>JAWIIS010000035.1:12074183-12659788 GCA_033682625.1 Helicoverpa zea x Helicoverpa armigera
CGGATGTCACATTACACAAACGAGATGAGAGCTGCTCTAATTATAATGCAGACAGCAAAAGAGTAATGGTATAACATCAACTGCAGCGGTAAAACTAGCCAAGAATAACACTAACGTTATCGCAGTTAAATTCAAAAATAATTACGTCTGTAAAACCCTAAATCTTCTACCCAGAATAACTTTAAGTGGTACCGCAAAGCTTTATCTTGGTATCCCTTTACCGACAACGAAACATGATCTTACTTAATTTTATCGGCGAACACTAAATCTCTTTTAGCAGAATCCATAAAATCTGCCCACACCTTCAACGCCTATTAATTTCCCGGCGGACAAAGCGCAGAGTCCGAAACAACGACAAAGACAGAGCATTGCAATATCTTCATCTGCCGTTTCGCACGGTGCATTACAAAGATTAATGGGGCAATAGAGGCAGCACAATTTGAACCCGGCTCCCGCTCGCGCAGGATACAATATTTTATGTTGACAGACATAACAGCGCTTATACGACCGCTTATTCTTTGTGCCCCGTATTTTATTCGCTTTATGACGGTCCCTGACAACCTTGTCATCTGCAACCCTAAAAACTTTCTCCACGCAACATTGAACTTTATTTTCTGCGTCGTATGGTTGCGTATAGTCTTCTGTGTCGGCAATATCGTTTGTGGCTTTATAGTAATGGTCGTGGATGCCGGTTGAATGTTTGTTAGTATTTTATTTCGGGGCGTTCTCGCGTCATAAAATAATAGCGTAATGCAGTGTTGTAAATCAATTTTCCTTTTGAACGATGACGTTTATAATGAAGGTCGGTAGTTTTGAATTAGTACAAAATATTTTTTTATAAACGAGCGTGATTATTATCTGTGTAGTTTTATTAATGGATGTAGAATCCGACGGCTGTCGAGACTTTCTTTCATTTGATGTCATACAAATAATTATAAATAGGTTTAGATGATTAATATGCACAGAGAAAACAGTGAGTTATTGTTAGTAGCTTTTATATAGAATCGATGACTTCTTATAGGACTAATTATGAAAATCCTGCTATTACAAAATATGCGTTTTTAACTAACAACGTTTCTCTTGCCTGTTTAAAAATACCAATAAAAATAACTGAACGTCGAGTTGTAAACACAGACGACATTCAAAAATATTCCGATCATAAAACTGACAAAATCGACAAGGAAGCGACAGAAGCCGTGACAAATAAAATAAACATTCAAAAAGCATCCCCTACGAATGCAAATTGAAATAAAAATGCATGAGTGCTTATCCGAGCATCGGTTTGTGAATAAAACAATACACATCCGACGTCGGCAAACGACTTGGCTCCGTATGCTTAGGAAGATTGGGATTTTAAAGGGGACTGCAATTGTTTACCTGGAGCACTTGGGCAAGTTATTAGCAAGGGAAACGGAATAGTTGAGATTGATGCATAATTACTTTGAATTGAATGAAGCCTGGAAAATAATGAACTATCGATAGATACACGCGCTACACTCACACATAGAAAGCATCAATGTAGCAAATGTGTATGACATATACCATACACACATACTGAAGCAATAGATCATAATGATATTTGCGACTAACTTTCTGTACTGACGTCAAATGGCGATCTCAAAGTCAGGACATTCTTCAGAAAGTATAATCATCAGCCAGTAAAAACTTCGTCCACTTCATCCAAAATATGCAATAAAAAGCCACCTTGAAAATCTTAAGACATACATATTTGTTTGGCATTTAGTTGTGTCAAATAATACAATTGCAGTATCATTTGAGACGGGCAATTGTCATTGCAGTCAAAGTATGCCAGTACTGCCGACGGAATGGCTTTGACTCTTGGCAGCAGTCTTGATATACTGTGAGTAATTGATTTTTATTGCATGAATTGCATTTTAGTTTTTGGTACCTATTGTACTGTCAAATAATTTATGTCTTTATGTTTGTGTTTGGCAGTTTTTAGATATTGGTTTGAAGAATTTACTATCACTAAAACATTATACCTCAAGACTCTGTTTGCTTAAGATCTTTGATTATTGTCTAAACCATGTATATCTTCGCAAAAGCTTACACTAAAGTCACATAATAGAGACTTACAAAAAATACTCCGTGTTCTTGTTCACAGCCATCATTGTTATTTTCAATAACTGTACCTGCAATAAAATAAAATGTCTATTACAGTTCTAATCTGCATCAAACACATGGTTAAATCTTTTTGCAGCATCAGCCAGTCCTAGAGTAACAGGCCAGCTCATCCAGTCGTTCATAACATGACGCGGCTTATCCCGCCTTTCACCATGCATGAATCCAACCAGAACATAAGCATCATTCACTCATTGATCAGCATCAACAATATCAAAATTATCACTTACTTTACAAACCTATCACTATTATAATTATTTCTATTTAATTTCTAATCTTCATCAAACAAATGATTAAATCTTTCAGCAGCATCAGCCAGTCGTCAGTCAGAGTAACACTGACAGGCCAGCTCATACAGTCGCGTTCCTGATATGACGTGGCTTATCCCGCCTGTCATCTATGAAGCCAAATATAACAGAAGCATCATTCAGTCCTTGATCAGCAAGATCACATTTATACATATAAAATGTATAATTACCAATATTATTTCTATTAAAGTCTAATCTGACATGGCGTGGCCTATCACGCCTATCATCCATGAAGCCAACAAGAACAGAAGCATCATGTACTCATTGATCAGCATCAACAACATTGAAATCGTCATTACTTATATTATTTCTATTAAAATTCTAATCTGCATCAAACAAATGATTAAATCTTTCAGCAGCATCAGCCAGTCTTCGAGCAACACTGACAACCCAGTTCATCCAGCCGTTCCCAACATGACGCGGCTCATCCCCCCCCTCTCATCCATAAAGCCAGCCAGAACAGAAGCATCATTCACTGGATGATCATCATCAACAACATTGAAATCATCATTACTAATATTACTTCTATTAAAATTCTAATCTGCATCAAACAAATGATTAAATCTTTCAGCAGCATCAGCCAGTTCTCGTAACACTGACAGGCCAGCTCATCCAGTCGTTCCCGACATGACGCGGCTTATCCCGCCTGTCGCCCATAAATACGTAATGAGGGGATCCGGCGGCCGCTACTATGGACTGCTGACACACTTCAACGTTTATACATGCTGGATGAAAACGTTGGTATGACCTTATATGATGCTCTCTTTAAGGTCGGTATGGTTTTAGAAATTTGTGAAAATTTGTAGCTTCTGTTTTTGTGGATTTTTAATTCTGAATCAAAAATTGATAAATATCTCGTTTTGAACGCTCTTCAGGAACTTTTAGAATAAATGAGATAAAAGTATTATTCCTATGTCTATCTTTTCAAGCCAATAATTGCATGTGTCAGTATTTATTTTATTTCAGGTCGAAAAGTAATACGAAAGTTATTTATTGGTTTTACAACTTCGTTTAAATCGCGATACAAAATATCACTTCGTAGAATATGAAGCTTAGAGATCATAAAGTTAAAAAAATATTAATAACGCAGTACAATAAACTCTAATAAAAGGATTTAAAAACATCCTTTCATGTTTGATATAGTAAATGATAAAAATGATACTCGGAAAGGTATAGGTGTGTTAGTTACAATATTATGACTAAGTACTGGATTCCACTAAATATATTTAGGTGATCGATAGCGTTCAAACTAGTCATCTTGAAACTTTCCTGTCACATGACTGTCGCTTTTTTTATTAGGCAGTAAAAGCTGGCTTATCTTAGTTACGACAAATAAAGTAAATTACTGCTAAATGGAAATAAAATAGTAATTAACACTGCAATAAATATGAAAAACAACATACAACATTATAAAGACCATAAAAAAGAAGCTCAGAGAAAACTGATTGCTATAGAACATTCCAGTCTTTGCTTCCATAAAAAGGCTATAGACGGGTTTCCTTTTCAAGTTTTGTCCATCTCGAGATGTCAGTGACAAGTGAAAGAGCTATAAAAAGATGTCTACTAGTTGATACCATAATATACTATGGTAACTAACTAGCAGGTTTATACAGCGCATAATGTAGGAAAAATCCATCCATCCTCCTGCCCTTATCCCAATTTTATTTGGGGTCGGCGCAGCATGTTTTCTTCTTCCATACACTTCTATCTGCCGTCATCTCACAAGTAACATCCTTTCTTACCATATCTACTTTCACACAATCCATCCATCGTTTCTTTGGTCTTCCTCTTCCACTATATCCGTCCACGTTCATACTCATCACCTTCCTCACAACATGACTCTCATTCCTCCGCATCACATGCCCATACCACGACAGCCGGTTTCCACGCAGTTTTTCTGATACCGGCGCTACTTTCAAACTTCCTCTTATATACTCATTCCTCACTCTATCCATTCGCGTAACTCCACACATACCTCTTAACATTCTCATCTCTGCCGCATGCAATTGTCTTTCATTCGTCGCCTTTGTGGGCCAGCACTCTGATCCATACAAGACAGCAGGCCTGACCATACTCTTGTAAATTTTCCCCTTAAGTTTAAAGGGAATACGAGGGTCACAAGTTGTTCCCGTTACCTGCCGCCATTTCATCCATCCTGCGTTAATTCTGTGCGTAACTGTCCGATCTATTTCGCCATCGCCCTGAATAAGCGAACCGAGATACCGGAAATCGGAGCAGACTGGAAGAAGTGCGTTATCAAGCGCTATGGCTTCAGGACTGGAGAGACCGCCGAAATCGCAGAACATGTATTCGGTCTTGGTTCTGCTGATTTTTAAGCCAACATTCTCCAGTCTCTGTTGCCAACTCCCCAATCTGCTCTGGATCTCAGGTCCGTCTTCACTAACCAGGACGATGTCGTCGGCAAACAGCATGCACCAGGGTGCCTCCTCCTGTATGTCCGCCGTCAAGGCGTCCATAATAAGCAGGAAGAGGTAAGGACTTAGAGCAGACCCTTGGTGCAGGCCCACAGCCACACTGAACTGGTCAGTATTGCCGGCCGACGATCGGACATACGTACAGGACTGCCTGTACATCGCACGAACTAACTCCACATACTTCCCAGGCACACCTTTCTCTTTCATGGCCCACCACAACACTTCCCGAGGCACCCTATCATACGCTTTCTCAAGGTCAATGAACACCATGTGCAGATTCCTGTGCACACGTCTGTACTTCTCGCACAATTGGCGAAGTGCGAAGATGGCGTCCATTGTTCCTCGACCTGGCATAAACCCAAATTGGTTTTGGGTAATTTCACTCTCTTCTCGCACTCTTTTCTCTATCACTTTCTCCCATACCTTCATAGTATGCGACATGAGCTTTATCCCTCTAGTAGTAGTATTCTTCAAGAATAAAGGGGATGTGCAAGATTGCGGCAACTATGTAATGTAGGAAAAATAGTGTCTGATAATATTCAGATAGTTAATGATAAGTTGGTGATGACAATACAAAACAACAGAAGACTTAGTCAAACTAATTCTCAGCAATTAAATGATAATTTTACTGAATTATGTGAAAAAATTAAGTTAACAAACAAGAACATCAGAATTAATCAGAAAGAATTAACATTGAAAAGACGATGATTACAAAAAAATAATTTCAGGTCGAATAATAAAAATTCTTAGAACGTAACAAAGGAACTTGGTAAACGAATTAAACAAGTACTTGAGCGGTTTGTGTACACAACTCAAAGTCGTAAAATATACGTTAGTTAGAAATTAGGTTAGCATCAGTAACTCACGAAAATTCTGCATGTTGGAGCAACATAAACAAATTGTGTTTTGTTACCAGAATTACATAAACGTGCATAAGAAATAAACACAGAAAAGATAAACCCGCGTTTTAAACTTTGCCATAAAATTATTAACAAAGTAGAAAACTGTATGTGGCTTCGACTGAACCGTAGTACCGGGTTGTTCATAAATCTTCATTGCGTCCCGATGACACGCCACGACACGTCTCTCTGCTACCGCGCTACCGGCATCTGCCACAATAGGAACAGCTTACGACACCTTACTACCATCATTCAATTCCCAACTCTAAACATACCCAATAAAGTCCATTTCTCTTCTACCCTTTTCACCTGGAACTAAGTCACATTTCCCAACACGAATAACTCGACAAAGTTGGAGCTCGCAGAGAATTTTGAAGCGATGGGCGACGCAATAAGGTTCTATTCAAATTGTGCAACATACTGTAGTACTTTGTTCTTTTCGTTAGAATTCTCGACGCTCGGAACAGGAACGTCGTTAGCAACATTCCGACCACGAATGAAAATTTTACTTAGGATGAAAGGGCCAGAACTGAATTTGGATTTGTATGATCCCTTGCTGGACCCTACAATACTTTAGATGATGGTGGAAAGGAATAAAAGATTGTTAAGTACTGAACACTACTGTATTAACCGAAACGTACTAAAGGTAAAGATGAGCTTAATGGACTATGAGTGAATGAAATGAGTGACGCAGCCCTTGTTGGCTGTAACGAGAACGCTTGACCAACTTGGTAGCTCAACGCGAACTGAACATATATTATGAATTAAAATGTAAGTGGCGTAAAATGCTGATGTGCGGAATGTGCGGTTGCACCGTACATGCTCCCGAGCGGGAAGATGAGTATGAGATGAACATGATAAGATGAGTAACAAGGTGATGCCAATTGGTCCTTATACTTGATGATTAACAAGGTGATTCCAATTGGTCCTTATTTAATGCTTAGAGTCTCTACTTGAACTCCGTTTTACGTGATATAGGCACTGTACACTTGTCTAACTTATGCACCTTTGGAATTTCTCTGTAATCTGACACACACGGAATTTCACACTGATTACAGCAGAAAAATGCGTAATTGTTTATTTTGCTAAGAGCTGTCCATTGGTTCGAACAAGTCGTAATGCTGATCTTGCATTTGCTTGAGTCTGGTTCTAGTTCACAAAATTTTTCATTATTCTTGAGATGATAAATTGGCTTCTCTATATGACATAGATAATTGTCCACATTGTCACTTAGACATACCTGAACGTCGGATATGGACATTGGTAAATACGAGTCCTTCTTTAAATTGATTGCAACATGTTCAGCAATCGGAGTTAATGTAGCCATCCTTGAATTACCTACAGATTGAGGTATTGGGATAATTTTCATGATGGAAAATGTATCTCTAGACACCAGAGGTACTTTCAATTCGAAGATTAAAAACTCTTCAGTCATTCTTGCTTTGACTGTCAATAAATGATAAATGTTTTTAAAGTTGATTTGTAAGTTATTGATCGGTAACGTAAGATCTTTTGAAAGATGACTCGATATTGTATTCAGCGTGTTCTTCAGTTGTTCTGGTGACAATAAATGAATATTGAGTCTTCCGTGGTAAACATCTGTTACGGTATCTAATAAACTTGTTTGGATTGTTTTTAGCTGTCTGAGAACATTGCTTGTAGCGATTGCTCCCGTACTGAAATCGTTCATGATTCGATTTCTCTCTGATTCGTTCAATAAAACGTTTTCTATTCTATCTAGCTTGATTGATAATGTATTAAGCATCTTGTGTTGCTTATTAATTGCTTGCCCGTTTCTTTTCAAAATGTTGTATTCTGCTTCAATTACCGTTGTTTGTTGTTTCAACAGCGAGATTAAATGATCTTCATTGTCACGTATGGATTGAATATCTTGTTTATATTGTTCTGCGAATCTCTCATCAAGTACACCGAATAAATTGTTTGCAAGATACCCTACACCGTTGATAAGGCCTCGCTTGCGGCGGCGCAGGTCTCGTGCGCGGCGCGTGCCGGTATGCTGACTCAGCAGCAGGTGGTTATAGTACTCGAGTTCTGAGAATTCATGCTTTAGTTGAACTTGAATTACGTCACAATGTGATGTTTCTTTAAACTTATTGCATAGCTGTTCTAAGTAGCCGAGGTATTTACTGCATGCTTCGGTACCTTGCCAAAGTGAATTCATGTCATAGTATGTGACTATCTTCCATTCATCTCTGATTAGTTGCATGTTTGCAATTTTGTCCAAATAAAAACCTTGATTGTCTTTTAATTGTGTTACATTGTATGAACCGTATGCTGTGGTCAAAATGCTCATGAAAGACAAGAGTAACATTACCAGCGAAAAAAAGCTGTAGTTTACTCTTTTGATTTGATATGGCTTGCCATCCTTTACTTCCTTGGAACGCAACTCTTGTTTGTTGATTCTATCGTTCACAGGGAGAATAGACAGTTTGATAATAGGCCTCTTGATCAGCCCATTCTTTGTTTTCAATGTGACCACCCTGATGTGGCCATCGGCCCCGGGATGCAGCTGGACGACTCGACCAACTGCCCATTTCCCAGGAGGTAAGTTTGCATCGTTAATTGTGACGATGTCATTTAGTTGAATGTCTGGTTGAGAATGTCTCCACTTGCTTCTTGCTGACAGCTGTGTGAGATATTCTGCATGCCAACGTTTCCAAATATCTTGTACTATTTTTTGAGTTAAATGCCATCTTGTCCGCATATCAGTTTCTGTTTCTAATATAGTCATATCTTGATTTAGATTGATAAAGCTTGACGGAGAGAGGAAATCTAGATCGTTGGGGTCTTCAGTAAGAGGACACAATGGCCTTGAGTTAAGTACTGCTTCTAACTGGGCCAGAACTGTGCTGAACTCTTCAAAAGTGAGCTTTTGCTCTCCAACGACTCTTCTTAAATGATATTTTAAACTTTTAACTGCAGCCTCCCACAGCCCTCCTGCTGTGGGCCATGAGGGTGCGTTAAAATGCCATTCAATCTCCAGGCTAGTAATTTCTTTGATGAAATCTTGATCAAATGTTTTTTGTATTTGTTCCAATTCTTCCTGTAAAATTTTGTTAGCACCAACAAAGTTTGTACCATTGTCGCTATACAAGTGTTTCGGCGAGCCTTTTCTTCCAGCCATTCGTCGCAATGCAGCTAGGAATGCTGATGATGTGAGGTCCGAGACTAAATCTAGATGAACAAGCTTGGTTGCCATACAGACAAATACCACTACGTAGCCCTTTGTAGTCTTAATTCCTCGGCCCTTGTTGGCCTTTATGAGCACGTGTCCGGTAAAATCGACGCCTGTATGTTCAAAAGGCTTTGCAATGTTACATCTCTGCGTAGGTAAATCACCCATCAACTGTGTCATCTTGCTTGGATTGTGTTTACGACAGGTAACGCAGGTACGTATACGTTTTTTGACGGCTCGATTACCGCCTATGATCCAATAATTCTTGCGAATGAATGCTGATGTCACCCGTGCTCCTCCATGGAAGGTAAGTTCATGTGCTTGATCTATAATTAAGTTTGTTAAATGTCCTTCGTGAGCTATGATAATCGGATGCATCATGTCTGGATTGATATTGGCCTTGCTTAGTCTTCCTTTGACTCTGAGAAGTCCCTCGTTGTCAAGGAATGGATTTAATTGCAATAACTTGTTTTTTGCTGATAGCGGCTTATTTTCTTTTAAATAATGTACTTCCTGAGCAAATTCTCTCTGCTGTACATGTAATATTATTTTATGCTTAGCATTTTTTAATTCATGTAATGTTAAATAAGTTTGCATGCGATTTTTCTTGTATCTCGCTTGCTTGATAAATCTTAATATCCATGCTAAAACTCTTGTTAGTTTAGCGAGTGTACTATATCTTACTAATAATTCATCCAAAATATTATCGCTTTCTTGCTGCGATATGTGATTAATAAGTTTCTTGGCTTTTCGTGCTTCTTCGTCTGTGGTAAACACTGCTTGCTCAGTTTCATGGTCAGGGTCGTATTTTCGGAGCCACGACGGTCCTTCCCACCACAGCGAATGATTTTTCAATTGATCGATACTCAATCCGCGGCTTGCACAGTCCGCTGGATTTTCTGCTGACTTGACGTAACGCCAGCAATCTATCGGTATTATGCTTGATATTTGTCGCACCCTGTTGGCGACAAAAGGCTTCCAACGTCCTGGCTCTTTTTGTAACCAGGCTAGGACTACCATTGAGTCTGTCCAAGTATATATCTTGATATTATGACTGATAAAGCATTGTTTAATTTTAGCCAACAATTTTGACAATAATAAAGCACCACTCAACTCTAATTTTGGTAATGATATTGATTTGTTTACTGGAGCTAATCTTGCTTTTCCTGCCACCAAAGAAATCTTTGTTACTCCGTTGTTTTCAGTCTTGCAATAAACAACGCATGCGTAGGCTTTATTAGACGAATCGCAGAATCCATGTAATTCTAGCGTGTTGTTTTCTCCTGTACCCAGCCAACGCTCCAACTTGAATTGATTGATTTTGTGCATGTCATCTTTAATGTTTAGCCATTCTTTGCTAATTTGATCGGGTAACTTGTCATCCCATTGACTACTTGACATCCAAACTTGCTGAAATAGTAGTTTTAGCTTTGTTGATAACGGTGACAGCCAACCAAGAGGGTCAAACAACTTTGATATGTCTGATAACATGGATCTTTTAGTTGGTGTTTTGTTTGATGGTTCCATTTTTGATTGAAATGTAAATAAGTCTTGTTTTGAATTCCAACGTAATCCCAATGTTTTTGATGTCTCCATTTCCTTAAAATCGAAATTTTCTTGCTCTCTATTCGCACTGATTGCATCGTCTTGTAAGACTGATACGTTGGACGACCACTTTCTTAAATTAAACCCCCCTGATTTTAGCAATGTGATTAAATCTTGCTTTAGTTTTACTGCTAACTCGACAGAATGCGACCCATGAAGGACGTCATCCATGTAGAATGACTGCTCCAAGGCCTTGATTGCAACACTGTCGAAATTTTGTCTCTCATCTTCAGCCAGTTGTTTTAAAGTCATCATAGCTAAAAATGGTGCGGCCTTGGTGCCGTATGTAACCGTGCATAGTTGGTATACCTGATGACGCATGTCAGTAGTATCCCTCCATATGATTTTTTGGAATTTTTGATCCTGTTCATTTAGCCAAATAAAACGGAACATTTTTTCGATATCTGCCGTAAAAGCAACGCGATATTGTCTCCACCTTAATAGTAAAGATTGGAGATCTTGCTGTAGATTTGGGCCTTTTAACATGACGTCATTTAAGCTAGTTCCTGTTGTTGTTTTTGATGAAGCGTTGAAAACTACGCGAAGTGCTGTCGTAGTGGAATCGTTTCGCAATACACAATGGTGCGGTAAATAATAATCCGGTTGCATGTTACCGGACGCCGGTATCATATGTCCTAACGTTTTATATTCTTGAATAAATAATTTATATTGTTTTGCTAATTCTTCATTATTGTGAAATTTCCTTTCCAACTGTTGAAATTGCGCCATTGCTTTATTTTTAGACAATCCCAACTGTACCTCAAAGTTTTCTTGAAAAGGCAATCTTACTTCATACATGCCATTATCATGCCTTCTTGTGGTTTTCTTGTAATACTCAATGCATTGTAGATCTTCTGCAGATAAATTGGATGATTCCGAGATGTCTTCAATCTCCCAAAATCTTTGTACTTCGTCCACTTGATTCAGGACTACGCTACAATGAAAAGTGTTTAAGTTTCCGCATAAGATCCATCCCAGTCGTGTCTGTTGCGCGACCGGTAATGATAGATCCACCCTGATAATGCCCTCTAAAATGATATGGGAATACACATCGGCTCCCAATAAGATGTCGATAGGACGGCTGACATTGTATTCTGGATCGGCTAGTTGCACGCCAGCTAGATGTGCCCATGTTGGCTTGGTAAATGTACATCTTGGTAACTGATTAATCAGCGTGTCCATGATTACTACATCTGTTTTAAATGTAAAGTCATTGAAATGCGAACAACATGTTATGTTCGTAACGCCCTTGCTACTGCTCTCCTTTTCTCCTATCCCGCAGATGACGGCCTTGCAATACTTTCTTGATAAAGCTAGCTGTTGTGTCGCTCTCGCTGTGATAAGAGAGGCTTGAGAGCCTTGATCTATTAGCGCACGCATTTTGTGGTATGATCCGTCACTTGCTTGAACTTTGATCATTGCGGTTGCTAATAATGTTTCGATCATGTTATTGCCTTGTTGCGCAACGTGATTTTCTTGAGATTCTTGATTTTGCGTTGCAAGGACCACTGGTGTTTTATTCTCAGTAATTGTGTTACATGAAGACTTATTGTTGAACGCTTCATGTAAAAGTGTATTATGTCTACCGCTACATTCGCGGCACCGTTTTTCGGACGTACATTCCTTATCCCCATGCGAATAAAGACAATTTTTGCACAGACGTAATCGTGTTATAGCTTGTCGCTTCGAACTTGGCGTCATAGTTAAAAACTTATTACAATAGTATATTCCATGTGACTCTTTGCATAATGGACATGTTAATTCGATATTATTTACCGAAGTCTTACTTGCTGAATATTTATTCTTGAAGAATGATGACGATGTTTTATTTTGCTTGCTTGTTGATGGTTTGGAATTTTCGTTTTTCTTGCGTGAAGATTCCAATGCGGTGAATCTGCTCTCTAAGAAGCTTAGAAACTCCGTCAATTTTGGTAGATCTCTGGGTTTCTTCAGAGATTCCAAATAATGATCATGCGTGTCCGCATCCAATTTCAGCAATAAAATACGCACGATGAATGGATCCCAGCTGTCTATGTTAACGCCTAGGTTCCTTATTGAGTTTAAACACTCTAGAGTGGTATCGTGAATTTTCTTGATCTGAAAAACATTTGCTTGTTGAACTACTGGAAGATTCAGTACGAGATCTAGATGAGATGTAAAAATCAACCATTTGTTGTTGTACCTATTGTTCAATATCTCCCAGCAGACATTGTAATTGTCAGAACTGATTTGTAAATGCTGTATCAAACGTTCAGCTTCTCCTCGCACCTTGCTTTTAAGAAACTGCATCTTGTGGGCGTTTGATAAGGAGATGTTACTGTGGATAGCTTCAGTAAACAAGTCCTTGAAAGACACCCAATTTTGATAATTGCCACTGAAGAACGGGATGTCGATTTTTGGCGTCCAATTCTCTTTGTGAACTACTGACCCTAGTTTTCTATTAATTGCATTTTTTAATTCATTGTAAATAGTTTCTTGCTTCGTATAAGACACCTCATATTCTTGATTCGTACCCTCTAATTCGCTGTCTAGTTCCCAATGTAAGGAATCTATAATAGACCATCGAGACTGTAGAATACGCAAGGCATCTTTCAACTCCCACTTTTCGGACATAAAATCCAAATTTATCCCTGCCACAGTGCGCTGCAGCGCCCTGAAGTTGCTTGCTTGTTTCTTCAATAGTTCATCAAGCTTGCTAGATGAACCTCTGGAGCATGTCTCGACAGGCGGCGATTGTTGTCCCACCGGATCTTCTTGCTCAGACCATGCAGGACCCTGTTCTTCCTGTGTAGAATCTCCTTGTTGAGTTTCTTTCATCTTCATCAACAAAACTTGATATTGTTGATTGATAAGTTCCTTAGTCGAGATATATAGCTCTTTTGTTTTTTCGTATTTACGGCCAATGAAATAGGGATGAGTCTTACTTTCTTCCATGAGAAGACGTTCGTGATGGTACTGGTAATCAGACCAATATTGATTTAAAGTATCTAAACGTCGCTTGAAATAGTCAGCAGTCTTACGATCCGCTGAGTCTTTTTTGATATTTGTAGCCAACTTTAGGATGGCTGTGTAACGTTCGTCCTGATTTGCATGTAAGGCCTCCATGACGAGGATTTAATTATAGTAAGAAATAAATGGAAAGATCTTACTTGACTGTTTTTGATAACTGCTTACGAATCCTTGGTGATCCGCTGAGACACCTGTTAGCCTCAGATTTTGATGATGAAGCGCTTCTTGAGACACCTGTTAGTCTCGAGTCTGTTGCACTGAACTCCTTATAGTTCGCGGGTCCTTGATGACCCTGGGTCACTTGTTAGTCCCAAAGTTTTGTAGTCACTCAACACAATTCACACAAGTTTTGAGTCACTGGTTAGCTAACCGCTGCACTGTCCACGCGCGCGATATGGACTATGCAGCGTGCAATGTTCACAACCGAAGGACCATAAATATGTATGATCCCTTGCTGGACCCTACAATACTTTAGATGATGGTGGAAAGGAATAAAAGATTGTTAAGTACTGAACACTACTGTATTAACCGAAACGTACTAAAGGTAAAGATGAGCTTAATGGACTATGAGTGAATGAAATGAGTGACGCAGCCCTTGTTGGCTGTAACGAGAACGCTTGACCAACTTGGTAGCTCAACGCGAACTGAACATATATTATGAATTAAAATGTAAGTGGCGTAAAATGCTGATGTGCGGAATGTGCGGTTGCACCGTACAGGATTGAAAAGGAATATTTAGTGTGGCAACAACATTATCCCTCTGTGACAAGCAACGTCAGGCTGTCGATCATTATAATATATGTGCCTGGCTGTCAGCTGTCTTAGCGGATGAATGATTCACTCCGTGATAAATTTTAGCTTATGATTACCTTTCAGACGTACGTCAATATGTCTGTTTACGTAATTACAACTTCTATATTTAAAGGCTTTCAGACTGTTTTATGGAGGGACATGGCGGAAGGCGAACTCGACTGACGTGTGTATATGCTCTAAGTATTTGTGAATGAGTATGATTTATCACTGTAACGGTTTCAATGATAAATCGTATTCAAATTCATGGACTGTAAATACAGAAAGGTGGTCGTTTATTTCCTCTACATGATCATCAATTTTCGGACTGTCGATTGTGAGATCATCATTTTTGAAAATTGTTTTGGTATCAATCTCCGGTTCGTTATTAAGAACTTAGTGAAATGAAAATGCTGTTTATTACTCGTGAGTGATAGATTAGGTTTATGAGGCCAGGTTGCTGTTTGGAAATAATCTTTTATTTCTTCCCTACTTTTTGAACACTCGAAGATAAATCCCTTGATCAAGTAAGAGTAATTGTGTTCAATCACATACAGATACTTCTTCGCTTAAATTGATTCATTTACTCTGCGTTAAATCGACACCATTCTTTATTTTTATTCTGAGATCGGTATAAAATCTTTATTGTTCATATACATCATTGCGATTAAGCCTTATCGAGGCGTGTGAGTAAGAATCTCTGTACGCTCGACATTTTTTATTGGACATTATTAAGATGGCAATGTTCAACTAATATGGCGCATTTATCAAATAGGAATTACGCATTTATCATCAAGATCTACAAGCTTATGAAGTAAAAAATGAAGTATGTTATGATTATCATAAACTGCTTTTGATGCAGTGACATTTAAATGACAGAGTAATAACACTTTTTATGGATAAACTGGTTTGTACTCGGAATCAGAGTAAATCATAACTACTGTAGGGCAATCAATCAATTTTACAATCCATAAAGGGCGAATGAATCTAGCTACTTTCATACCATAATCAGATTTAAAATATTACCATCATTGCCTATTCTGTTTGGAACGAACCTGTAATTGACTAGCATTCAAAGCAATCACGATCTAACTACCGAATGGATGGACTTTGCTCTTTAATCTTAAGTACCATCAAGGATATGATTTTATCAATTTAATTATGTGGTAGAACACCAGCTACCTAAGGCTTAGTCAGATTTTTTTTATTATCGTTATGAAAATCTAATTACCTATCTTTTCCCACTCTCAATTTACTAGGCAGATCAGTCATGCTCATTTTTTAGTGAGTCCCTTAGCATTTCAGCGTATTTTATCTATTTTGAGAACTCTTCAAAAGTATTATATTTTAGTGTCACTTCGCCATAAAAATATATAAGCAGAATTACGTACGTATATCGACAAATATTCTACGTTGTCATAAAACATATTCAAGTCAAAAGCCATAGTATTTATTTGACGTTGCGCCAAGCGAGGGCGTGACTTGTCACGTCTGTCTTTGTAATAACATTGTCGGCTACAATTGATAGGAAACGTATGTGTTAGTGATTCATTACGAAACGTTGTTAGTCTTGCTGTGATTGTGTTCATATTGAATGCTTTTTAATTGAATTCTGTGTCTTGTGTGGTCTGACCATTGGTGGAGCTTGTAGCATCCGGGACTTTAATGGCCGTTAGTGCTTTTAGTATTATTAACATCAACAATATTGCTCATAGCTGTTTTGTTTTTAATGTCTGCTGTAAAATGGAAATTACAACAAGACACAAGAAAGTTACTTTCTTTCTAATCTCAGTTTGAACATTTGCAGAGATAAAGCAGTCGACAACACAGAAAGGACTCCCTCGCAACTCAAACTACTTCGGTAGCGACAGACAGACAGACGTACGCTTATTGAAACGGCTGCAGACGTATATCAAGATGCGGCGCATACATCAAAGTCAGGAGTCTTATCTCGAACGTTGAACGCATTCACACAGGCATGAAGCAAATGTTCCTCTTTGATCTTAAGTGTTGGTTTTATGACTTGTTGTGAATTTGTTCTGCTTTACTTGAGTAGTTTTTTGTGGGTAAGAGGTTAGATGTTTGTGCTATTATCTTTTACGGACTGGCTGGCTCACTCAGAGATAAACAGTATGAGATTCGGTATGACTCAAATTATGACCGAAAACTAAATATAAAAGAAAATCTCGCAAGTAATAAAAAACCTGAAGTTATAGACAAAGAAATAACTGTAGAAAGAATGCAATTAAAAATAAAAGTACAAAATAATTGACAAAGATATTTTTTACTACGTTCCAGGCTCGCTTCTGTAGTAAATGCACGTTCGGCAGCTACAGAAGCGGAGATGAGGAATGCGATACAACGTGATGCGAGCATTGTCTGAGCTCATGACTACCGATCAGATGCCACCGCACTCACATCCAACACGACACACAAAAACTATCCAGCCAAATAAAAGTTTAAAGCCACGACCGCTCCGACAGATACACAGATAACAGCATTTCTATTCGCAGAGAAATACATTTTAAACGCCCAACAAAACAATATCCAATGTATTTCTTGTTAGAGCCTTAAGAAAAACGAAACAAGCCGGATTAATACTCTAATACCGCGAGGTTAAAGCGCCTAACAAATCAACGCAACAAATGTACCGATAAAAGAACAAATGACGCCGATATAAAATACTATCCCAATTATTTGGGACAATTCATTAGAGAGCCCCTCGACGCTTTCCGATTGCCGCGATCCGTCACACCGCTCGCGACAGATGGGGATCTATTCCGTATGGAGTGTCAGGAAGAAATGGGCACAGTAAATCAACCGTCGGCCGACAATCTCGCGCAGTCGCCGTCGATACATCAACTGTAATGCCTCGGATACCGCAGCCAGATAATCGAATGTGAGCATCGACTCGTTACGCTGGAAATAAGATGAGGTTTGTGACTCCATGTCAGCGGTAACGACGTAACTCGTGCACGACTTTAACGGACTATAGGCATTATGGAGTGCAGCTGTTTGGCTTGAGGCGCATTAATTCGGTGGGGAGTGAGGCGACGGACAGTAACAGATGGCTGTATGTCGCGGTGCAGCTAAGGTCGGTTTTGGTTCGCGCGCGCGAGTCGCTTGTCCCCGACGAGCGAGCGCTGATAGATCTGTAAAGTTTGCCGCGGACAGGAATATATCGAGTGGTTGCCTCCGTTCGGCTTTATTTATACATAACATCTGTTTGAAGTTGAATCTACCGGCGCGGACGGGGAGCGCATTACCGGAGATTTATTCCGCGTCTTAATTGTGAATCGATGGGTTAATGAAGATAAAACCCGCGGCTGTGTTGTAAATTAGCTCGCGTGTCGACTCGTGGCTCCGATAAAGGCCTTCTTTATTGCTTTGTTTGTTTTCTCGGGCCGTACTTCAAAGGGTACGGAGATAAACTCGAGTTTTATGCGAATGTATTTATTGGCGAGCTTTTAAACTTACGCCTTTACTCAGAATCGGACGTCAGGTGGAAATAGGAAGCCGGCGCGAATGACAGCCGAGAGATAAATGGGAGCCGAAGAAAATTAACGATGCGTCGACGCCCGCCGTAATTAACTAGGCTACTTATAAATCAGCTGTAACCTCGGCCGTCTGTAACAATAGCCGCAAAGTAAGATAAATCGACAGGACAGCTCGGCTCATACAAGTCGATATTGACAAGCGCGGTATTCCCTTAAATCGTGTTCACATTTGGCGACACTCTACAACTGTGCGGCGCCACATATAAAATATTTCTCTCCATTTACTTTGGTCCACTGGTCGTTTCGAATTTCTGGTATATGGCATTTCACTAGTCTGTGTCAGTTCGATCGAGTGACATAGCAGAGTTTGGACGAGGATAACCCCACGCGGTCACACACTCTCGTCTAATGGCCGTGATTCGACAAGTACAAATGGCCTCTGTGACAAATGGCCTGCGGAAGACCCCGTGTCGAATGGTGTGTCGTAAGTTCAACTTGCGTACAAGCCAATATAGCACTTACTGCTTTGATTTTGAACATTTTAGATAGCAATCAAGAATCCTATTGTATTTTAGAACTCCATCACATAGACACAAAAATAGACAAGTAATTACCATACATCTTTGTTGATTCAAATGTTAATTTGAATAATGAGCTGGTCAATTTAATCAATCAATGTTGCAAATAATATGATTTTCGTCGCTAAAGTCGAAAATAGTTTATCAAAAAATAAAATGTTAGCGATAAATGATAAGTGAATACGGAAAGTGTCGATAGCTTTCTCAGTTCGCCCTCTGATACCGATCAAAGGTCTTATCCAGTGTGGACTCGCGAAAAACACTCTTATAGTGCACATTTGGAGGAAATGTAGAATGTTTTTCGAATGGCGATTTCCCTTTTGCTAGTTCATGTAGTGTCGGTTCCGTTGGGGGAGATCTCTTATGAACCACTTGATTTATGACTTGTATTGCTTCCAATGTTGCTTTGGGTTCGCCAATATCATTTCTAACAGTTTTGACGTACGGTTTAGTGATGACGCAACCTCTCCGATATTAGTTTTCGGAATTATTTATAGGTTCGTCCGTAAGTGCGGATGTATTGTTATCTTTAGAGGGAAGTTCGGTGTTGTTATTACAGGTTTGTATTTATTGATGTGGGGAATTAGTTGCTTTGTTGTGTTTGTCTATTTATTTCTTACTATATTTATTTTATTATGCTTTAGTTTGATTGCTATTTTAACTAAAATTATTATCAATCTAGCTTCTAACACTATCACGCCTACATCATAAATTATAATATTAACAGTAATATCTCCATAAATCTTTCGCTTAACATCGTCCAAGACTTTACTTCCAGCCGTAACCACAAACCTATAACCATTACACAATTAAAGAGCAGCACAATAAATAACGCTGTGGATGCAGACCATCCATCTTGTAATGAAGAAAAGTGCGCTCCAACGATGCTTTATCGTCGATCTGTGTAATTAAAACGTTACCCGAAGGAAATGTGAGGTAATAACAATAAATCTAAGCCGGTCGTAACTCTGGAGCGTCGTGTAGATGCTGTAATTGCACCATTTGTGAATGGGACGAGGATCTCTTGAATATTTGATGGGAGTAAGGATCAACGGGTGTGATGGTCACGGTGATATACTGCTTGTATTTCATAAACGGTAGTTAAGGCTGTTATATTTTCTCCATCTTCGATATCTATGATTGGCTTGTTGTCCCAACCGCTGGCTGAATTTATTGAAACTATAAAAAAGCATGTAAAGCATGTAACTCTAATCCTAGTATTTGAAGCTAGAATTTGATGATACTTTTGGGAGAATTAAAGATAGAGTTGATTTCTTAGAGAATCTAAATGTCAACCGAGGATTTCAATATAAATAAGCAGATTGAGCTAGTAAAATCCTAGAATTCTAAAATATAATCACACTCAATCATCCAAAAATGAAAAGTGTGTCAATTAAAAACAACCATTTAAAATAAATTATTCATCTGAAATGAAAAATGAGATTCAAAAGAAGCTTACGATCCTTAATCATGCAAATGATTTGCCAATAAATAAGAATAATATAAACGCAAAGGTCAGACGTTGTAAGAATATTGACAAATCGCCCATCGATCATTCAGAAGAATTAAGTACAGTAACTTTTCAGCTTGTCGGAAACATTCGAAATTTCCTTTTAGCAATAAGATATTTAACTAATAATTCTGTAAAGGAAGAAATAAATCGTAATACTATTGTAAGTAAAGATTTCTGTACGTTGTACACATGTTGCACAATATTGTGCTGTCTCAGTAAGGCTAGACTAAGATGTTATTAGCATAACTTTGCATACACGCTGTATCCTAGTGCCAAACACGGGTTTTACCTTTGTCCGCAGACGTTTGAATATTCAATAGATGTAACGATTATTGCTTTACATGCAAATGAAATAAACTTTCTAGTTATTTCAAAACGGATTTTTTACTCATCTATTTTTACTGTTTCAAGTTATTTCTCTTTCTATATTTTACAATATGTAGTTAATTTTATTCTCATTTTTTTTTCGTTTTGAATTGGAATAAGAATCATGTTATAAGGAGGGTGTTGAGCATGTATATGGAAGGATATAGAGTAAGAGGAAGATCAAATATACGATGTATGGAGAGTGTGAAAGACGATATGGGTGCAAAGACTGCTTCTTGAGAGCTGACGTTAGATAGGAAGTTAGGAAAATAGAAGACATGCGGCAAATAATAAATTGACTCATTGAAATATCATAAACAATATAGCCGTTATAACAGGCCTTCAATAATTCGTCAGTACTTTACATGACGTCAATATTTATTGTCAGAAACTTCCATTAAAATCAGGTGACATTATCGCAATGAAATTATCGCTGTCATAAATATTATAGTAATCATTATTATCGCGTACGGCAATAGTCGTTGCATTTACAACGGGATATACCACTAATAAAGATATGCGAAGGACACTTTATAATATTGCCTTTATCTTTATCTTTAAAAGATTAGTCGTGGGCGTTGTTTATTGTTTTGTTTATCGCTCTTTTTATTGCATAGGAAAATAAATTATGCGTCAGTTTTGAGTGGTGCAATTCTTGTGTTCTATAGTGTAACAGAAAATTAATAAATTACTTAGATACTAAATACATCACGTAGTCTTGATTCATACCTTCGGTGGTGAATTGTCCAATACTATTTAAAATACTAGCTTAAGTATGACTTCTGGCTTATAAAACAAAACAGACTTCAACAATATTCATACAGGTCTAACAAAGAACCTACTTATTTTGAAGTTGGTTAACAAGTCATAGTATAGTGCAGTATTGATGTTTTATGAATAATGAAAACTTACGACAATAATAAATTATAAGTATCAGAATCAATCCATCTCCCAAAACAACCACACCACTCAAATAACAACGCAATTTCAAAACCTAATTTCGCGTACAGTCACAAACAGCGGAACTATTACTAAATCTATTTGTTGTGCGCGATTGTACGAGCAATAGGGCGGTCTCGTTTCTGTCCGCAAGTGTACCCCGTAATTAGTTGTCGACATGTTTTAAACTTTTGCTTTCAGTTGTATTGTTAGGGCAGTTAGGGTTTGTAGTCGGTTATTTGTGTTTGGTTATGATTTGTGTTTAGTTAGAACTAAGGTGGGTATTATGTGACATTTTGACACTCTATTGGTGATGTTGTTACAGAACTTTTAGTCGGCCGATAGTTTGATCGGGGTTATATATAAATCAGTGTGGAGACTATGGAGATGAATGGCAGTGCGAACATCAGAACAATCAGGTATCCAGCATATGAATTACTAAAAAGTTTGATTGTCATTTAACATTATCTTCAAAATAAGGTATCATCCAACCGCCAGGTTATCTATCAACAGTTTAGTCTGTAGCGGGCGGAACTTTTTCGGGCTCTCGATGTAAAAGATGTAGTTTAAGTTGTAGATTTTGCTCACAATGTGCTGGTTACTCCAAAAAATCTACCTAGCTAATAGTCAAATGACCCATACAACTGTTACTTAAAAATACTTCCTCATCACATGTTAGGCATCCCTATTTCAGCCAACAGCCCACACAAGCCTCATTCACCGAAAGTCGCAGCGTGACAGAGGCACATACTTTTTAAGCCATTTTTTCATCCAGAGCCATCAATTCCGACACTACGGTAACAAAGATGTCATTCACCTCGCAGATGCCATTTATCCAGGAAAGTACCCACTAAACTAGGTACATAAATTATTTTGTCTGCTTCGCCAAGTGTAAGGAACTCCTAGGGAATTTATCACGCGTGTCGCTGTTTGAGGGATAAGCGGAAAGCGGGTTTTGGAAAAAAAAAGGAAAGTTAAGTAATACTTATATGTAATCGAATAAAATGTAATCGTGACTTATATGCAACGTTGTAACATTGAAACATCGTTATTAATTGTATGCTTATTGAATTCAGATATACGATGAAGTTTTGTTAAAAAAAACTAAGCTATCACTAAAGCTAAGTGTGTTGTTGAGTTGCAAAAGATCAACATTATACCAGGAATAAATAATAAGGTCCCTTTTCAATAATGCCAAAATGTCAAGAACCTTGGTTATTAATTCTGCTATTTTGGGTTATTTTATTTTTATAAGCACCAAACTGTGCTAAAGGAAGGTTTGTGTAGCATATACTATTTAATTTAAACATTATTTTCTATCTTCTTTTGACTTGTACCAAACCTTGTAGGAAAAATAGTAGCGAGTGCCGACAGCCATTTTGTATAAAGCAAGGGGGTGGTTTAAAATATTATGCATCGTAAGGAAATGTATTTTTTGTAGGTGCGCTCTGTTTATTTAGGCAAGGATGATAAGTCTAATTTATACTGCTCAAGTCAGCTACATGTTTATTTGAAAGCTTAGATATTTTTAAAGCTGGATTAAATGGAATTGTGCTGAAGAATTTAAAGTAGTTTGTAAGAGGTTACATAAAGTAAAGCTACTGAAATATAACCATAAAACAATGTTATGTGGCTTTAAGTGTCTTCAATGAACAAAATCTCCAAAGCAAGAACTAAGTTTTGGAGTCAAAATAGAAAACACTACCCCTAAGATCACTTGCTAACCTTCAATAAAAAGACTTCTACCACCCTATTCCTATCAAAAAGTCCCATTTAATAACCCGCCTATGACAAGTATCGTACACTGCGCGGCATAAATCCGGGACATCGCATAAATATCATGGGACGCCACGCCGAATCACTTTGAACAGATAAGGTGAAGCGGTGGGTTCTGAACGCTTGTAAGGTTCATATTATTTTTGATAAGGAATATCGGTTTGACCCTTTTTTTTGGGCTGGCAGTGTAACTGTTTTAAAGTTTGAGTGAATTTTGAACTCCTTTATAAGTATAGTAGAATCGTTGAAAAAGTTTTCATGCTCGATATTTTCGCTATATTTAATTAGAGTTTGTTTACTATAAGTAACATCGCCTGATATATTTCGAGTGCTCACTTTATTCACAGAATCATTTCGGACATTTATTTTAATATTCGTTTTAAACTTTCATAATAAATGATAGCAATAAACCTAGACATTCAAACTGCAGACAACATTTACAAATAGACGAACATATTTCATCACAACACGAGATATTAATCTGAAAATCTGTAATGACAAACATTTTTTCTCAACTCAAATACGTCATCAGACGTTTCAGCATTTTGAATATAAGACCGTAAATTTTCAGTAACAAGTCGCCGTTTCGTACCGTGCAGCACATATCTCAAAGTTATTTCCCTTGGATGAAATATGTGGCAATTTCTTTGAATAATACATGGGCCATATTTCAGCCGTAGCGCTACGAGCGTAGGCCGTAGCCGCGTAGCGCTACGTAACGATATATTGTGCTAGGAAGTGTCAGCGATGTTTCGACTTTGTTTTATCTTTGTGTTGTGTTGATTGGTTATGTTACTGATTTATTATTTACTAACCTAAAGATTAATCATTCATTTATGATATTTACACAAAAAGATAAAAGATTAAACATTTTCTGAATCTAAATACTGAGACTAGTATGAATAAACTAAGAGCTGTTAAAAGCTCTAAAGTTAACATATTAGTAAACTTTGGAGCAGAATAAACGATGACTAACGTTTTCCCTAATGAGCTGTATCCTGAGCACAATAGTACGAAGCTTTTAGAAATTACTACAAAACGGCATTGTAATGGACTGTCGTATCATCATATTCATGAAACTCAGTCAAGCACTAACTCGAATATTTTATAAGGACCAATTTACATGACTACAAAAAAAGTATTTGTAATAAATTTTGTCTTGTAATTGATACTCTTCTTGAGACTAGAAAATAAAATTCAGAAAAACCAGTCATTATTTTTAATTTTCTCGCACTAGAAAAATGATCACTCAAAAGCGTTATAACAATCAGAATTTCACACATTTTATATGAAAACGCCATCAATTGCCATCAAACTAGCGTGCCAAGTTGCCACCTGCCAGTTTTTGCCAATAAAGATGGCAGGATCCAATTTATCACGTCACGTCTTCAGTCACATAATATATTGGAACATTAGAACATAATGAACGACTCATTCGATCGTTTGTCATGTTTTTGTGGTACTAGAAAAAAATATGCTATCATCACCAACCTTATTCTCTGCACCATAAGAGTCGTTTTCCTTTAATTCTTACCTTAGATATCGTGGTTGGGTTTCACCAATTCAGTCTCGTGTTCGAATTTTGTGAGTTTTGAGAAGTTTTTCAAGAATTGCAGATTTAGTGTGAAAGGGCAAGGCTATTGTCATTGGCTATTATGTGAAGTGATAAATGTTCGGTTTGCTTTAGCTAAGTATCGATGTCATCTGCAGTTTATATTTCACACCTGTGGTTGAAAAAAATTGACGAACGATTAGCAAGAATTTTATTTTTGGGGATTGTAATCTTTATCATGAAAGGTCATATCGAAATTTGTATTAAATCGTAGGTACTATTGTTACTTTATGGAATTTTCACAATGCCCTGGAGAAGACGATGTTAGCAATGTTCAAAGACACCCAAAAACAAAGTCAGCGTTCTAATCTCAACTCATCACCATTTAGAGACCCAACTAAGACAATCCTTTGACTCCAAAACGTCACTTTTTCAAAGAGTCATTCTCCCACACACTCCAAAAAAAGGCACACACAATCATCACCCAACCCTATCACTGACAAGGCCAACCATCATCAGTTCTCTGTCACTCCTCCCTGGAGTACCACTCTTAAGTCATCTGAACTTCATATTTCACAACTGTGGTAGAAAAAATATTGACGAGCGATTAGCATTGTAACTTAAATAATGAAAGGATGCTTACATTCAATGACTTTTACTTACTTTGAACTAAAAAGATCATAGACGCACGATATAATTGACAGCAATCAAAATCTAAACATGATCATTTAGACACCCATTTTGGCTCATCCCAAAATTCTCATTTCTAAAAGAAGAACCACCGATGCCAAAAAAGGCACACATAATCAGCACCCAACCCCATCACTGGCAAGGCCATCCATCATGAGTTCCTCACTCCTCCCCGGAGTACCACTCTTAAAACTCGTAAAAGGCGCCATAAGTTTGAATTATCACCGCTCTGAGCCCCCAGTAATGAATATGGTGGACTGTATATTTCAATTTGGGGAACTGTGGGCAATGTGTTACGTTTTTACGAGCACACGCTTTTTGGGCTGTGTTTGGAAAAATTTTGAAAATTTAGAAGGGTTGTTTTCATTATGGTGGTAATTATGTGATCATTGGTTGGGTTGGGATCAAGGTTCATTTTGGATTGTTGATTTAAGAATTGTCTGTAAACTTAGCAGCACAGTATATAAAATATACGTTTTCTTTTTCGTTATACTAGCTTTGTGTTGTATCATAAACCTCTTTTTGTGATTTTACTTGCTTTCTGGGGTATGCGAAGTAAAAATCGTCTTTGTTAATGAAAGGGTTTCTTACACACACATTCTATTGGCCTCAAAAACATCACCAGTTTAATTTGATATTCTAAAATCTTTCAAAAAAGCAATAACATAATAATAATAATTCAACTCTGAAATGAAAATAATTTAGCAAAGCCTTTTGACATCTCACTTTCCATAATCAAATAAAGTACCTCTAGAACCCAAGTACATTACCGCAACTCCCACAAATTTTCACTCTAAAAAACTCTATTATCCGCATCTATAGCGACATTATATCATGCTAAGCCATACATTGCGAGAAAGGCTAATTTAGCGGGACCATTTAGCCTCGCAGCGAGCTTGGAATTGTGATATACAGGGTGTTTCATTACGCTCGTACGCGCCGTAACCGAGTAATAATTCAAAATTATAGCCCGCTTTACGACTCCAGCCGACGTCAGCCGAAGGTACACGAGTTTTAAATCGTGTTCCACTGCGGATGTTTAAGTGAAACGTCCGAAAGTAGGATGTCTTATGGTTATTGAGATGGAGATAAAATCTTTGTCTCTTTGCTGGTTTGCCTAGGGTAAATTTGGCTAGTTAGGTTTATTATTCTGTGGGCACATCTCTGTGTCTGAGGGGCTGTCATAAAACGATGGTTCTGATGGCAAACTTAAGTTTAAGATTTCATAGTTTGTATATGAACTGAGTACGCGATTTGGCTAAACCCCTAATGCAGATGCTAATGCAGACAGGGTCCCCAAAATGTGCAAGGGTAAGTTATAAATTAGCTCATATGTACACATTAGAGACTACAAATATTATAATATTAATTTATAACTTATTGTGTCATAAATAAAAAGAGAAACCTAACACAACAATAAATCAAGGTGAGCGTGCTAATCGTCCGACTCCGAATTCTCAGTTAATGCGAAATCATTTATAATACTTTTATCCCGACAATTCTATTGTTAATAACAATTTCGAGTAATAAATTCTACCTCCGGCGTATCGGATCCCCCGGAATCAACAACAAAGAGAAGCACTAGATCATCGAAGCACAAAAAAGTGTACACACCACGACACCGCTTATTTATTTATGAGTTCAATTCAGACTCAAAACCCTCTTCTACAAGCATAATATTGAGCGATCGATATCAGCTCATTTCGGGCACCACACCGAGTTGACACAAAGGGACGCGTCAGAAAAAACCGCTCCAAGTGTCATCTTTCTTGTGACAGACGACAGCTGCGGCGAACATGACAATACGAGCGATATCGATTCATCACGGCGACGACAATGCCGCTCATTGGGGTGTCTACCCTACACAGTGCGCCACAGTCTACACACATCGCAACATTTCACATTGACCAACTGGTTTATTTGACTAGCAACTTTTGTAGACTGTACGGGGTGGAGGTGACAGTAATCGGTGGCAGTGTGAAATGGATAGACAGCCGTGGTAAATCGACAATGGTAGTGATTTAAAAGGGAAATAAATAGGGTAAAAGCCGTGAAGATAGTAATAACAAACACACATTTCATGGTGACGGATTCGCGTGCGTTAACTGTTGTAGTTAATTTGATATGGGTTCGTAACGTTGAATGCTATTCGTTTGTTTAAATACTGGATTGTGGAATACAATGTATTGTGTTTGTATGTACAGAGTATACTTGGACGTGTTGATGTTGCATTTCAAGATATATTTTTAAGTGTTTGGTTTAGTGCTTTTTATTTGTCGAAGTGCAAATTATTTTCAACGATATTTCAGGCCTTTCTTATACAACTATTTATTATTTCGTGGTTATTCTTACTTTAAAAATAAATTGAAAAATTATAATTTTGAAACCATTATAATCATCTCAATAGAAAAATAAAGCTAATAGAGAATCAATAAGCTATTTAAGAGTACGAAACTATTCAAGTGAAACAATGACAATAATATTTTTTACACAAACTTTTACCGACGCTATCATTAATAATTTCACGGCTGATAGAATAAAAGAGTCTAAATCTATTGAAGCATGATGAGCAATGATGAGAAATTTGAAACCCATGGGAATGCCCTGTCTCTCCGGATTATTTTCTGATGGATTTTATTATAATACGCTATGATACACAGTTTTTGTTGAAAAAAAATTGTTTGCTGTTTCATGGTCATGGTCATTTGTTTAAGTAATTTTATTAAGAAGTAAAAAGATAGTGAAGTAGCTAACGACAGTATACAGGTAATTCATATAGCATTAAAAACTCTCTATACTAGTTTTTTCTTTGTAAATATTTTTCAACGACGGCGCGGCGCTCACATGCCTTTAGAAGTTTGTAATACCTGCTTCTAAAATTAGTGTATAAGGAAAATACGATAAATTTTATAAGACCTACCACAACTTCGACTAAATAAATAAAATCAAGAAAAATGGATGGCATTACAATATAATACCTCAACTTACAATCATACTTCTAACAACCAAAAAAAAGGCCAACTTCCAACCTTGCGTTAATAAATTATACTTCATACATTGTTCAAAGCAAATCGCGGCACGTCAAGCTCACACCGGCCGTCATCCCGCCGACAATGGGTACGTGTCCCCGTCACTGCCCCATTGTCATCCACAATCGTGACAGACAAACAGAATGTACCGTCCGAGCTTCCTGCGCTTTCAAAACGACGGAATTGTGTAAACACCACTATATTGTAAGTGCATTTTTCAACAGGTAAAATGGGTTAACCGCCAATGTGACTACGGACAAAATTGAACTCTATGTTGTGGGTGTTAAGGTTGGTTCTTGAGCTGTGGGGTTCGGAAATGAGGTTGTTATTCAGTGGTCTATAGAAGTGTGTGCGGGTAATGGATTGGCCGATTGTCGGACGTCGGTCGAGTGGCGGTGGGTGGTCATTTCACGTCGGCAGCTTTACATCATCGTTTGAAAAGAACACAAAGGGCGAATATTAAATGAACGATCGTAATGTACGTCGTTTTTATTGTAACATGCGATGTTCGGCTTGAATACTTAAGTAATGGACTTGTGATACCTCGATCATCGTTCTTGGAAGATTATATGCGCATTCTACGGGTGCATACATGAATGTTCAACACATGAATGGAAATAAAAAGCGAGAATTTTATGACTGAACGACCTTAGCAACACATGTCGTCTAAACATAAGAAATAAACACAAGCTTTAAAATAACAAATACTCATGTAAATTCAAAGAAACACTATAAAGTGAATATAAAAGCGGATATCTGTATCATGTCGCAATGCACAATAAAATCTAACTGCAGCGGTGTAAATAAGACCAGTTATTAAGGTAACGATCCAAGGAGCCACATAAAATTTATATATAATACACTTTAAATAAACATTAAAGTGTCAGCATTACTCCATATTCACTGCATTTACGTGTAATATCACCAATTAAGGGGCTGAGTTATAACCGCGGCGTCATTATGCCACCGCCTGTCAAGTCGGTAAAAAGTAAAATATTCTTAGCATTACCGACCGACTTAGTGTTTGAACATAAATGCGTGACAAATAAAAATGTTGGACCACTTTAAGGTTTTCTGTGACAGTTGGTATAACATTTGGTAAGCTTTAAAGTTAGGACAGGGCTTTGTGACATTTCATTCTATTTGCTCTAAGTTTTTTTTAAACTTTGACGTGATCTACTGAGTAAACTTGACAGCTTAAACGGTAGTGAGTGACGTTGAGCATTGAATTAAATTATATTCTGTATTTCGTAAATTAACTTTAAGCACGACACATTCCGGCAGGGGGTTTAAATTAACATAAAATAATGCCCACCACACAACTTGATATCATTTACAAAAAATAAACTACCGATACGAACATAAATTATGTTGAAACTACTTCGAAAAAAATCGTGCCAAAATGCCAAATAAACAAAAAGGCATAAGGCCGACTATAAAAACAAAAGTTATTTATGTTTCGTAAAACATTTATCAAGACAAAAAGGTGTAGGTTACACTAATATCCCAATATGCTGATACGACACGGCCGCGACAATTTTTATGTGTGGAGATTAACAAAAAAATATGGCGCCCGCTACCCGGCTGTCACGGCCCTATCTGCCGTCGTAATTCAATGTTTATTTTTTTTATTTGACTTTTTTTAATGTATTCTAACAAGAAGCGGCGACTTTATCTTTTATGAGTGGTAAATTGAGGTGTTAAATGTCATAGTTACGGTTTGAAATGGTGCTTTTAGATGTTATGTAAGAAGTTTTGATAAAACAGACTTCTGTACTTACTGTTCATATCTTTGGCTTTTTCTTGTCACGAGAAGCTTTAAGTCGGTTACCGCGTCCTTTGAAAAAAGTTAAATTCAGTTACCTATTCCCTGTGCGTGCGTGTGGTGTGTATCTTAAAATAGTTTGAGGTTCTTTTCTAACGGTTTTGAGCAATTTAACATTTTGTTTACGTGTTTGCTGATAGAATCATAATTTAGTAAATCCCTATGTTATGTGTACACGCTATACAATTTATTGCTGACCGATCATGAGATCTTTGAACTGATATTTTCCCAGTTTATTTTATTTTGTAAATGTCGTAACTAATCGCAAAGTTTGTACCATAAAATAGTACATTATTATATCAGGTTATTACATTACATCCTGGATATCACTTATTAAAATAAAATAAAAAGATTACAAAAGTAGCACACCGCGATACCGACAATCGCGCTCATAAATCAGTAACAAGACACCCGAAGCTTATTTACCTCATTTAACGAACCAGACAAATACACTTTAATACTAAAAATACCCTAATATTTTAGCCTTACCACGTCCCAACTAATCTTGAAACCATTTATCTAATCCCCACAAACGCGGCATCAATAAATTATAGCTAAGTGAAACATAAACGATAATGTCAATTGTGTAAACATTCGTCCCCTTTACATTTGTACAAACACTGACCTACTGGTTGTATTAGGGCCAACTAACTATAATAAATCCTGTATTACTTGACTAGTGTCACCATTCAAGTTTCAACTCTATTTGTTCGCGTTCAAAGTTGTGTTTGGGTAAACGTCGTGTGTGACTTATGGCGTTTGTTCTCGTGGTGTCGGGTAGGAACAAGTCGATCCATCATCGGTAAGTGATCGATGAGGGCTGCCCAAATATTTGAATTATTTGATATGAGAGTACAGGAGCGACTCAGTCACTTGCCACTGTGTTAGAATTATATTTTATTTATTACGATATTTTTCTGAGTAATATTTTAAGGCGAGTTCGGTATGTTGTATGTTTTTTTGGGTTAAGTAAGTTTCTGAGTAGTTTTGTGCATTATCGGGTTATAGAATGAGTGATTGGGTACCGTATGACACTTCTAATATTTACCTACATTACACAAGATTGTTACATAACTGAAAATGGCATAAATTGTATCCAATTTAAGTGTTTTCATATTGGTATTTACTCTATTCATCCATATTTCCAACCATTTTCTTTCAACTGTATGCTAATAATTCTAATGTATCCGACCAAACGATACAGAGTTTTAATAGAATCTTGTGCTGCAACTGCACTTTCCATGCAAATTGTATTTGCATACATTATTGTAATAACACAGTAGCATAAGAAAATATTGCCGATTTATACATGTACCTATTTACATAGAAATTATCCATCCACGTGTTTTCATTAGTAAATTATTCTCACAACAAAGTTTAAAGGAACTAAAACTCCTCAAAAATATTATCATTAAAATCATCAATTGACTTCTGTTCTTCTGCCTTCCTTATGTTAACTTTTTTCTGTCTACTATAAAAGTTTTTCGCCAGATAGGGTATATTTTTCTAAATAATCTTTTCGAATATAGTTAAGTTGCACCTTATGACATGCGACACCTTACCAAATGACAAAAATATTACAAAAAATATTATGTTAAAAAGATCCATCTTCGTTTATTAATGTGCTCATCGAGGTGGTCCAAGACAACACAATCAATCTCAAACAAACAACAATAATTTTATTCATAAAACTGCTCCACAGACTGCCCACAAAAGCAAAGGGCGTAAAACTAAATAAGCTGTCATGCCCACGCGCCGATCACCGGTCAATTTACATCAACAATCATAATAAATGATTTGCATCGTAAATTCAAACGTGCCTTTAATATTCCCGTATATCTTTCCTTCGAGATATAATTCATAATGTTTGATTAATCGTATAAAGTAATTTATTGTTGAAGTTTGATGTTAAGGGGAAACAAGGGAAGATTTATGAAGAATTGCCTAGGCAGCCTATGCCTATTCTGAAAAATTATTGAGGAAGTAGAAGAGTGATTGATATCTTAAGGAATAAACTAAACAAACTTATTTTTTTTTTGAAAAGTTGCTTTCTAATTAGGGTATAGGAAGTGAAAATCGAAAAATATTTCAGGGGATACATTTTTTTTTACTTAGTTACTAAGCCTACCTACTGCCAAAAAAACGATATGTACTTTACCAGACTCTGGCCATCACAAAACCATTTTTTTAACCTAACTCAGGAATCAAATCTCAGACTTATTTCAGAGCAATAATGTACGACCACTGCACTACCAAGGCATTATTATCATTAAAATCATAATTCAATGTCATTCGCAACGCAGTCTAATCGGCCACCTGTCAACTTCGCAAACATAGCATCGTAAGCAAACATGCTTCGCCTATGTTTGTTCGATCTACTAGTTTATGTATTTAGTTATCAATTTATTGCCTTATTATTACGTGGTTTGGTATGAGGAAAATTGATGCTATTTTATTTGGGTGGTTGAAAATTGAAGGATTTTATTATCAATTTAAAGCTCTCTGTTGTGGTAGCCTTCTATCTTTATTTCTTGTTATTAAGTTAATCATTTGTCTTCAGAACTATGTTGGAGTCGGTTTTCAGCCTTACCAAAACAGTTGAGTACCAGTGTTTTACATGGAATTCATCATCCTCCGACCCTTTTTGTTGGGATCGGCTTCCAGTCTAACCAAATTCAGCTGAGTACCAATGCTTTACGAGAAGCGACTGCCTATCTGACCTCCTGAACCCAGTTACCCAGTATTTTACATGGAATTTTTGCCTCCTATCATAGACCTTCGGGAATACAGAATTTCTGGCTTCTGACTACCTGCAACAACTGCCAAAGATGTTCAAATAAAAGCCCTTCGGAAATATGTAGGCATTCAGCATAACAAGATATCTACCCATCCAAAGACTGACCTCCAAAACTTTGCCTGCTTTGCAACCTTATGATCGATCGACCCGTGCGGCTTTTACTTCGTTATATTACGAAATGATTTCCATAAAAATCTTGTTATCTTAACGTCCATCAGTTTGTAATATTTCACTTAGAAAATAAATTCCGTGATATCTAAAAACAATTTGTTCTATTAACACAGAAATTAAAGTGATCAATTTTGAACGAAACACAATTCACTTTTAGAGTTCCCCTCCTGGCACACAGAGTAATTAAAGCAGTAGACCAGTTTAAGCCGCTGTTTTGCTTTAATACTGCAAAATATTACACCAATAAATAGGATATTTTTAAATAACCTACATAGAATGGATGATCCTTCTCCTATCTATAACATTTAGACTACTTTTTACCCATGTGCTATCGTAGTTCCTTCAAGATACGAGCGAAAGTTCCATATAACCCAAAATGAGCAATAATATGTACAATAATTACTGCGACTTTAGACAAGGCATATTATAGAAGAATCAGACAAAGTAGGAAGGGAAAAAAAGAAAGGAAAAAGTAATTCTGCTGAGCTACCAGACATCAACACCATGTAGTTGGAGGAAACTTGTCTATGAGGTATGCTGAGCTTAATTTTCTGTTACTAACACTTAAGCATAAAATAAGGATCTAGCTATAGTCCTTCTAAGTTAACCAACGGTATCACCCACTCTGTGGCACCCCACGTCGTGCGGTGACGATGAATGATGACCGCGCCGCAGTGATTAACGACGCGCCATCCATCATACCGCCGGTAGGTGCTACCCGACGTGCGACGTCGCAGCTCTGTGCGGTGCGCGCTGATTGACGTCTTTAATATGTTGTTGATATTGCTCGGGTTTTGGCTGTCTTTGATTGGTTCGTGTGGTTGATAGTGTAATTATTTTGAAGAGGGATGTTGAAGAAAAAGTAGACTAGATAGTTTAATAAAAACTGCCCTTCTACCGAGGGCTGCCATCCGTCCGGGTTTCCCCGGATTTGTCCTCGTTTGGAGGCCGTCCGGGGGCCGTCCGGGCGGGGTTTCAAGAAGTGTCCGGGGAAAACCCGGACACTTTTCATGTAAGGAAGCACCTCATTGAATTTAAGTATATGTTAATAGTAAATGGAATAGAAATTAGGAATTATTTAGTTTTGAAAAAATCGTACTCGTTCGGGGAAAAAAATGCGATTTACACCAAATGTCCGGTTTTTTTAAATGTTTGTCCGGGTTTGGCGAAATTCGAGATGGCAGCCCTACTTCTACCTCTATGTTGTCTCAGTGTCATAAAGGTCCACAAAATGACTTTTACAGCAAGAGATAACTGACTGACAGACATATAGAATTATTATCACATTCGTGTTATTTACCAGGGTTGCTTTTCCAAAAACTAACGTGTCGACGTCTTTTGACGATTCTAACTTTTTCAAAAGTTAAGAACATCTTTATTTTCTTCATGTCCTGTTCCCAAGTTATTTGGGATACTCTCTGTTATGGCTAATAAGAAAAAAATAAGCACTGCCCGAAGTAAAAACGCCTTTCCTTTAAGATCAAACACTTTATTTCCAAAATCCTATCAACCTTACAGCTTCTATTACAATATTGGAGTAGCCTTTCCATCTCAATTGGTTCCGTATTTCCAGCCAATCAAACGTCAGGGGGCGTGTGACGTCATGATGAATTTGCGCGAGACTCGTTAATCATAGATGCGCTACCATCAATACTATTGGTATGGAATAATGTCTGAAATGTACTATGATTTATGTACTTCGGAAATGTACTATTGTTCTGTAGTATGAGAAGTATGGTTATTAGAAAGTTGGGTAAAAAGAGTAGGTTTTGTCATGCTAAAAATGCTGCCTAAATAATTAAAGATTAAAACGTGTATCGTGGCCATCAATGACTGACTACTGGTGACGGAAAACATCTTGATGAAAACTGAACTCAAAAGTCATATCTGTATGTATAGAAAAATATCCAGTAGCGCCAGCCTAGGCTGGTGAAATTTTTTTTTTTTTTTTTTTTTTTAGGAAAACCAACAGCTATACAGAAAAAAGAATAGACCATGGATAAAAAGACAAAAAGCCAATTACAGGTTTTCACGGATAGCAGTATTGTAACACACTTATAGCTAATCAGCAGATCTACTATTAGTATACTGAGAAATGTAGTATTTAATTGATATTAATTTTTGAAAAAGTTAAGGTTTAGCTGTCTACGAGCTACGCTACTCTTGGTATTGAATGGGTCAAAAGAGTACTCTTTACACAGTTTATTGAAGTCTTTGCTCGCTCGCAGTATATATGTATTCTGTCTATAGTTCGAGGATGAAAGTGGGACTGATATAGGTGGTTTTGATAATTTGGAATTGATAATTCACATCTACAAATTACCATAGTAAAACAATGACATAACAAAGCGACAGTAACATACTACCTCTCACCGCTCACGATCCGATCTCTCAATCATATCATTGTTTAAGCCTAACTGTCACTACGTAACTCCCACGAACAAACATTCTTAATTACCCACACTCTAACAAGTAATTATCACAACAATCGATCAATCATAACGATTTCAATCTATCGAATGCGGCTTAGAAAAATCGAACGACACGGAATAAAACTATCCAATGTTTCATGATAGCGATCTTAATGAATCGATATATTAAATCGATTATAATACTTTACACGAGTATTACACGAGTGATTGAATTTGATTAAAAGTCTGACCGCGATAATTTTTTGTTGATAGGGTTTTTTATGAAAATTTCCATTTAGGTTTGCGAAATTATTGATAAAATCTGCGGATGTGTGAAATGTCTGATTACTTTATTTTGATTACTAAAATAATGTGCACTATAAATTGAACCATTTTTCTTTTAATATGCTTCCAGTAAAAACGCTTTAAACCCTGCTTACATGTGTTTTTGCAGATTTACTAAATACAAAATATGTAATAATGAAGCTTTAGGTAAGTTAGATATTTCAAATTTATTTTTGTACATGCCAATTAGCACCTCAATTACAGCTTCACTTTTAATGACGGATACCTACTTATCATCAGCAAACCCAACTAAAACAAAACACGATCCAAAGATAGGAACACAGCAAAAACCTTCAAATTAAATTCTCATTTCGCAAACATGGCTTCAGTATTAAACATGCCACCAAAAGTTTGCAACTTCCTCCACACATCCGCAAGTCGCCGGATTATCCACCTATAAATCGTAATTAACTGTAAACTTAGATAGTATAACCAACTGGAGATGCCATTGCCTGCCATTATTTACCCATGATGGTTCAACGTACAATTCGTATTTGTCGATATTATTTTGTGACCTATCTGTTGTTTCGCACATAACAGAATTTTCACACTGGCGAAGTTTCCAAGCAGACAAAGCGAGCGACCGGTATTTGCTGCTCGGAATATGAAAGCGTGGCTGCGCTGTAAATTGGGAAACATTTTCGCCTAAAAGTTTGTATTAATGGCGGTTCCGGCAGGTTACATGAACCAACACGATAACTCAGCATTGATTACTATCAAGTTAATCACATACACTTAGAAGTCATATTTTTTACTTGATAAGTTTTTCCGAGTAAATTGCACACGATATATTTGCATAATTCGCTATATTTCTGCATTAATTTATTGCTCGTTCATTTTTTTAATTTATGTGGCTTTTGTGTTGGTTAGCGGCTGTTTCGTAAAATATATTTTTTATGACCAATTTAAATAAATGAAAGCATTGTTTTGTAATAATTTTTAAAACTTTTCATAAATATGTGTTAGGTTATAACTATCACTTTAAAAATAGTAAATCTTATCAATCGACCATCCAGCCTTAAATGATAAAATCACGTACGCATCATTGATAAAAATCAATTATTTATTATTTTTGGCACTTTACATGTACGTAGCTAATTATTGGTTCAAGACTTTTGCACTATGTAAAGTCAAAATAAAGCATGTCAAGTAAAAAATAATAGTAACAATCGAATTAGCTCAACACTAATTAGTTTTTTTTTTGTTTATTTCCTAAACTACCGAATGGATTTGAACAATTATTTTACTGGTGGATATACCTATTTGGACGGATTGGTGGATTAACCGTTTAAAACAGCTTGTTTTAAATACTAAAATTTGCAATATATTGGTCTTGACTCTTTACCCCATCATTCTTGACACCCACAGCGTCCATTGTTTGACACAAAATAAGTGTCAGTCAACGTTAATGTTTCTAAATGCATTTGCATAAATCGTAATTGCGTAAAATGTATAAATAATTTGACAGTTTTACTAATGAAGGAAGGAAGATATAATAATCAATTCATAAGAATTGAATAATGAAGATGGACTTAAGTATAAAGGTGGATTTTAATAAATGAATTTGACTTTGAACAATACATAGGGGTGCTTATTTAGTATCTCTATAGATTATCGATAAAAAAACTCTAACACCTTGGGTTTTCTCCCCATCTTAAATTGAATAAACTATTAATAAACCCATTGAATAAACTTTATATCTCATTCTTCACAATTTACAAGAAAATGATAACCAGCTTAAACCAAACTACTGCAAACATATTGACGGTCCGACTAGTCGCACTTACCCGACTGTAACAAAGCGAGTCGCAGTCGCACCGCGACAACTGTTGACAGCGCGCGCCATTACTTCCGTCGCCGCCTTCCTCCTGTCACTTGCTGATCGTAGTGATGGGGGAATATCGATATCGATTGTTGTTTATAGGGTTACTGTTTTATGTATGCTATTTCGAAAATTATTTTGCTAACATAAGAGTTTATTTATAAGAAATAGTTGCGAATAACTATGTTTAAACTGCTGTATAACAAAATTTATGAGGTCTGCGACGAGTGTGCACTTAGCCGTGACCGTAACAGAGGTTTGGGTGGTGTCGATTTTCATAATGTAAATTACTATTTCTTCTAAACCGTTACATACCGTTACTTTTCTATACCTATATAAAATAAAACTTTAAAACCATACTTTAACTCATATACGAGGATATTCAAAAGTCTAATTTATAAATTGTTTTCATAAGCAAGTTGGTATTAAAACGTTAATAATTTCAAAATTCGTTTCTAAAATGAGAATAGAGACCTAATTATTCTGGAAATGGTGCATTATGCTACATGGATACAAAGTATTCAAAAACCCTGCCAAACAAAACTATTTACAAAATATCGATATTTTCCTCACCAACTCTCCCATCCCTACTTCCGTCCCCAGCAGACGTGTCAATTAGAATCGCGGCCGCTGTATCTTGTCACGGGCAAACGTTCAAACGTTTTCCATCTACAGACGTACTGGTAACAGTGATTCACTGCTAACAGTTCTACAGGTGCAACTGGTAATGAGGGAGTATGTTGTAAAGGAAAAAAATTGCATCTTTGGTAAAAAGTAAATTCTTGTGGCTCATGGCTGCTAGATCGATGTATCATCCTTGTCATGTCGAGTGTCTACGTGTTCCGGGAGTCTTGGCTGTCATCTGAAGTTTGATCGTCTTTGGCAGTCCTTCGGGGTTGTTGTAATGGGTTTTAGTGAATGTAATGCTTTCACGGGTAACCTGCAGAACTGTGTGATAAAACATTCTGATGTAGCGATAGATAAAACCTATTAAAATACATGAGTTTAGCTGCTATAGACGTTTCGTAAATATTCTTTTCAAATAGATATCCTGACAAGCTAGTAAAAAGTGTGTTCATTTAGCTACTTAGTACCTTCTCGTAGTTGTTTTGTTTTTTTATTTTAATCATCTAATTAAATATTCAAAAAAGCTAAACTGAGAATCACTCATCTTAATTCTAAAGGTTAGTCTCGAGGTTACTCTAAATTTTAATAAGATTTCAAAACAAATAAACAGATGATTGATGATGCACGGACCGACAGATGATATCTTTATATTATATTTCATTCAAGGTTTTAAAGTAATTCATCATCATAATTATTTAGATTATAACTTATGATAAATTTTAAATAATTAAATAGATAAAATGAACGTTTGTCTAAATGGCCAACGTATTTAGCTTAGTTTAGTTTTTGGCTACGTGTTTAGTTTCCATTTATTTTAAAGTGACCCGATTCTGAGTTCTTTCCCTTAAAAATATTTTATCTGCGTTTAGGGATGCTCAAACATGAAATAAAATAAATGGAATCTCGCGTAAGAGTACAATGATGAGCTATCGTTTCGCCATACCCTGTATCTTTTATATCCTGCCTATTTTTTGTCTAATAAATAAAAAAAATATCACTTTCCTCTTTCCCCAATTATTGTTTCAGTACAACAAATCTGTCACGCTCCGCGTGAAAGCGCAGCGCATCTCTACTCCCGAAATTACAAACACGCTAACAAAACGCAGCAATAAATCACGCCGGCCGTCAGCCGTCACGCGCGTGTCACGCCGCCGATCTGTCACGCTGTCACCTGACACTGCGGCCGATGTTACACATTGAATACTGGGGTGGTATATTGTATAAATTATTTGAAAATATTGGTGAAGTCCCTTGCAAAACTTCAAAGGTGTAAATAGAGCTATACGTAAAGCTTTTTTAAACGAAGGTTCATAAGGTTCAAGAATTCGTCATTTCTTATTACTTTTATTTTATCACGCTGTAGAGGCTGCTACAAGTTGCAAGCTATTACTAGACAATATTTGTATACATAAAACTAAAAAAAGTCTAAGTACCTAGATATTTACAGAGCAATTTTTTTATGTTTTTAGGAATTATTTTTTTAACACCTTTTAGTTTTTTAGCTTTATCTCAATAAAAAATTGAGTTTTTATTAAGATAAATGCCAATAATTTATAACTTTTTGAAGTGCAACAAAACTAAAATTTATTACTTAAAATAAAAAGTAAATAAAGTAGTAATGTACCTACTGCCAAGTAAAATCATTACACTAACGTGACACAAAGTCGTCACGCTGTCAAGTTGTCACGCTAGACATTTGACATAATGCGGGCTTTCACGCTGCGTAGATGTCGCCACTTCACACAGAATTCTGAACTAGAATGTGTATGATGAATGCACGAGCAGCTCAGGCAATATTGAAATGGCCAACTTTGCAAGTATTAACATACAACGAGTATGTTTATGAGGTGCTATTGTTGAACACAATGCCAACTAAATGTTTTATTTCTGTGTATTATTGTAGCATTTGTAATGAGCCAAATGTTTATGTTAAAAATCTTAGCTCTGAGAAGTTTTCTAAATGTCATTATTATACATAGTTTTTTTAACCATTTTATTAAGACCTTTACACAATTTACTACAAACATAAACAATCATTCAACCAATTACAGCAACCCCAATAAGCTTTGATTAACAAATTATTAACAAAAAAAATGGCCGCCAATCACTTCAACAATAGCCCATATCGATGTCTGCGTGACATTCGTTGACAACCGATCATTGTCAACGGTCAATCAGTTTGAGTAATTGTACTAAGACATGTTAATAGAAAAACGAACATAATGCTGTGTTGTGCTTATTGGGTTCCCCATGGCTTTTGTTTTTATTTTTAAGTGAGAGAATAATAATGCTGGGTTTGGTGTCAATTGAATGAATAAACAACTGTCAATCATTAATATGAATGTAAGTATTAGCACAGATTAGTATTAGGTATAATTCACCCTCGCCTCTTTTGTTCCAGAAAACAAAGTTGAGTTACTGAAGTTGTTGACATGAAAATAGAAATAAATAAAAATATAGTATATAATATTTACTTGCAGCTGTTTCATTTCTGACCTAAACACTTATCTAGAAATTCAATTTGTTAAAAACCTGCGCAGTAAAATCAACGTCTATTGTGTAACCAAAACGAATGAAAAACGTTACCATGAACCTCTGGCATTGACTGCCATCAAACGTTTTGTAAGGAAGACATTAATAATTAACAACACATTAATTTTCAATAATTAAGTTTTTGCGCCCACAAATACTGACACAGACATGTGACACAAAAACTTCGATAAACAAATCCATTAATCTGCGAGTTGATGCAGCACGTCAATCAATATCCGTCAGATTAGCTCATTAAGGGATTTACTGACGCAGTCATAACCTACGTCAGTTACTATTGTCTACACATCACAACAAGCCATCAACGTCGCGCCAAAACATACCAAAATAAACTTTATTGCAACGCAATAAGCATCAATCATTTGTGATTCATGCGCGGTTTTAATGAGGCGAAAATTATGAAGCCCATTTTTGATCTGGGTCTCTACATTCGAAATTCGACCTTATGTTGGTGTAACAACGATGTGTGTAGGTGCAGAGAAAGTTTTGTCGCAATTAGCTAATTACCGGCGGCCGTCAGCGTGACGGGCCGTCACGTTCGCGGCGTGTTGGCCGTCATGACGTGACACGCGGACATGAGAGTGACATAACTTTTCGACGCCCGTCCGTTGTCGGTCACTGATTTGTTGGAAAGTGGGGAATTTATTGCCGGCTTTCGTTGTGTTTTTGGCTGATATTTATATGTTTGTTGATATATAAAAGGAGGATAGTGGAAATAAATTCGTGGAACAAAATGGAACAACGAAATGTGTTTTCAAGCGTGTGCTACTTGTGAAGGTTTTTGTTTTGATCTCAAACGTTTCTCAGTTTATGAGTCGTGCTCAATCAATTGCAGTACTGATACTTATTATGCTTCTGAAAGAAACTTTAACTAAAATTATACTTATGATCATTTAAATAACGCTCTAAATGCTTCACAAAGTACAAATACAATCTCTCAAATGTCAGTCCCACAAAATGCATCACCGCATATTGTACCCATAAAGCTATCAACAGCAACATTCTATATCCAGTACTTGCCACAGCTATTCAATTCACACCTCAAACCCGCGTTAAACAATAGCGACAAATAGTCACCCAATAAATTAATCCGCAAGAAATGGCAGTTTGCCTATCATCGGGCTCGCGTCAGGACGGCCTGTAGTATTAAACGAAGTGTCGTGTCCAGGCTTGCGTTGCGTTTATTTATAATCTCGACTTGTACACGCGATGTGGTCGCAACTGATTTATTGCCGATCTTTGAGACTGGGAGTTGGGATGTTATTATAGCTTCTTTGATTTCAATTTTTCTTGATTATGGAATTTTGGGTTTCAATTTTGCGCATGATTGTGCTGGTGTAATCATACTTACCTGTAGATTCATCGTTGTAGCTTCTTAAAGGCGAAGTTGAAAATGGTTTCCGAAATCCTGAACTTATTTGGGGTGGATGTGCAGTCACAATAACAGTCACTCCCTTTACATTTACAACATCTTTCAAGCAGTTCTGTCCATCTTTCAAATTTTTATCGATCTGCCTATCGATCCATCCAAGCTTTATAATATTATTTGCAGCTTAAGTAATAGCGGTCATAATCCCTTTACTAAGTTTAAAGTTTTTTTACTGGTAATTTCTAAAGCGTTAACCAATCAATATTATTCAATCAGCCGAATCAATCAGTTTAATTGGATCGTCCGTAGTCCAGACGTAAATACAAATTGGTAGTCGTGCCAACTTTAAATTGAAATATAAGCGGTTTTTATTATCACTTTCCTTTTGGATGAAGTTATGAATAATTATAACTATTAAGGAGATTGATAAATTGAAGATCTTTAATTTTGAACGTGTTGGTTGCTGCTGTAATTAAGTTTCATATTTTATGTGTGGTAATATGGCAACCATGCAGCTTTTAGTGAATGCCTTTCCCTTAATCTGCATCCAATTGGCATAACTAACGGTTATGATAATGAAAGTATCTACATAAGGCATGAGTTGAATTTATGACATTAGGATATTACTGAATCTTGGGGTTTTATTCTCAACGACACTGTCACTCGCCTACAGCTACTCTGCTTACAATTCATGCATAAAGAGGAGAAGAAAAATAAATTAACACACCTTTCATCCATTCAAAAGATCGAGATAAAAATCTCAATTATCATTTATCACTTACATCTGAAACTCAAATCGATCGGTACAAAAACGCATTATGTTTACGTTCTTAGAATTAATTTCACGCTCTGACTCCTGAGCTAATATTTCAACGCTCATCGTCGCAGGCGCACGCGAACGTTGCAACGTTGACACTTACACGACATGTCTGATGATGTCTCATTTGTTTGATGGCTTTAAGATGAACATAACAATGATATTTTATTTCACCTTCGACAAGATAAGTTGCCCATACTTTATTCTTAGTACTTTAACCTTCCATATTAATTTACATGTCTTCAACTTGTGTTGTATCTTTTTTTTTGTAATCACTTATTTTATCTGATGCATTTATATGCTTGGCTGCAATTTTATCTTGAGCCGGAAGAGTGGCAGCTGCTGCCATCACGTCATTATTGTAATCAGTAATTGCTACAAAATGTTTAGTTTCTGTTTTGATTAGCAGGAAAATCTCAGGAATAATAAATAATATTTGCAGCATTGATGTAATTACCATTAATTAAGTCGCTAGTAATGAACGCAAACATTCTCTCGCTCATTATTGTTTTACAGTGATGACAGACTTCAACTCGGGTGTGGTTTTTCATCGCTTCACGAATATAGATTAGGTTAGGAAGTTAAACAGATTCGACGCTATTATAAACTCGTTTGTGTGTCTTTACATGTACGATTAACATAATGTTTTTGCTGCAACTCCTGACAGTCTAAATAATGGCAAACAATGTTAAAATTAGCAAGACAAAGACAAAGCAGGCGATCTGTTACTTTAAGTACGACGTCAAAGATAATGACAAAGACGAAGGAATAACATGCTAACAAAAGAAAAAGAAACCAGCAATAAACAAAGTGATAGATGTAACAGTTACAAACATGTTTCTTTGTATTAATTTTCCTTGAGCACAAAAGGAAAAGGAGCATGAAAAATTAAAAGGTAAAAAAGTCGCTTCTACTTTTCCAGTTAGTATTTATGCTTTGACACCTTATGATTGACGAGCGCTCCACACCGCCGCGCGGTCACGCGATGGTTTCCAAGATTCATGTCTATCAGATTTGAAATAATTGCACCGAGCTGTTGTGTTCATAATTAGATTCACAGTAATCTAGATTTTATTACTTACACGAAGAACAAGACGAATTACGTGTTTTGCTAACGGGATTCAGGTAAATGATGTAATGAGACGTAATGACTGATTGAGGAAAATGACGATGTAAATATTTTTCTTTGTTTAAATCTTCTTTGACAATTGTATGGTGATAGCTGGTTTAACGAGCACTCGTTAAGTGTAGTCATTAGTGAAAACAATGATAATAATGACGCTTTGCTCAGCGGTGCTCAGTAGCTAATGAGTGATGATTGTGTCTTCACTTCTGTTTGAAACTCATTACGTTTTGCACAAGGACTGCAATTCCGTGTGCATTAACAAAACAAAAATTTGCACTTAGAAACTCATAAGCATTTACCTATTTGTAGAATTACAACATTTTGCTTAGAATTCGTGAGCAAACGCAAACTGTAGAAGTAATTTTAAAGTCTGTATTTATTGTTTTACCCGATAAAAAACAATCAACACATTGCATTAGACCACAAAACAGCCAAAACTGAGCAAACACTCGCATATTTCACTTGAAAACAATGTTTACTATGCTAATGGAATCCTCAATACATCATCCACGGTGACTCAACACGGCAAATATTTCGAAGAAAAATCAAAGGAATAAAGTGGTCTAACATTCTTGTTTGATCGTGAGACAAGTTGATTTAAGTTTAACACACGTAATTGTCTACTAGACATCCGCCAAGACGTCTTATAAATAAGCTTTCATGCCTCGTTTTTAACTGTGTGCCAACTTTTTGTTGGTCTTTACTCACCAATGTTTGTGCAAAGCGGACATGTTGAAATTTTAAAATTTTCGTTCAACATTCTTGAGGCGTATAAAGTTTTGTTATAAACCGTGTTTTATGTAATGATGTTTGTTCTGCTGCCCACACAGGAGAATTATATGATTTTTTATTTGGTCCTAAAAATGACATCAGGACCGATTTAGTCACGAACAACAAGATAATCAAGTTTATTGTCAGCGTATTGAAGACCACCCAGACGGATTTTATGAACAACTTTAATTTTGCCTCAACTGATGATACACGATTTTAATGAGCAGTTTGACACTCACAAGCTTTAACAATAATATAGTTGGCAGTTACTTCGAATTCAGAGATAATTATGACGATGACAATGTAATTGAATTCTATCCAACAGCTGTCATTTCAGACACATTCCACTGGCCCGTCATAACTTCGCACTTTATAGTACTAATAAAACTTTACTGCGGATATGAATGATACTGTATCCTTATCCAGATAGGCTTTCACTCAATACTTTCACAGCAGTCATAGTGTAAGAGAATTTAGACCACCCAAACGTGAGTGAAGTTCCAAAGTTCGGCTTGAAATTCTGGACACGTTCGAAAGAAAACGGGTGTGAAAATACAGAAGAGTGTTGGTGAAATAGGCCAACATCTGTCACCAACTGGCAAAGGCAAACATTGGCCACATGTACCATTAGAGCCACGCCGACAAAGCGAATCGTCAATCATCTGCACGCATTAATCTTGCGAAGACAAGTTGATAGATCATCGCGCTGTGAGGGCCGCGGAGCACGAAACAATTTAGATAGAATATGCGGTGGATGCGGTAACTTTATTGTTATGAAAGGAAATAATAGTTTTGTTGGTGAAGATGAGTATACTTGAATAAGAAAGGAAATGCATTTAAGTTTTTTTTTGTACATTACGGATAACCATTCTTGTTGTTACGTACATTTTCTGAATATAATTCAATTAGTCACGATTACGAGAATCGATTAAGAACATACATGCTACAGTTATCAAAATTGTAAGCATATTATCGTCTCCACTTACAACATTACAGACTCACCTCTAGCAAAAACATACATAAGCAATTCAAGTTTTTACCAATCGACATAACACATTAGCTATTGATTACATTCTATTACCCATCTTCGAGGCACAAAACATCTGTATCAAGTGACCTTTCATTTTTTACTAAATTAATGAAGCGTTACTTTTTAATTGCTATTCCCTTTTCTTATTACGATTATACACAGTCACAACTACGTAGGACCACCCGGCATAATATCGATTAATATCATTCGATCGAGGGCAAAAATCGACGCACAATTGAAATGTTACGTTCCATCGCATAGATCGATATGTCAACAGGAATCAATATCAATTGAAGTTAAAATGGAAATAGATTTCTAGGGTTAAATGTGAGGTTAATCAAATGCGGTTATTGTAGCATGACATGCGCAAGCGTCGATCGACGATTCTGATTGTGATAATTTTCAATATGCCTGACTGGTCGTTCACGTAACGAAACGACCAGTTTCTGCAAGTCGATAATATATTGATACTACGATTAAGGAAAAAATCGGTATAGAGTAGCTCATTGGCACATATGCCATTAACAATATATCAGGCAATCACTCAAACCCATACCAAACATATCTTCCTTCATAGACGACAACTAATAAACCCTGAGATATCTCGTGTCATCAAATTATCACCTCACAGTATTATCGCCTCCAACATCTAATAAAAATTCTAGATTCGCAGCGTCGGACGTCCAAGCCCTCTCTCGTGGCTTGCAGGTAATAAATCGTGTTAAACAAGTAGGTTGGGGCGTTTTATCAAAGTCAATCGGTATCACGCCGCCGGCTCTGAGTAATTACTTGATACTTCTTCCTCTGATAATTAAATTCGAACCCTGTTCCAGTAGTAACAAGGTTGGCTTTTGGTTGAGCGTTCTAATGATAGTGTTGTCTGTCTTTTTCTGTCTTCATCTTTTTAGTGTTGGGCTTTTGATAGCTGGGTTGTAATAGTGTGTTTTAGAAAATTTTGAAGTCAGATCAGTCAATTATGAAATGCTGTGTTTTGTTACGTTTTTTTTGGAGCAGTTTGTAAATTTTTCAGGTTTGATCGTTTGAAATTGGGAGCAATTATGAGCATTTTGTTTGAAATAATGACTCATCCGTCAAAAACATCCACACCAACATTACATTTCTTGTTCTTTTTTCGCTTTTGCCATAAAAATACTTCTCTCAGCAAAAACTGCTATTTCAACTTTGTAACATAGTACCTTGTTTCGATAAGAAACCCATTCTGACATGAATAGTAAAGTCGTGAATGTTCGCAAGGTACTCCTGCCAACAACTTTTATGGCGATTTCATTCAAATTATGTAAAGCTGTTTAACTTCCCACGCAGTCAAAAGTCGTGATTCGAAAAAGGTTACTTCGGAACAAAACAGACAAAATAATAAGTTAGCGTCAATGTACTAAAACTATAAATAGTATATTATAAAATTTGGGAAAACCCAATACACTGGAAATGGAAAATAATCGAGCATTAAAATGATAAAAATCTAATAAACAGACTTAGTAACACGGCAATACTTATTTATAAGTATTTAGATATTATCTAGTGATTAACATCTAGTATACTATTTGCGTAGGATTTTATTAGATACAAATCAAATAATCCTCTTATTTTGTATCACTATAAGATTGATATAAATCATCTATCATAAATGAATACGGGGCGGTTTTTCCGCTGTAATTAGTGTACATAGACGAAATCTGGACTTGAATACCAGACACGTGCTCAGTAAGAGATACGTACAATACATAATGACGTTGCATCCAAGAAAAATATTACATCTGGAATAACACTTTCATCTTCATTTTCAAAATTGCAGAAATGACGAAAAGAAACGTTGATCGCATAAAGTGCTTTTCGTGGTAAATAATAATAATTTGTTATAATTTCCTCAACACTTTCACCACAATACATCACACACGTCACGCACGGATATAGAATTATCTTTAGCCGCAGACATACGAAAATTGCTCTCATAAATCACTCCGCTAGTCATATCGTCCACATATAACTATAAAGTAATAAAACCTAATCTATATAATGCATTCAGGTCATACATTATCGACGTATAAGCAATGATAATGAATCATTATGATAAATTGACACAAATGATCTAATTTCAAATGATGACGTTTAGTATAAATTGGTCTGATGACTGTTTTATTGTCCACCTTTCAACGTTTGTCAATGCCGTCGATATGAAACGTGTCTGCAGTTTTATTTTTATGCTGTTTGCTAAGGATGATGCGTAATTTTTGTTATTTGGCATGGATTTTATTTCAATTGGCAGGAATAAGCTTCATAATAATATTTTTTTAACTTAAATTCGTATATATTTTATCACATTTTTTGAAAATAATCATTATCTAGTAACTTTTGTTTGAACTTAAGTAATTGTTTAGGCTCATGCTTTTTGTTATACTAATAGTAGGTTTAGAGTAGCATTTTCATTTAAAAAAATAATTTTAATATTCTTCAACTCTTTCAATGAACTTCTGCTTTTCACTCATCGACATTGTAACGACTGTCAAATTGATGAGTATGACTTGGATTCTGTCAATTCATTGTGTTATATCGACTTATATTACTGTCAACCCTTCTAAACAGCACACTTTTCTTCAGAGAAGCGATGAAATACTCACATTTCTTGGCATCTGTGAAACCTATTAATATAAAGTTGTCATATTTATTTATGATCTTCATGTTTACTTTCATTTCACTTTTCATAAACAAAAGAAATAAATTCATTTTTATATTTTAGTAAGAAGCATATACTGCTTCATTTGTTGTGTTCACGTTGGCAAACTCATAGTTGGTGCAATAAGTGTAAAGACTGTAATTTCTTTTAAAATGTTAGACTAACAAGTTGAATAAGTTTCAATTACTCACCACTATCCATTCAAAACTCAGCCAGTACCACTAATCTTTCCAAAAACCAAATTACTTTAGCAATTAGAACGCAATACCATCCTTAGGTCCATCCATCAAGCTATTAATCAACAAAAACAACTTGAAAAAAGCTTACAAATAAACATTCTTCAAACACATTACGCAATATACCGACCATCATTCTAACCGACTCGCTTGATTGATGACTGTTGCAATCATGAATGCCGAAGGACCAGACACTAAGACCTGTCTGGGGAAACAAGGACCAGACAACTAGAGGTCAGGTTATAGTTGGCTGGCAAAACGGTGATAAATGAATGTTCGGATAAACATGGCTACTTTATTACAGAGAACGGTTATGATTTATTCATGCTCTTGTCAGATTTGAGAGGTGGTTGCACTTGGCGCCAAGGGAATTGTACCTCTGGTTCGCGCTTTACAATTTGTGTGGTAATTTTGTTTTAGGTTTTAAAAGGGTGGGTAGTGTTTTTTCATTAGCTATCATTAGCTTATTGCAATATTTTTCAATTAATAATGGTAATGACTATTGTAGTTTTTATTTACTAAAATTTTCCATGACACCCAATGACATTCGAAATTATTATCTCTGTGTATATTTATTTACGTTTAAGCCTCTTTATTACGAGTAGGTATTATCGCTTTAACAACAAAATTTATTGGCCTCCAGTCAATTTTGGAGGCATTCTATACACTGATAAGATGAAGGAATTATGAGGGCTTATATCCGTTAGTCCGGATATTTGTCAAAAACATTGAATGGCTTAGTTTTTATAGGTATCTATTATCAAATAAAAAACTGATGTTATTAATAGGTAAAGATAACAGGCTAAATAAATATTACTTGGTACACAGTAATTCCCTTACGTAGAGGGAATTATTTGGTGTCTTAATCATGTTTATTTTAAGTCCAACTTCCAAGCTTGCTCTGCTCAGATCTTAGAGCATTTGTTAGAGCTCTGCTTTGCTCTGCTCTGGATGGAACTTAAAATATAAACAAAGTAATGAATCTTAAATTTTTTCAATTAAAAAATTTACATTTTAAAAACTCTTACAAACAATACTTAAGGTTGGATTTTTTGTTGACAAATATACCACTTAAAAAATATTATTTAAATAAAGTAAGTATTCAAACAGTCGCAAGTGGATAGAACCGTTTGGAAGCTTCTTTCAATCATTATCTAGTCACGGCGTGACGGACGCGTGTTTATATTGACGAGCACTGCTAATGGCGCGATGCTTGTGCTCATGCACATCAAGAGATTAAACAGCTCGCTGTTGCACTTTTGGTACCTAAATAACCTATATCAGAAGGTCTTACCTTCATCTACGAGAAATACTCTAACGTTTCTTAAGTTTCAGTTCTACTTTTAAGGGTTTTGAGATTGATTTTTGCGCTTGTAGGTCAAATGTCTAGATGTACCAACCGACTCCAGAAAGTTATTTTAGCAATAGAAAATGAAATAATTTGTGAGTGTTATTTTTTATCCTGTAATAGCAGTGGCGTCAGTATGCGCGCGAAACCCCGAAAAACAGCTATTTTTATTAAAGACAGAGTGAAGCTGAATCATAAGATTTGACTATTGATCATTCGCAAGACAATTAAATATTTAAAATCTTCTAACATAAATAATTTATTGATCATTAGAATTGATTTTGTAAATCCATTAGTTTTATCTTCCTTAATTAATTTCTTACTAGTACTAAGTCAGTCTTTACAAACTTGTAGGTAATATTTAAAACGTGTTTCGAAACAATGAGTGAACATTTATTTTATTAAGTATGCGTGTGTACTAAAGCTTATTCCATGTTTCGGAAGGCACGATTAACTGGTGGATCCCAGCTGTCATTTTAGCCTCTTTCTCAGTCGTTACTGGTAGTCAGAGGCCAGAAAGTCTGATAACTAGTCTTGCTATAGGGTATCGGGTTGCCCGGGTAACTGGGTAGAGGAGGAAGTCGCTTCATGTAAAACACTGGTACCCAGCTACATCTGATTAAACTAGAAGCCGACCCAAACATATGTAGTTGGGAAAAGGCTAGACAGATGATGAAATTGAGCTGATTGCTGATAAAATAAAAATGTTGGTACACTCATTAATTTCTTCATTTTAGTATAATTTTACCATTTTTCTGTTCCAACGCGATATTAAAAATAATAAATTGACATCATAAAACACCAGTTAATGACTTCATATAGTATTAAGGCACAAATTAAGGTCAACGTAATTATTAATATTATGAGCATCCATTTTTAAGTGGCGAAGTGAGTAGGTAATCAACTGTTTTTGGTTTTATACTTTTTTCGTATACAGTATGGAATACTGTAACTTTTCAACATTCATGTGTGATAATTGGTATTATGATTCACAAAAAATTTTGCTATCGCTGAATTAAAGAAAAATTCTGCCAGTGGACCTAGTTTAGTTCTAATTTTCTTTTAAGTGTCAAATTATCATGCCTGACTTCATAAGTAAGATTTTTTAATATTTACCGATAGACATGTCTTAGTTTTAAAACATAAAACAATTTCTATACCCAAAAAAAATCCACATTTTGCCTGAACACCGTACACAGCGTAGTCTCTCCAGCGACATTAACAAGCCTGCCCGGGGCGAACTCTGCCGGCAATTTGTCAACGTCAAAACTCATTTTTATTGTAACCAAGTTGTCAACTTGGCCCCTTATATCTTTATAATGACACGTTACCAAGTAGCTTTCTTTAATGTCACTTTGAGACAATCGTTCGTGACATTTGCTTAATGACACTCAACATGTAATTTTGGTCTTTTGAGCCGACTGAGAAAGTTAATTTTAAATTACTTAATTTTTTTGCCCAAAACTGTTGTGTAGAGGTTTGATAACCTTTATGTTTAATATCATGTTGCAACTATATGGGAGGTCACAGCGATCAGATCTGTCTCTGATATTTTGTTTTATGCATTCTGTGTGGCACTAAATTGGACACGCTGAATATACCTACAAGAAATTTAAGTACAGATAATTATGCAGTTAAGGCAATTATAGGATAAGGCGGTATTAATGTCGAGATATAATAAAGAAATAAATCAACCGATAAAGACTTTAATGAGGTCGAAATATCAGAATTTCGAAATCATAATAATTAAGTTCATTTCGCCTTTCTTATACAAAAGGGTCTTGCTTGCATTTTTATATCTATGTACTTGGCTCAAGAGTAGTATAACGTTTTTCCCTAAAAGTCACAAACCTCTTAAGAAATTATCTTCTAAATTTGTTTCTATTCCCATATCTCCAGCAGCCACGATTGAGTAAGGCCATCACGATAAAGTGCACATTCATCCTCACCATCCATTATCAGCCCAACTTCACCCTTTACATCCAAAGTTTAAAGATCATCAACATAATGACTCACGCAATCATTAACCATAATAAGTGCATTAACAATATCTAATCTATCCCCCATCTATTTGCTAGGCAATCAATATCTGTCAGAGAAATCATACTAATCTTATTATCTGGTATTAATATGTGATTTATATTGACCGAAGCCAGATAATATGGTATTATTTATTGGCAAGTTTACCTCGGCGTTCGATATAACGACTTTATGAAGCTTAGATCGTGATCGATCGGTTGATTCTAATTTTAAATCAGCAATATTTGTAGATGGATATCGGTGGTTTCCATGTCAGGTTAATACAAGATAGCAATGTAGATGTAGATAATGATTCTTGGATTCGAACGGTTGTGCTTACCGCGGTATATTTTTAGTCCTTCGATACACAATATTATTCTTTCTAGATCAAATTTATTTTAAACGGTTCTTGAAATATATTTTGATTCTTTACGCTTCGCCATTGTTGTTCTTTTATTTGTTAACCGCCCTTCCCAAAAAGGAGGAGATTATCATTTCAGATTGTCTGTTTTTTACGTGACATAGTAAAAATCTTAGAAATATTTTCACTGTTTAAAAACAATGATCCCACAAATTTCACAGCTGATCCTCCTCGTCTAAGCAAGTAATTAAAGCGGCCACAGAATGAAGACACTAATGGTTGCAAGTCACACGGGAGCGGACCCTGACAGGATGATGGATCAGCCACTCCGGCTAATGACTCCTTATGTTACGAAGTCATCGCGCTTATAACATTAGATATTGTGCGATTACTTGCTTCTGTATGTTGGTGAAGAGGATTTGTCTTGTAAATTGGGCATTTCGAATTTTAGGCTGTCCTTCTGAATGCGTATTCTTAAAAATAAAAATAGAATCTTGTGTTACCGACTGTGAATTTTAACTTTTGTCGAACAATCACAGTTGTTGTTAAAAATAATGGTGGTATTTCAACTAGATTTTATCAAATTTCATCAGCCGCTTTACCTTGTAATTGTAACACAAGAAATATTAGCAAATCAAAAATATATGCGCAAAAAACTAATCCTGGTACTTAAGTGATTAAAATGACATGACAATAATGTATTGTTTACTTAAAGATATCAATCATGTGATGTGCTTGAAACAGTAATTACATTTCATTAAAAACTTACGCACTTAAGCGGAACAAAAGTGTTACAGATATTAAATCGATATTTAATTGGCACGTGTAATGAAATCTTTATCTGAAATTAGTTATTTGATTCACAAAAAATCAAAACAGACTTGTTTTGATTTTCAGCTGCTCAAAATCTGTCTTTATATCAAGATTACATTATAGTAAAACAATGAAAAGTATCTGAATAGCCCTTTTCACACCAGTTTTTCCATAGATTTGGATACTCCACATTTTTGCAATTAATTCCGATGTAGCCTAGTTTTCTATCCTTTTTTGTACCAGACAGTTTGATCTACAATTGAAACAAAGCGGACAAGATATTAGAAATATGGTGTGCTGATACTGTTACAGCCTTTATATCGTCCCACTGCTGGGCACAGGCCTCCTCTCACACGGAGAAGGATTCAGCATTAATCACCACGCTTGCTCAATGCGGGTTGATATAATATGGTGTGCTATTTCCATTAAAACAATTTGACAAGTAAATAATGCTACAATCCTGCCCTTATTTTTGTCCACTCTCTAGTTCTTTATTCCTAATCTAAACCCACTCCTCAAAACTCAAAGCAACCGTTTGTCCACACCCTCATTTTCCTCCTCATCATCTTGAACCGCTCTTGTCACCTGTCTGTCGGCATTTTGGCATTTACTGCCGGCGCAATGTCCGTCCCCTGCCAACTATGCGGCGACGATTGACACTCTATTAAACATCTCTGCTCATGCCAACTGGGTGTGAAAGATGCATAGTTCTGCTGTAATTAAAGTAGGCGTCAATATTTTTAGAATTTGTCACTCAAATGTTTGTTTGTGATCTTAAAAAAATATGAAGTGGTATATTTTCACCATCAGCCCTTTTTGGAGCAGTTTGATTTTTCAAAAACAACTTGTGTGGATACAATATTTTGTAAAATTTTAAGAGTAAATTCTCAAACTTAAAACATTAATAGCTCGTCAAGGTATTTACAGGTGGATACGCCTTTTCCCGGCGTTGCCATTTTGCAAACTAACTTATTCTAGCTTCTCCAATCCACTTGCATTTTTAAAGACATTGCTTTTGAAATATATTGCCAAACTGGGTGCTTAGCAGCCTGAACCCGTAATCCGGTTGCTTACAAAGCCAACAGGTTCCAACTAAAATCAAACAACAAATTAATCTAAATAAACGTAAATGAATGGCACCTGGTTCACTGCTGACCCAAATGTAAGTAAGTTGCCTTTATGCCAATAACTTGCTAATAACAGTGTTATTAACATTGTGTTGGAAATACTTGTTAATTCCTTATCGGAATGTTGGTATTAACATTTTATGAAAATGTTTTGAATTATGGTAAAGTACGTTTAAGTATAGGGCTCGAAATTGGTGAGTTTTACAATATTATGCTAAAGGGATACATAAGCCTGATTATCTAATGTTTACCTACTGTGTCATTTCCAATAGTAAAAGAAAGTTTTTAGGTCCATTAGTTTCGTGTTCAACCATAAAAAAACAAACTCTTCGGCTTTTTAGTATAAGTACCTATCAACTTACTAAAGAGATAGACGAGACATCCAACCATATCCAAAAATATGTCTCTCACCATCAAATCTAACTTCTCACAAATACAAACCCTTCAAACTACAAAAGGGCGTAAATTCTCACATCTCACAACACATTTTTCATACAACACACATCTATTATTATAGTCCGTCGGTGCACCTCTATTATACCTCATAACGAGTGGGCCACAAAATAATTTATTACTACCATTAAAGTTACGAACATGTTAAACTCGCCGGTTGCCCAGCGGGGAACCATATTATGCCCACTACTGGGCTGCTAAGTTTCTTATTGATATCCTCAAAGATTGATAACTTTATGTAACTGACAAAATTGTTGGATTTGGTAGATAATTTTTTGGAGTTTCGTGTGGTCTGATGTTAGGGTGGTCTGAAGTTCTAAGGATCATTTAGGTATGTGACGGCTCATGGTGTAAGGACCAGTCATTGTATAACGTTAAAAAGATCTTCTAGTTAAATTGCAAAGACTTGAGTTAAGTATACCAATAAAAGCTGAAGAGTGAGTGTTTTCTTTAATGCAACAATCTCAGGAACTGCTGAACCGATTTGAAAGATGTTGGATAGCATATTTAATATTTATCTAGGTAGGCTGCAAGCCACTTTTTATCCGGATGCGATTCCCATGGTATGTGGGTGAAACCATTGGCGGAAGCTAGTAATATTATATTGTTTATCTCTCAGTACCTACCTATTTATGACAATAGCAATTCAGTTGAAATATAGATGACCAAAAATAAAACTTAAAACTTACTAATAATAACACTAGAGGGCAGTTTGAAGGATAATCTCATTCGCTTATACATAACGATCACTGATTACACGAATCGTGTCAATTGCCTGTGATATAATGACACAAAATTACACACAATTGTAACGACACGCCGACATTAGACACAACAAATTGCCGACATAAAGACATTTGTGTCATTTGTAATTGGAAGTTCTGAATTCGTCATGTGTTAATAGACCAGTCTCACACTGCCACGTAAGAAGGTGCGTGGAGTAACGACCCAGGAGTCATGACGTGGTGTTTGGTAGTGTGAGACAGGCCATATGGTGTAGCATGCTGCAGGTGTTAGGTGTTCCAATTTTAAGTACCTATATTTTACTTCATTACTAATTAAAATGATACTTTAATTATAAAGTAGCTACATCCTTATTCCATTTAATAAGAAACGGCTTTGTTAGTCTGTATCTTTAATTTGTTTAGTAGACAGAAGCTGGGAGTCTGGAACTGCCGCACTAAACACAAAAAAGCAAACAGCTTGGGCAGATGGTCATAAAAAATAAGTTAGTTTAATATTTTACCTACCTTTATAATCCCTCGAGTTTCAATGACCATGAGAAGCTTAACTTAACCATAAAAACATAATACAATCTCGATAATGACCTCGTATAACTTAACCCATCTTACGATCAAGTTCTGAATATACGACTGGGACCTGCCATTCGCTTGATACGCGAATGTGCCTATCTTTTATTGTACACCATAATTAAACTCGTCGAACAGATAAACGGCTCTCATAAACAAATACATTTAGTTATAAATCGTGGACATAATAGCTACTCTTTGAGTACGCTTTAACTCAACGAAGCGGGGCCAACCGGGCCCTATCGCTTTCGCTTCGAATAATTTATGTGTATTGTCGAAGCGAACGGTGTCGATTATTCATATTTATGCCGCTAGTGTGGGCACTGTGAAATATTGAGCTGAGGAAATTACTTTGCACGCCTGAGGTGCGGTACGGTGGGGTGTCAGTTACAGCGATAAGCAGAGGACGTATTTCTTCATCTTATTTCATTTTCAAGTTGGTCAATATCCATTGGTAATATAGTGACATCTCAGCTAAAAGGGTTTTATATACCAATTTGCCTTAGTCAGAATTGTCGTAATTTATTTTTAACTGAAAAATAATAATATTGAAATGTATACTTGCAGTGCAATGAATGTACCTTTAAAAAATTACAAAAGTGAACTATCACGATGACTCGAAACGCAATTTCCGATCGGATTATAATTGCTCACAGGTACAAAGGTACATTATACTTGTTTAAATAAAGATTAACATGTGCGATAAAGAGTGATTGATTTACAGATTATTTCATAATTTTCTGCTAAAATCAAGTATTATTTTGAATACTGATTGATTTCTTATGTGATATGAATTATCTCTTCGGAAAAAGCATGATTTTACTACGCAGTGGTACGAGTACACTTTTTCGGTACCTATGTAATTATTGGCAATTTATTATTGAAGTGAGAACCAAATATTATGAGAAATCAAGCCTTTCTCCATTTTGAGAGATGTTCACTGAGCTAGAATACTCAGAAAGGAAATTTGATTGACTGTCAAACTACAATTATGAAGGGTTTTTCTTGTTTAAGAATTAAGTATTCTTTCATGAGTTTTGCACTTAATAATTGAGTAATTTCGACTGTCTGTCTGTTGATTCAAATTGGTTCTTATCCTAGGAAATATTGCTTTTGATTATTATCGTTGCCCTCGCTGTCACTGTGACCCCACCAAACCCCGCGGCCGATGAATTGTTTCATAATGTTAGTGCTTTAACTGAAAACTTTATGTTAATCGCCACTAGAGTTAACGTTACCGCGTGTTCCACCTAAGTGGACTTTAACGGTCTATGACTGATGTCCAGCTATTACCTGAACTAGCCTACATGGGAACAAAACGATTTCCAACCAACTATAGGTAATGGAAAACTCGATTTGCAGTCTTTTGTTTTATATTGAGGTGCTCTTGTTTCTTGACGTTCTCAATTCTCACCACAAATTTTTCTGCTCTTATCCTTATTTTATTTGGGGTTTGGTTCAGCATGTTTTCTCTATTCAAACTTTGCTATCAGCCGTCATCTCACAAGTAACGTTCTTGGGTAGTCCTCTCCCACCACATCTATCTACGGTCATGTCCAAAACTTAATTATTTAAATGATCACTGAAAGGAGTAAATTACATTTATATAATTTACTCGTCTTCACTGTTCTACTATTTCTGTTAAATGCGATCAGTTTCAACATCAACTGTTATGTGTAACGTCAAAAAAAATATACCTACACCTCCATAATAAATGTTCTAACATTCGGTGTAGTACCTTTAGAGCTCCACCATACATCATCATTAACCCGAGACGTACTAATGACAGCTAAACACAATGGAATATTAAAATCTTACAAACATTACCTTCATTAACTGTACGCTCTGAAGGCAATCAATCACTCACTATTTTCACTACACACTCACTCACACACTCATTGGCAGATTCTCACCCACACATTTTTGATTTAAGGCCCCTTTCACACGATTTAATTGGTCTGTAACTTTGATATATGGGTCTTTTTAAGGTTGTTAGAAATAAATAATTAGATCAGTCACTGTCAAACATAACTATTTTGTAATATTAGGCATTTTAATTTTATTATATGCAGATATTCAATTTATCAAACCATTAGCTATCCGCAACCTAAACCCAAATATGTGTCTTTGAATAAATTTAAGATACACTCGGAGAAATCTTTCAATAACATTAGTTTTGAGGTATATAAAGTAATGAGGAGGTTAACCTATTGATCAACAACTACTACCATTTATTATCCACCACACATTATATTATCACTCACACATTCCCATATCAATCAAGATAACCCGGCTGAACGTGGGCGTCTCCCTATTGTCTCAAACCGCACACAAAGACGGTACTCTTAAAACGGGAGCATTAATCTTCGACTTTTAGAGATCATCAATTATATTCCTACGTGGATTTGTTGAATTAAAATTGTAAGATTAAATCAAATGTTGTTTGTCAACAGCCGACCTAATAGTAGGAAGACATTATATTTTCGAATTTTAAGAAATACTTTTGGAATACTAGTACCTTACTGATTATGTCTCCTTACAAATTCTTCGATAAGCCCTCCATTCTACATCGTACGCCTTTTAAAAAACGTAACACTAAGAATAAACAACTCACTATCAACAAAGTAAAATGCTAATCCAAAATGAGTCAATGAGAAATCCACAATGTTTATTACCGCAATAATGTCACCATATTTTTCTCACTGCAATCATCCGAGAATACATAATGAATGAAACCACATTCTGTGACTCAAGCTTCGTAGACTATCAAATACATAAATTCATTAGACTAAAGTACGACACAACGGTAATAATTTGTAAGTTAAACTACGATTAAGTAGAATCGTGTACCTCTTGTACACGTACCTTAACAAATCCGAGAAGCAATTACATTCAAATTTAGAATTCATTCAGCGCCACAGCAAACGCTTTCAAATGAACGGAACGAGTGAATGATCACTTTCATACATATCCCGCTTATTAGAATCGAGTGAATGAATATGAATTCTTTATTTGAAATTCAAGCTAATGTATTTTGCCGTTGTCACGTCAAATTAACTGTGGAATTAATTTCATTTTGCATTTTATTATTCTGTTAGGGCGGCTACACACTGCGATATTAATCGTTGGAAGTTTGCCACGAGTTTTAAGAAAAAGGTGCTTTGAATTATTCAACATCAAATTTTGAAAGAAGAGTCTTAAATCATACGAGTAAAGAGTAATATTTTATATCTTTTAATGTAAGTTTAGTTTTAAATGTATGCATAATTTAGTGTAAATGCTAATGCAAAGTAATCAATTCTATTTTCGTTTTTTAGCTAGCAACTTATTCCAGCATTTTAACGTTCTGCAATAAAGGAGAGTTAAAAAAACTAACGAGCTTTAAACTTTAAATCGCGAACTTTTATTGCACAAAACACAAAACCAGAATAAAACGCATGCAATCTAATTAAATATAAATGTCATACGTCTGCATGGAACTTGGTAATAAATTTAATTTTATGCTCTTCCTCTACACCTATAGAATAGTAATAAGCAATTAAGTTTTACGAGGCTAACACAGGACATAATAACGACTGATTACCATTTTAATATGGTCATAATATGGTACAAGTCGGAGCTGCATCTTAATGTAGCTCAGATGACAATCTGACTCGATTTAGGTATAGTGTCAGGAGAATTATAATGTGGTGACAATGTGTGGGTGAATTTGAGTCTACGATGCAATATAAATGGCTAATTTTGGTCTAGTTTTTGGATAAATCTGTCTTGGTGCTATGCATCCGAAAATCGTTTGTGAATTCGCTGCAGAAACATGAAATCAGGAGTGTCCTTAAAGATACCCATAATAGTGTCTTCAAAAATCTGCTGGCTGTCCTATTTAATATGTCGTGAATAAGGAAATAAATAATATTTCATGGTTATGACATCATGACACAAAATATTATGCATACAAATTTTCCAAATCTAAAACGAACGAAGAACGAGCGAATGAATCAAACAAAATACTTATCATTTACAAAAATGGAGACTTAATCAATCTACAACTATCAATAACTTAACTACCCAATCCTAAGTTAAGCTGATGCTAACATAGCCTAACTTAGTATCCACATAAGCTAAGCCAAACAGTTATTTGTCGTCAATATACCGCTTATGTCTTCTCAGTAAACACAAGCAGATACACGGTATAAACATGTGTGTAACATTAGTAATATGCAATACGTATGTAATTTCAATAAACAATATGTTACATGGTGTTAGATATGGTTTAGAGTGTTGTAATGTTAGAGGTTCTTGTTTTTTAGACATACGCAATGACATATTATTGACTGTTCATTGTGCTAAAGCAAACCTAAAACTTTAAAAAAGGCTTCATTATGTTTTCGCAATATAAGCCTCAATTTTCAACATCAATCCAATATACCTAGCTAAGTTCCTATTCCAAATGAAGTTTTTCATTAATTATGCCACTCACGAGTACCTACTTTTACCTTAGGAGTTATCCAATTTCTAAAACAAAAAACATCATTGTTAAATTGAAACAGGATCTAAAAGAGAAAACAACCAAACACCTCAATATAAAACCATCTACAGACATTACATCAAAGCTATCTGATAATGACGGCACTATTCACCCAACATCCATTGTTGGTCAGTCGTGACGTAAATATAGTATTACAATACTTGATATAAACATGCATGGTTCTGGCATATGTATTACGCCAGTGACTTCTCTGACACGGCGAGTATAGCGCTAAATCACGCTGTCAGCACTACTATATTGCTGATGTAAGAGCCTGCTCAGACGGGCGAAATCGCTCGGAAATATTTTTGGACGCATATTATTTTATTTTAACGTAAAATATGCCTGATCTCTCCCCGGTTGTGTCGGATTGCCATCGCGTGGGTTGTGAGAGTGAAGGAATAGTGATTAAACTTGTGTCTGTGCAAATGCTTATGCACTATAATATGTCCTGAGAAGCTGGCTGATCTCCTTATATTATGAGAACAGCCGCCGTGGTCTTGGACGCTATTATTGTTATTACATTTTATACTCCATTAGAGTACTTCTGTGTAATATTGTAGAATATTGTAGAAAAAGTACAGAAAAAATAAATTAATGTAAACATCTTATCGCAACTAAATATAGATAGTAAACAAAATCCAGGAAATAAATTAAACACGCAATAACAGGTATAAATGAAATTGTCCTCTCATAAAATATTCAGCTTGAACGCTGTTTACATGACATTAAGTAGAAGTTATGAGTCGCTTTGTAAATTATTGTTTGTAGGTCTCGTTAAGGTATTGCTACTTAAGAAATGGTAGATTAGAAAACTGTTTATAAATCAAATAGGTTAGCTGATTACAAGTCAATAGGATAGCTGTTAAATTAAGTGATGTAAACCTATAACATATAATATGCTTTATTAGAATTAAATATCTTGTTTAGATTAAAAATAAATAACTTTAAGTATTTAAACACACATTTTATATGCATTTTAAAGAATGCCGATATTTTTCCAGAATTCTAAGAATATTAATACTTTAACACCATGACGTATAAAAAACAATGCATTTATTTACCACTACTAAATATTAAAGTGACCATCCATGGTCCCCGCGTGTCATCTGAGGCGCCTTTACCCGTTCTCCCACACGGCAGACGCGGCATCGCGACATAAATCTAGACTGTAATCGCGCGCAATCTGACAGCCAGCCTGTTGAAATGAATATTCGTGATAAATCAATGTGAGCCACCGTGCGGGGAGTGGATGCCGGCATTTATATTTCGGTAACCATGTTTAATGGGACATCGGAAATATTTGCTCAAATTAATGGTTTTAAAGTTAGTAATAAATTATCGTTTTGCTACGCCAATTAGTTGATTAAGATTATTTGTTTTTTTTTTGTTGTTTATAGCTGGGTTTTAGTTTTTATGCTTAGTGCCTGTGTGTCATATTTTTTCTTTTTTTGTGATTGTGTAAAAACTATACCCATTTATCATGTATTTTTTCAACTTCTACCATCATAATAAGCAACCTAGAGACAATCCAAGCTCAATACTATGGGACTTGTTGTTAACAATTTAGTGGCGTTTACATTTGACACAGCTATTTTGAATTTCAAGTTATGATTTCCCTAACAATTAATTAATTCATGTTTATTATCTTCCGGGTGTAAATCAAAGGCTCAACAACCACTTAGGTGAATCTCTTCAAAACAATCAATAATAAATTAATCAAAAACATGATGTTTAAGACAACTCCAACTCTTTCTCTGTTCTATACATTACGACAATGTCCTGTTATTATGTCACATACATTATTATTTTACTACATATAAGAGCCGGGTATTGGCACCTCTGCAATATTGTAAACTTAGTATTGTTTGTACTTTATAATTAAGTTTATCGGAGACTTGGAAGAAGATCTCTTTATACGTGGTGATTAGAATAAAACTGATTATTTAGTAGATGTAAAATAATTAATGGATGTAAAGGAATAATGGTGGCTGTATCAAAAGATTATACACACACATACTCAAAAAAAACCTATTTATTTTAAAGAAGGTGTGTATTTGAAAATTTTATTAAACTGTCTGTGCGTATTTTTTTTTATCTGAAAGTATATTTTTAATTTTATTTATTCGTTCCGAGCTACTTTCTGGTATAATTAATAAAATTTAATTAACAGCTTTTAGCTGCTCGCAGTAATAAAATATCCGTGGTTTCCCTATTAAGTTGTTGACTCGAATTCCATTAACCAAAACGGTAATGCTTAATGCAGTTTTAAATAATGTATTTCCAAGTCAAATTATTTATTTATATTTAAATTAAGTGCAGAATTTAAATTCGAACTCTGTGTTTAATTTACGATTTATTTTACGATGATTATTATCCATAATATTGTGGTTTTCGTTTCTGCGGTCTTTTAAACTGGGTACCTACAGTTTGTATTAAAATTTTGTCCTACATCCTCCGAGCCTTTTTCCCAAACTACGTTGGGGTCGGCTTCCAGTCTAACCGGATGTAGCTGAGTACCAGTGCTTTACAAGGAGCGACTGCCCTATCTGACCCCCTCAACCCAGTTACCCGGGCAACCCAATACTCCTTGGTCAGACTGGTGTCAGACTTACTGGCTTCTGACTACCCGTAACGACTGCCAAAGATGTTCAATGACAGCCGGGACCTACAGTTTAACGTGCCATCCGAAACACAGTCATTGGCGTCTAAGATATACTTAGAAAGTACATACAAACTTAGAAAAGTTGCATTGGTACTTGCCTGACCTGGGATCGAACCCGCGCCCTCATACTCGAACAAAATTTTGTCCTACGGCAATTTATTAATTTTTTAGGGTTCCGTAGCCAAAATGGCAAAAACGGAACCCTTATAGTTTCGTCATGTCCGTCTGTCCGTCTGTCCGTCTGTCCGTCTGTCACAGCCGATTTACTCGGAAACTATAAGTACTACAGTGATGAAATTTGATGGGAATATGTGTTGTATGAACCGCTACAAAAATATGACACTAAATAGTAAAAACCGGCCAAGTGCGAGTCGGACTCGTGCACGAAGGGTTCCGTAAATTACAGTTAAATCAACCTATCTCAAAAACTATAAGAGATACTTTGATCAAACCAAAAATCGTTGAAAGAGTTAATTAGCATGCATCACCTCTATTTTTTTTAGAATTTTATACCCCGTAGTTATAAAAATAGAGGGGGGGGGGACATACTTTTTACGACTTTGAGAGCTGATATCTCAAAAACCGTTCACTTTAAGAAAAATGTTTTTTAGAAAACTTTATATCATTTTAAAAGACCTTTCCATTGATACCCCACACGGGTATGTACATCGAAAAAAAAAATTTCATCCCTCAGTTACATGTATGGGGGGCCCCACCCCCAATTCTTTTTTTTACTATTTAGTGTCATATTTTTGTAGCGGTTCATACAACACATATTCCCATCAAATTTCATCACTGTAGTACTTATAGTTTCCGAGTAAATCGGCTGTGACAGACGGACAGACGGACAGACGGACAGACGGACATGACGAAACTATAAGGGTTCCGTTTTTGCCATTTTGGCTACGGAACCCTAAAAAAAGAATTGGGGGTGGGGCCCCCCATACATGTAACTGAGGGATGAAATTTTTTTTTTCGATGTACATACCCGTGTGGGGTATCAATGGAAAGGTCTTTTAAAATGATATAAAGTTTTCTAAAAAACATTTTTCTTAAAGTGAACGGTTTTTGAGATATCAGCTCTCAAAGTCGTAAAAAGTATGTCCCCCCCCCTCTATTTTTATAACTACGGGGTATAAAATTCTAAAAAAAATAGAGGTGATGCATGCTAATTAACTCTTTCAACGATTTTTGGTTTGATCAAAGTATCTCTTATAGTTTTTGAGATAGGTTGATTTAACTGTAATTTACGGAACCCTTCGTGCACGAGTCCGACTCGCACTTGGCCGGTTTCATTAAACTTATTTTGAGTGCTCATTAAAACTATATCAGGTTAACTTTACTATATTTAAGGATACTGATTTTAAATATTGATAAAAATTTACAGATTTTGTATTTTCACTATATTTTTTTTAGGGTCAGTCTAATATTTACTTCATACAGGGCTCAAGAGTGAAACACTTTTTATTGTTCTTAAGATTGCTTTCTTAGAACTTTGTAAAAAACACACTTTTAGTAAAAAGTTATCAAGTTTTTGTTTTAAATGTGATTAAGATGATTATATTTCTCACATTTTGTACTTACAAAAGACAGTAAAAATAAGTAATATTCCTAAAGTAGGTATCCACATCACATTCTCATTAAAAATTTACAGCTGACCATGTTCAATTAACACACATAAATATAAAAGGATTAATAATTAAACAAAAAATAAAAATAACTCGACGATAAAACATGCAATAATCAATTAATAAACGACACAAACATAATAAATCACTGGTTTACTGATACATCCGCGTTATAAAATCGTATTATCCATTCACGCTATTATTCATGATTAATAATAAATTAATCTTTTAGTAAAACCGTCGGATGTCACATTCATAATCTGTTTTTAACTTAGAGCATTTAATTTACTGGAGACGACTTTGACTTTAATAGTACCTTTTCATCTTCTATATTTGCAAATACAATGACATTAGGGCGAATTACAGAATGTGGTATCGTATAACTCAAAAACGTAGAATTTGACCACCGCTCATACTCTTAGGCATCTGTGAGCCAATTTCTCATGTTCTAGAGATGTGATTGAATTGCCTCTTCTCTTGCGCGTAACTTGGAAGAGTTTTTCGTACAGGCATTTGGCTCATGGCGGTTCTGGTTGGTTATTTGCTCTGAGGTTTGCAGTAATTATGGGTAATAGGTAATGTGTGAGGTAGTTAAGACTTTTATCTCAGATTTAGAAAGTTTTAAGTGTGAAGGTCATTATTTTAATTTATAGCTGACTCAAAATTATGGGAACGAGGTCATAATTGCTTGTTGGATTGTTTTAATTTGTGAAGAATAAGTTAAAGGTGATGCTAGCCAATCTTCCGAAGCTTGCTGGGACTGCGGGATTAAAGGGAAGTAAGAATACACAAACGGCAAACGTAGCGTAGGACGTCCTCGGCAATGTGGAGTGATGACTTGCGCAAGACGGCTGGCAGGAGCTGGATGCGAGAAGCCGAAAACCGATCTCAGTGGCGTGCACTTGGAGAGGCCTATGTCCAGCAGTGGACTGCGATAGGCTTATGATGATGATGAAGAATACACAAAAGGCTGAAGAAGAAACATAGGTGGTTCTTAGTCAGTAAAAGTCTGACACGAAAATTCTAGGCAGATAATGATGTGGACTTTTTTACCCAGATCCGTAATGGAATATTTAGATTATAAAATGACACGAGTTTTATTTGGATTATTACAATAATATATGATATTGTGCCTTAATCCGTGGGTTTGTCCAATTGTTTGCAAATTGTAAATTATTAGGTTTTATGATCGATCTTACATAGCTGTATTCGACGGCTTTGCTTACGAAATAAAATATTGCTAAATCGACTAAAGTCATTAGCTTTCCCATTTTGTTGGATGGCTCAATTGATATTTTCTCATCAGCTGTGCCACCTTTATAATCTCAACCTCTTCTCATACAGAGAAGGAATGGGCATTAATCACCAGCAAAGGAAAGGATTAAATACTAGATGATTTCTTCAGGTTGTTTCCTTCATTCAGTCATCGGTGTCAAAGACACACTTAACTATGATTCTGAGTTTTTACTGTATAATATTTAGTTATTTCATAATTTGTTAAATAAGCTAAGTATGTCAATCAAAAATATATCTTTTGAATTTAAAGATGACAGAGTATCTCATCTTTATGAACAGACAAATACTAAAATATTTGTATACTTATCACATAAGAATTACAACAGCTTTTGATTTTATAATACCGATTATAATAATCGATATTAAATTATGGAACGTTAGATAACATTGTTTTATAATTGTTTCTATGCTGAGAGAACTGCTGGAGGAAACTCAACCTTATCTAAATAGACCAAGGGTTCAAAGTGCGATGTAGTCATTTTTTGCTTCAGTCATTGTCATGGGTTTCCCTGCTGATAATAGTGAGCGTTTTTAGAAATTTCTAGCATTATCCGTTTTAATGCTTTTATGATTGATTACTACTATATTTTAGGGTTATTAGGTTATTAACTGATTGGTATATCGTACATTAATCTAGATCATAAATCATTATTATATTGCCTGTCAATATAAACGTGTTAATACAGGTTTGTGGAAACTACCATTTATAAAACTTACAGTCATGGTCTGGTTTTTCCAAAAGGTTTCTTTTTCTTTATTTAGTGACAAGCTTGATTGTAATTTTTGTGTTATAATTAATTAAAAAAAGAAATGCCCTTGAACTTAGTGACTAATTTAAGATATATAATTAAGATCCTTCGAGTTAATTCCATTATCAAACGCCAAGTCAAAGGTGGTCAAAACCTTCTTGACTGATCATCACAGATGCATATAAGTTTTAGGTACAAATCTAACAAACTAAACGCTAGCTTTTGCTTTTCTGTATGTGTAAATTCGTTGTCACCATTACCGGTGCAACATGCAATGTTCTATGAGAGCTAATTACTCCGAACTACAATTTACATGCTAATTGTTACAAGTTTACATTATATTGTTACTAGACAGTAACAATCAGAAGGTTCATTTGATAGCCCAAGACATAGGACGTTGGAAATGCCTGGTAGATACTGGGCATTAGACAACTTAGGTTCGTTTCCAATGGACGTTGCAAGAAAAGGGTTGATTTTTGCACATAAATCTTGCTAACGTCGACTGTATTAGTCATATTTAAATCAGTTTTAAATGTGTCTTAACCAAGAACAACAGATACCCCAAATAAAAAACTGTTTTGACTAGATTTATGTACTGATGATGATGATAATGATGATGTCCCCCTAGACGTTTCCGTCGACGGCGACATCCTGGCATATATCGGCAGTTTGGTTTCGTTCATAGGCTCGTACATGACTAGCGAAACCAAACTTTGCCTTGAACGCGGTCACAAATAGCGCAGTAGAGTTGCCCTTACGATTTATGTACTAGGACTGCATAAAAAATATAGTCGCAATTTCTTTTAGAAGTTGGACTACGAAAGACAAAATTTTCAGGCACATAGCAGAGTTGTATTTCTCCCAATTTTTTGTACCGTATAATTAGTATAATAAATCATGTGAAACTATTAATTTTCTAGCCATTATGCCCACAAACTACAGCACCACTGGTTCGTATGGAATACATGTTCTTGTTACATTATCTTCTTGTAAACGATTTAAAAGTATAGGCCATTACGCCTTATACGGTATTAACTGTCATTAATGTATGTAACAAATTACGTGGGTTTTATATTCTAATTTAATTATATACAGTCACCTTGCGGTATTGGGTAAACATGGGTGATTAAAATTGATTGATGTTGGGGTAAAAAAGGGAGTAGGTTGATCACATATGTACTTACAATATATTTATATCATCATCTGCCTAGCCTAGATCCTAAAAGGGGAAGATGTCTTAGAAAAAATTAAATAAACAAATAATAAATTTTGGCTTTACTTAATCTACCTTACGTTATAACGATGGGACTTTAGACAAATGCAAATAGTTTAACGTGCTATACTCACATAAAATAATAAGACTGACATGTACCATGATTGAGCATTGTTCTCTAACTCCCTACGACCACTAAAACTGAAAACTGAAAAAAACAAAACAATTTAACGCTTTTCCATTACGTATTACCATCTGGCTCTGCACCCATGATTAACTTCAGCTCTAAACGTGTACCAATCACACGCAGTGCCTGTAAATATTACTTTTAATTCCCGTATTATTTTGCGGACCGTACAAAACCATCAATAAGTCAAATGAAGCGGTAATCTTGTGCGGTTAACTGCTCATTGTGTTCCTGAATGATTTATTTTACGACCGTACTTTCACTGCGTCCGCAATCACTTGTTTTGCTAACCGTACCCAGTACTCGTTGTTTACGATTTGGAAATTGCTAGTTTGAGGAATTTGCTGGCGGTACTTGGCTATGTTTGGGTGATGGTTGCATCACTTAAGTTACAGCCGTTTCTCACGTCAGATCGTGTTGTCGGAGAATTTATTGATTATGATTGGAGTGGGACCGAAGAGGTTATTGTGGAGAATGCATCAGTGGGATTTGTGGACTGAAAAATACAGAGCGTGAAGAATAGTATTCCATTATTTTCATGACAGTATCAAGTATGGAGCATGATAAAAAGTTGGATAAGTCATTGTTCCTTACCGTATTAATTACTTAAATATTAATATACTCAGAAGGTCTTGTATAATAACATTCGTTGTATCTCCATATAAGTCTACGCCACTCAAACCATCCTTAACAAGCGATCAATCACTCAAAATATCTCAATAAAATCATCAAAATTAATGGAAAACATTCAATAACCAGTAACCGGTGGTAATTTATAATTTAATATTTCATTGCCGTTTGCCGGTAACCGGCAATTATCGGCAATACATTGTAAGGCGAGCCACCAAACAAAAACGGGTCTATTAACTGGTTGCTTTATGAGGGAATGTTTATGGGCCAAAAATAGGGTATTTTGTGAGGAAATTTATGAAGATACCTATCACGAAAGTATGGTAATTTTACAGTGTTTTTGTTTTGTGGAAAATGGTGAGTTTAAGTAGTTATTTTTTTCTGCAAGTATGCAATTTGGCCGAATCCCTTAGTTGTCATAAATGGAATAATTCAAGACGTCTAATTCGCTCAAAGTATGTAAAATATACTGAAGATTTCATACAGGGAAATTTAAATTTCAAATACGGCTAGTTTATGCAAGCAACAAAGTTCCCCGAATTAATAAAAGGCGCCACAAAACAAAACACAGTTATAAAATACAAACATTTTACGACACAATATCATAACCCGGGCCGTTTGTAACCAGCCACGGCGATATAGCTGAGAATCGATAAAAACTGCGAATCGAAACTCAAAAGGATATCTCGATACTTCGGACCGATAAAAAGTAATGTTTGGCGCAAATCGAGAAACAATAGTGAGTCGGTAAACTGCATATGAAATATACCACTCGAAAATGTACCTTAGTGTCAAGGATTAAGGTATAAATTGGAATGGTGTGTGAATTCAATAAAGTTTTCCGTGGGTAGTCATGGCCCACGCGGTATCGGATTTATTGGCGGTTTATAAGAGTAGTATTGATGACTGAACTCACATAAAACATATGCATTTCGGTTCACATTATAGTTTCTGCAACTCTGTAGTAACAAATCCGATTTTCCTGCGTAAGGCAAGAAAATCTTAAGTATTTTGATAAATTTAGGCCTTCGGGTGCCTAATCAGCAAAAGCCACATTTCCAAGGCCTATTTACCTACGTTGATCAAGTCACTATTTTGGATTTAGATAAGTTGATATTTTGTGTCTCGCACTGACGCGTCTACGCCTGCCATATTGAAATAGCAAGAAGTAGCACCTCGACGAAACAGTTTCATCACTGTTATACTTTTCATCGATGACATCGAATCTACAAAATACTATCAAATGCAGCCGGGAATTGCAACACCCAGGACTACCTGGGCAGCCCGGGTAACTAGGCTGAGGAGGTCAGATAAGCAATTGCTCCATGTAAAACACTGATATGACAAATAGAAGCCGCTGACCAGATGGCATCTACTATATTTTATATTAACAACAGGTGTTCAAATATATTTAAAATAAAATACTGTTATAGCTCGTGTGAGTTCCACCATAAAGTCACTTTAGTAATTTACCTTGCAACTAAGAATGTCTTGATCGATATACCGATTATCGATTACAAAGCGTGCAGGTGCGCGGTTGATTGATTGATTAATATTAATCGCTAATAATCGATTGGTTGCATTAAATTTGTTTGGAACAAAGTTGTTTTATTATGTAGTTTAAGGATTAATGTTGTTTATCATTCTGTCCACGTGGATATCGGTGGACGTTAATCGACTTGATTTAGTTTCAAATCGATGTTTCTGACTAGACCTAGTTTTCTGTTTATATTAGTCGTTTCTGATTTTATAACGACTTAGTTAAATACTTAATTGTGTACAGCATAACAAACCTTAATTCTTTAAATATAGCTACAGCTAGCAAAAATACAAAAAAAAATCCTAAGGCACACTAGTTGTCTTACACTCAATCCTTCTCTGCGTGTGAAATGGCCTGTACCCAGCACTATGATGATAAAAAGGCTGATGATAATGATGAATAGTTTATTCCACAACGAATCAGAAATATGAATAAATGACAATAATAGTCAATTAAATAAATAATACAGTATTACGGACGTATATTCACACATGGGAAGCAAAACGTGCTACCATCAGCTGCAAGCATTCCTAAACTTACTATAATAAAATACAATACATACTGAGAATAACCATTTATATTTCCACCTGTCATAACTTCTATTATATGCACAATATATCATTGTTGGTTATTGACAATGTAATCTATTAACCATACTTAGTTGTGCTTTATAAATATTTAACTTTTCAATGCATTTGTTCCAAGGTAACTTATGCTATGAGTTGCATTTTGAAATTGCGACAAATTCCATTGCTTTACTTCGGTTATCTACATAATCCTTCCTATTGTTATAAATGCGAAAGTTAGGCTGCGTTTCCACCAGAGATGTGCGATGGAAATGTGTCGTGCGAGGATGTCTAGCTGTGCTGTGAAAATGTGTGGGTGTTTCCACCAAAGCTGTGCGATGATAATGTGCCTACGAGGATGTGTAGCGGAGCTGTGAAAATGCGCATTAATGTGTGGCGCGAGGATGCGTTGCGAAGCTGTGAAATGTGTCGACGGGGGTGCGGTGTAGTGGGAGCGGAGTAACGCGAACGCCTGCCTGCCGCTCACCGCGCTGCGCTCACGTCTCACTTTGCTGTCGTAAGCGCTTGTAGTCGTACGCATGTCGTACGGTTGCGTGGCATAATGGACGAAAAATTAATTGATGCCGTTCAAAAGTTTCCGTGTTTGTGGAACACTTCTTTGTCATTTTACAAATGTAATGAAACTAAGGACGCTGCGTGGGAGGAAATAGTCAAAGAAATACAATATAAAGATGGTAAGTAATAATCATGTATTAAAATCAGGTATATTAAAATACAAGTTACAATATTTGGGTATTTATTGTGTGCGATGAATTCGTGACGAAATACGAGTATCTTGCCATGACACTTTTCCTTGATTATTGAAATAAGAGCAGTATTTCTCCCTTACATCATAACTATCACTTGACACGACGACGGAAATGCTAGGAACCGATACAAGAGTACTTGTATTTGTGTTATCAATGCAATCCAAATAATTACTTTGTCTTTCAATTAAAAAATTATGCATTACACATGTGGCTTTTACGATTTTGTCAACCGTTTCCACTCTGCATTCAAAGTCTTTACGATACACATACCACTTTCGTGCCAATACACCGAATGTAGCTTCTACAATGCGACGTGCCCTCGAAAGTCTATAGTTAAATATACGTTTCTGTTGGTCTAACTGGTCCCGCGGATATGGGCGCATGAAATTTTCCATCAAAGGAAAAGCCTCATCTCCAATGAATACAAATGGTACTGGTTCACCTCCTTCATATAATGGTTCAGGTTCTGGAAGATTCAATCTTTTTTCTTTCAAATATTTTCCAAAAACACTATCATCAAATATTCCAGCATCACTAAATCTTCCCATGGATCCCACATCAACCATTATAATCTTTCTCCTAGCGTCAGCTAAGCACATAAGCACTATAGAAAATCTTTGTTTGTAATTAAAAAAAGAGGACCCAGTGTTTGCAGGACACATTATATAAACATGTTTACCGTCTAGAGCCCCCAAACAATTTTTAAACTGCCATAGCTCTTGAAAATCCTTTGCTATTCGCTTCCAGTCGTCTTTGGTAGGTTTTGGAATAACAAGAGGTTGTAAAACAAGCCAAAGAGCATTACAAACTTCTGCCACAATTCTCGACACACTTGCTACTCCAATCCTAAAATTTTCTGCCAATCGTGTGAACGACGAGCCCGTGGATAAATACCTGCAAAAAAAGGAATGTTTATAATAATAGTAAGAAAAATAATTAACAAATAAAAAAGTACTCTTTACCTGTTACTGATTTTTTGCGATCTGTAAGACAACATGCTTGGTATAAAAATGTTATATTCCTAATCATAATTTTCTATTATTTCAGTGAAAAGCGCTAAGTATCGTTGGAAACAACTACGGGATAGCCATCGGGACGCGCTAAAGAGGCAGAAATCTAAAAAAAGCGGACAGGCTACAACCAAAACACGTGAATGGAAATACCAAAAATTGATGGAATTTCTTTTACCGTACATGGCCAACAGAGATAGAGAGTCAAGTTATAAAGAGGATATTTCGTCACCAAATAATGAAAATGACTCTTCGCAAAGCACTCAATATTCATTAAACCAAGATGACTCTTCGCAGAGCACTGAACATACACCAAATCAAGCTGACAATCCCAACAATCTTTACGAAATAGCCTCAACTTCAGGCATTTCAACAGATTCGGTCACCCCGTCATCATCAAAGAAGAAAAAAGGCGATGAATTATCAATTTTAATACAAAAACATATGAAAAATCAAGAAGATTTTCGAAAAGAAAGGCAAGAATTAAGAGAACTTTTAAAACCAACGGACTGCGATGATACTGATCATTTTTTTCTTTCAATGGCGAAAACATTTAAAAAATTACCAGATTACATGCAAGTTCCTTTAAAAAGGAAACTTTTTAATATGATTAGCGAAGCCGAAGAATCTTACGTGCTGTCGTGGTATAATCAAAATATTGGTTATTCTTCAAGCTCTGATAGCAGTATAGCAGTAGGTAGTAATATAGCAGGCCAGATGGATTTGCCGCCTCAGCTGGATCCTGAACAACTTGGTTATTCTTCAAGCTCTGGTAGAAATACAAATAAAACAGTGGGCCAGATGGATTCATCTTTCCAACTGGAAGCTGTACAACCAGCATCTCCGGGAACACAACATTCAGACCTACAAACGCCAAATACTTCAAACAAAGTAGGAACAGAGCCTAATTTGCCATGAAAAAGAGGAACTTGTTGTCTACTTATTTTGCAGATTATGATTACTTTTCAATTAATATGTTTAATAAAGACAAAATTGATTCAAACTATTTTACTTACTTTAAACATACCGCCAATTTTTCCTTGGTGCTGATGCATTCTCTGTAGTGAGTGTCTTCTTTCTTGATAATGTTCTCAATCAAATTGTGTAACTCATAAAAGTTACTTCTAGATACTCGATAAGAATTTTCGAATATTTCATCATCAGCCGTATGAAAAAAGGTAAAGAATTCTCCATGTAATCGATGATATTTAATATGGTTACGTATCCAAAACCTGTGTGTTCTTGTATTGCTCAAAATTATAGAACTAATAAACTCCGTATCTTCTGCTTCCATTTCTTCATCACAAATTGTTAAATATAAAAGTATTTTCTTTTTCCAATTATCCATATTATTATCTATTTTGCGCACTTCTACTTCCAACAAACTCCGTCTATGGACTGGCTGGTACAGTATGCGCAAACCTCGCAACACATCTTTCTCAACACACATTCCTCGCACACTTCCCTCGTACACATCCCTCGCACACATCCCGCGCTTGTTTTGTATGCGCAAAAATCTAGCTCCGCTGAGCCGTTTCCACCAGAGCTGTGCTGACCGAGGCAAGGTAAATGAAGCGATCCTATTGGTTCTTTACAAACACATCCCTCGCTATGCATCCTCGCACATCTCTGGTGGAAACGCAGCCTTATATAGCTCCTCATCATCTGCCTAGCCTTTCCATAGCTTTTTTCACGCCATACCTAAATTCTAATGACTGAACCGATTTAAATGTTTAGTACACAGATACTAAGTGTGAGGAAGCAGTTCCCTGGGGATGAGAGTAAATAGAATAGAGCAGTTAGTTTAAGATTAAAACAATGTATGGACATTGTACATATCTACATTATTTCATTTCTGTTCTTTAAAAACCTCATGAATTGATAGAATAATCGTAAAGGGGATGTCACTGGAAGCGTTAACATATTATATGCCGAATAATAAGTCACACTTGCTCAAAAATACTAATAACGTTTCTTAAATATTAATAGTGTTGTTGTTATAAATGATGTGTGTAGCTGTAATAGCATACATACCAGTAATGTAATTTGTAATGTATATTTTATAACTTCTGTGTATGTATTGCTGTTGGTGTACCTAATAAATAAATAAATAATTCGAATAAAAAAGTAGGTATACAGTCTTTCATGAGACCATAATTCTTGTTAAGGATAAACACAGAAATATTATCACGTCCATTACAAGAAGTGGCCTTCTTCTCATTATTCATGGAATAGTAGCAGGATCATGTCACATCAAATAATTTATAGCATTGTTTACCATAAGTATGTACTTTATGACTAACTCATCAGTATGGTTTAGTGCTAAACCACGGAACGTGACGAGAAACTAATCGATTCATTGTCGATTGTCGATTCTCGTAATCGATAACAGTGAACAGACATTATGCGATGTAAATCATCTGTTGTCATTCGATTCAATCTTGATCTTAATCGATTTAAAAAGAAGTTGGGATTGGATATTGTTTTTAATAAAAGCAATGGTTTTTGAGCATGGGATTGAATTTCTGATGTTTTGGATTGTTCTGGCTTTGACGTAAGCAAATAGCTTGACAAGGTAATGAACTTCTGCTGAATAATTCCTACTTTTAAAAGCTTTTCCATGACTTGACTTTATCTAGGTGATCTACATGCAAGAAGTGAGTTTAGTGATGAACATTTCTGTGATTTCTATTTCACCTTATTTATTTATCAAGTATGTTAAAAAACTTTAAATAAACATTATTCTAATTTTAGCTTTCTTTTGTTATCATGAATCTGCTGTTTGTAATACTTCCTTCGCTTGACTAGATCATAAATTGGGCGTCCTATACCCACATAAAAATTACTGCACCTAAAAATTATACTTAAAAAAATACTGTAAAACTTAGTAAACGCGACTCCATCATATTATAATTAATACGTACATTAGCATGGCTGAACACGACTTATGAATTTTAAAATAATATCGATTGTAATTACTGCCTACGTTAACAGGTGGGTTATAACTTAGCAATAAATTCTTACTAGACTTGTTAATAACTATGTTTTTTGTAGTGCTATTAACTGATCGTTGAAAAGGAAGGAAACTTCAAGCAATTTGTATGTATTGCTGATAACTGGTAGATGACGTACTAAACAGCTGTTGTTACATAATAACGTTTACAATGTTGCTTAAGTGCTGTCAGATTTTAATCGCTTGATTAGGTTTATGATTTATGTTGTAGATCCTATTTTTTAAATGGTTTCCACACTAGGACTTCGTATTGCAACTTTAATATTACAAAAAATAAAATGGTCACTGTTATTGCGTACTGTTTTTGGCATGAACTTAAACATTTTAAATGACAAACTGCATTTGTCAAAAATGCAACTATTTACACCAGGAAACCAGAATCATGGATCAATCTTCATTTATCCATCCCATCCGCACAACAGTGTGTATACAACAAATACTATATATAAATATTCGCAGCCATAAATCAGGACAGCCATACAAACACATCTCAATCGTATATCTGAGGTACAATTAAATTTCAATACCCTGGAGGCTGAATGCTCAACGCATGTTATAAAGCCGCACTAGGGATGGGAAACGTTGCGAACATAGATTTGTTGTTTTAGGCTCGCTATTTTGATGTAGCAAGGGTCTGGTTTGTATAGTGTGGTAATGATAATGATTAAAATAGGGATGAGAAAGTGTTTACAGTTGAAAAACCCAGAAAAAGTTAGGAAAGAAAATCAAGTCAAGTCTAAGCACTGTCTACATTAAATTGAAGAATTTAGACATGAGATTCTTGCAATGTTAGAAGCTAGTTAGGCGACTATTTTGCTCATTGGCAATATGTATGCATATCACAAGCAAGAAATGAATCGAGACTATATTGCCAGGGAATTAAAATAAGAAGGTATCGTTTCTAAAGTGAGTGATCCTCTCAATATTCACAGATCCATCATGAAACATCAAATCAAACCAATATGGTTGTTATCCAATAAAACAGCCGGTAGCACTAGCAGTACCATTTATATTAAAACCGAGGGTTGTTTCCCATTCGAGAGCAAATGTAAACAGTGCAAAGCCGATGTCTAGACGCAAATGTTTGCGCTTGGCTGGAGATGAATAAAGGCTTGTCGCAACAAAAAATGTTTTAGAATATGTTGTAAATGATTTCAAAATGTATGCTTTGACAGCAATTTGTGAATATAAAATTTTAATAGACGTTCAAATAAAATGAGATGATATGATGATAATGATCCTAATGCAGCTGAAAACAATATTGATAGGTTCATAAAAAGCACATCAAAGTTAAGAGGAGTTTTCAGATGTTACCAATTACCTACTAGAGACCAAGACATAAGCTCATAAATCCTAAGCACTTCATAAAACACATAACCCCGACACTACAGCCGAAGCACCACTATCGGTCCACCCATATTGAGATCTAAAGGCGTAACTGAATGTAAATTTACGTGGCGGCGTGGCATAAATAATGTGTGGGGCCATTAAATATGATAATCTTGTTGCTGCATCGCCGGATGAATGGTCTTTGTTCGGCCCAGGGTGAACAGATCCCGATAGCATTGTACGGGTTGAGATTCGCTCGTAAATACTACCGTTCGATACTTTGTGCGTTTGTTTGTTCGGTGATTAGCGCCCGTTTGGGGTTGGATTCGGTTTCATTTGTGAATTCTATTTGCGTCTGGTTCTGGGTAGCGGATCGATAATGCAAGAAATATGACATCAGATTTTTCAATTCTTTCGTTGAATTTATGCTCAATTTCAAAAAGCTAAAGAATACGGGAAAAATGCAATATCACTTTTTGCACCATTCCATAACAATTATCAATCAATCAATGTTTTATACCTTGAACACAGAAGGCTAAATTATAATTCACGTTAACAGATAATTAAAGATCATTTAGTTATGAGGCAACAAAGTTACGGTAGAGGTATAAACGCCTGAAATAATGAAACTATCGATTATAATGCTAAAATATATAAGAGTTATCTCGAAATATAAAAAACCTAATCTCGATAAAAATTATTCCAACCCCGTACACTACAAACTTTTATTCTGCCGATAGTTTGTTTGAGCTCATAAATCAGTTTGAAGACGATTTCCATATTATGCTCATTACAAAGATCAGTTATTTAAATGATATAAGAACGACGGAAAACTTTGATTGCAAGGAAGATTTTTTTAAAACAAAAATTGACAACCATCGGGTTATCTATCGACTAACTGTTAAGTCTGCAGGTAGGCTTAGATCAATAGAACGACTCGTTAAAACCCAAATACACAATCGAGATACAAAATTGAAATCGACATTACGACCAATAGTAGCGGCTACACTATCAAGCAATAATTTATCGCTGAAGGAAGACGTAAATCATTTGCCGGATCACGCCCTCGTAAATCCAATAATATTATCCTGAGCGTTTGGGGGCCGGCGATAATGTAGCACTGGTTTACGACCAGATACGGACAATGGTGACGTGTTAATTGATGCCTTTGATGACCTTTGTCTTTTTGGTAGTGGTGATTTGATCGACAAGTGTAAAAGGAATGATAGAGGTATTAAAAGTACTGAGCAAAAGGGTTCCAGAAAATAATTATTGTTATTTTACACAAACTGTTAATTGCTGGCCTTATTTGAAGAGCTTTCTGAGTATTCCAGGATATGTTTGCTACACAATAAAATATCTCTAAGTTCTTCAGACTCAATTGTACAAACATTAAGTCTTGTTAAGTTCAAGTTATCACACAATAAGGAAAAAGATTAACCCCACAATCTGGACAGACCTCAAATATTTCAGACCTCGCGATAGCACCATGTCTGCTTAACCCCGTAACATAAACATCAACACAGACCAATTTAAATTTACACCTTCTTGTAGTACTATCTACAGACAATCCAACTATCTTCGATACGAAAAACATACGCATCTTCCTCCCATTGTTACCTCTAACCAAAGTATTACGTAGGAGGCACTCCGATATCGACACATCCAGACACTGTGTCACTGTGTGTTCTATCTACCTTCTAAAAGTCGGAACTAAGGTGAGTTGTGTCATCAAAATGGAAAACAACTCCAGGAGATAAAATGACGGTATCAAGCGGACCCATTGAGGCTTCAATAGGTATGGAAATAGGCCATCAGTGGTGCACATGCAGTATCGGTTATATGCTATTCCCTATCTGTAATAGCCACTTAAGTGCGAGCCGTGAAGATACCGTATCTGGATGTCTCTATTGCTGGAATGGCTACATTCAGTGTATTTTATAGACGTGAGGAAGTTTTTCAATGGAGTTGTGTGTGGTTTTATTTGTTGATGGAAGTTTGTGGAGCGATAGTTCTAAGTTATGGGGACAGGAACTGGCTGGGAGGTATAGCGTTCCCGGCAAATGAACTGATAGATGCATGTTGTTAATCTGGTATGGAAACAGTTTATGGTATTTATTTTCGAAAGGCAGACGAGTAGAAAATAGTGGAATATATTGTGTCACACGTTATCAGAAGCCTATTCATTTAAAATACGCGATAGGTCCCAACTTCCTAACGTTAAAAAACCTACGGCACAATCTCAGAGCCATAACTCAACCGCAACATTCTGAAATAACATTAAGCAACAACAAAAGACGGTCGCAGAAAACGCTAAACAATAAAAAAGATACACGCGCCAACAAAAAGGCCTTAGAAGTTGTAACATAAAGGGGAAAATTATGGCGCTTTCAGCGGCACATTTAAACGGGACATATTTCAAAAGTTTCAGCGTATTAAGCAACATTTATTTTGGCAGTGACTCGGCCATTACGCAGCCGTACGACCCGCGCTCGTTGTTATGAAAAACATTGCGGTTACTATGAGTTTCTCGATGGAGGTGCCCGAATATTCTAGGGGTGAAAAATTATGGAGTTCTTTAGGATAGTTAGTTATCCATGGGCTAACCATCGTATGGGCGAAGACTATGTACGGCTAATCTCTCTCCGAATCAGTCTTCAGCTTCACAACTTGAAGCACAGCAACGATTATTTATGAATTAGGAATTTCCAATACTGATATCACGTTTTTGGGGCCCATCTGAGTTTTGATTTAAAAATGTGGCTTGATCAGCACAAAATGTTGATGAATAGGTACAATTCGTATTTGTAAATAGGAAATGCATGTTTCTTTATAAGCTTCATTCAAACTAAGTTAAAATATAGAAAAATAATGTAGATATTTTACTTATTGACTCATTTTCATGAAACTCTAAAGTGAAGAAAAATCTAAAACCATTGTTACCCAGCATCTCAGGCCATAACAGCTTGGCTGTCTTGTAACATCCTAGATTCATGCCTAGGCCCAACGCCAGCATTTTATTATTTAGTCTGGGCACACTATCCAGCAAGCGTTTTCTTCCAAATTATGTCCGCACTTTATCTTAAGACATGGGGATGTATGGGGATTTTATTTGCCATGAATTGAGGTCGCATATAGAGGATATTATTAATAATGGGTATTGCAAGGGGTATGTGTCAAGGTTTATGAATTAAATTGGTACAATTGTATTAGTAATTAGTATGAGGTGGGGGTATCATTTAGAGTTTATTCTATTCTATTTATCTTTACGGCAAAGTTTGCTGATGCCGATATCGATGTGAAATGAGAACCAGTAGGTAGTGTTTTTGAGCGTAATCTAAAGTTAAATAGAAGAATTAAAAGAAATTGGTGAACTCCATGGAGTCAAATGACTACAGTGTCTACTTAAATTTTGTTTCAGTATTAGTTGTATTTTCAGCAGTTAAACAGCAAGTAGCTAAAGAAATGAAGAAATGTCTTATCGTTAAATATTTTCCCTACTTCACGTTCATAGCAATATTGTACGAAGTTGAAACATTGCAATGATAACATTCCAAGTATGCTTGTGTGGCTCTCGGGAATAAAGTAATGTGTTTTTTTTTTGTCTGTTCTCGCTGCTATTTCATTTTATAAGAAGTTACAGCAATGTCCCACAATGTGATGTTGTATTTATTTTTTGTTGTTAAACTTTTAAGTAGCATTTTTAAATGTACAAGTGGAAGAAAGGCTTATGACATTACTTAATTCTTATACATAACTGCGTACTTAACACTTTTTTCTAGGTTTATCGTATGTTGAGTTGTATTCATATTTTCTTTATCAAAATTAGAGAAACATAATTCAGTATCGAGATTCATCACATGCTATGGTACAGTGTACCTACAGCTGTTTAGTTAACTAAAAGATTTATGCACCATTATTGGCGGTCACTCCAACCATTGTCTGAATTCATCAATAAATCACAAAACAATGCAATCACTGGAGGCGTCGATTTCCTGCAAAGCTTTTATACTTAACAAAACCACCTTTAAAAAGAATGGAAAAACAAAAATATTGTCAAACACACCTTTGGGCCTATTCAAGTATTAAATTCAATTCAATGGGTTCGTCATGCCTCCGACTGTGTCGAACAATGTTCTGCAGCAGTTTGCAGTATACATTGAGGCGTGTGAAAGGCAATGGATCTCTTGTCATAGGTTTGGGGCGGCAGTGTATAATTTGTCGAAGGAGGAGGGTTGGCACGCCCCGTTCACGCTGCAGGCGGCCTGGTGAAGGATTTCGTTTGGATGGAGAATTCTGGTGATATGCTGGTAGTAACTATTGTTTGTAAAGTCGGGTAATTTGTTTTTATGTAAACAATAGACTAAAAGTAAAAATTATCAAATGTCTGTTTTGTTAAAGTCTTATTTGTATTATCATCATCGTCAGCAGCTTTTTATCATCCCACTGCTGGGCACAGACCTCCTCCCATACAGAGAAAGATTTGTAATATCTTAGCTTGTAAATGCTTATTTTGCTCGATTACGTTCAATTTAAACTTATCCAACAACTTTTTCCCCCAATATCATTAAACTTCAAATAATAACTTTACTGCTCTGAATTATATATCCTCAAAAACAAATACACGAACGAAATACTAGGTCGTAAATAATTTCCCTTTGAGTCCCACTAGTGTTGCGCCCCGCCCATCTCTAACGAGCCCCTCGTCAGAACGACACTCGACCATTTCACAATTCACTAATAGCACAAACAATTGCTCTGTAATTATTTATTGCTGTTGTATGTATGTATGTAAAAGTGTTTTGTGTTTTGGCCTCATAGCTGGTTAAGATCATTTTATTTATAATGCCATGTTTTTGTAAAAAATATCTTTAGGACCTTTTACACTAGAACCTTTTTAATTTTTTAGTTTTTGAGAAATATTATAATATTCTAACTTTATAATTGATTTTATGACATTTTTATTTCAGGTTAACAAATTGTTATGTTTCTTGGAATAAATTGAAATTCTACCTGTTTCCTTTTTTTTCGTACAATGGTCCTAATTAGAAATTGGTTGACTTTCTATAGAATAGAAACCTGTTCACCAATTTACGACCAAAGAAGTTAGAAAAAAATAATTATGTCAGAATTGACACAAGGACATCGTGACATAGAAAGCCACGCCCCCCTTGCTAACTAAGCTGAGCACTCCACATTATTCCAATTTCATACTCAAGAATCTTCACTCAGACAAACTTATTTTTGCCATCCGAATTACTTTAAGGTGCACCGTATGTGGTAGTAAATAAGGGTGAGGTGAAGTGAATAGATATGTTAAGTGCAAAATATAGCGTCTGCTCCTAAGAGTAGCAGTAATTGCAGATTAAGAATGTAAGTCAGATTTGTTTTCTTGAATTATGGCATACTTGCTGTTGCAAACTTAAGAGTTTGCATCAGTTCATATGACTGTAATTTGTTAGAAGTAGTTATTTTTGGAAGTGAACAAACAAAACCTGATTAAGTTATGTAGATTTGGAATCCTTCTATGGTAATGGATTTGAGTAACTGTATTAAAATAATAGGTTTAAGGAGACAACATGCTTGAAATGTCCAATGCTCGAAAAAAGATTAGCAATCAACTTACACGTCGTATTGCTGTAAAAATTTCAAGTTTCCATATTAAAGGAAAAATATGTACTGTCTACGGCATACAGGGTCTATCTCCCATGCAAATCGCAGTCTCGGATGGGCGGAGACTCGAAGCATCCTTGAGGCCCCAACGCGACAATTTGGACTCCTATTTGTCAAATTAACAGCAAAGGGAGACAGCACCATCTTAATCACGTACGAACATTTTAATAAACGCCTCGAAATGTAAATTATGTAAGTTGCCACTTTGATTTTGAAGGGAAACGAGGAAGTAGGGAGGATGATGGAAGGTAATTTAATTAAAGTGTGAAGTGTTTTTGGCAGGAAAATATTAAGTATGAATTTATTTTGTTAATCCATATTTTATTGTAGGTATTTATTCGATATGTGAATAGTAAAAGAAAACCAATCTTTTAATTCTGTGCGTAGGTAAAAATTACCCAGATTTTTGGACATCCATATTTGGTCTTCTCAAAAAATTCGCAAAATCGTTGCCAACATTTTCACCCAACTTTTTTCATAGCCAAAAGAAATGATGATATTTTCCCCAGCAAAGTCAGCTTTTTCCACATCTCCACGTTTCGCATGGTAACCTGAGCCTTAGCCGCGAGCATATTATTGCGACGTTAATGGCTCTGCGGCCGGCGCGTGCGTCGATAATCTACGCCGCTGTAAATCACAGCGTGACCTGCACTATCGCACATCGGAGCGTAGGGTTGCTGACGACTGATAGCAAATAATTTAGTATTGAGTACGTGGCTTCTGCTGTGGTAGAAAATGCGACGGTTAGGGTTTTGTGATAAAATTCTTAAAAAATGGAATTGTCTAATGTTATAGACAAATAATTAGGTTATGCATGAGGATTATTGCTCAAGGGAGGTAAATTCAATTCTGGGTTAAGCTAGCCATTGTACATAAACTATCTACATATATTCTTCTTATATTTATTGATAAGTGTGCAATAAAGAATAAATAAATTAGAATGTTTGAAAACTCATATTTATTATCCTTTGTCGCTATTTGCTGGTATCTAAATATTCGTTTACAAAGATGAGCAGGGGCCCTAAAATGTTGAATGCTAGTTAAATAAAAGTTATAAGAAAAAAATAAACTGCATAGATTTGTTTATGTTGTTTGATCGAAAGCACAAATCTTGGGAACTAGTAGTCGGAATTGAATAATAATTGCAGTGACAAAGCAAGCGTTGTAACCCAAGAAGTTTCCGCGGAAACAGTGGTAGCTTTATTCAAAAACCTGTGACAATCTGACAACCCTACGCACCTGGGGTCGTGAGCTTTATTGAATTTAGCATATTTCGCTCATATCGAGACATCGAGCTCGCATTGTCCCAACACTACCGTATGTGTACAATATTGTGTTGCTGTTCATGTTTAAAATTAGTGGGATTATAAGCACCGCTGTCGATTTATTATTCATGTTAAATCATGAATTTCTATGTAATTTTAATATTACCTATATCTCCTGGAATCAGTATTGTATGGTAGTGCCTAAAAAGACCATATTTTTTAGAAGGGCTGTTTAATTTACGGGGAAGGCCATATCCTACTTCTTATCTTCATGCGTGAAGTAGGTCCAAGGGAAGTGGATGAAACCATTTGTACAAGCTGGATTAATAAATATTTTTTTATGAATTTTGGAGTTTGATTTGTTCAATTGTCATTTCAAATATTTACAGTTACATTCCTGAAAGTATTGTCGTTGAGCCTTTGTGCTGCAATAATGCGTGATTTAGTGAGGTCACCAATAGCTGCAACTGTGTCGACTGTTCAAATAGTTTGGTGACTAACCTCTGGCATTTAGTGGTAATATGTTTTTAGTTGAGTTACTGGGGTAAAGGTAGTTGTCGTAGTTGATATTCGATTTCTTAAGACAAATAATAGATTGTTTCGTGAAACGCCAAATGACTTCATAAAAATGTTTAGTATTGAAATCTCTAGGAATCCCAAACCTTGGGCTATTGCTATAAATGATTTGTATTATACTTAGTTAGGAATGTGATTTTTGGTTGCTTCTCACATGCTGCTTACACAAACATTGATATAATTCATAAGAAACTTTTATTTCTAAAATATAGACACACCCATATGACTCCAGCGACTAAGCATGCAATAAAAATCAGTCATTGTCAGGAAGTAAGTCATCAGTTCATAACTAATCACTACTCTCACCAATCCCACACAAATGATATACTACAACAATATCATAGATATTTGACATCATTATCAAGCCCAGAATCCAGAATACATTACGGCGTTCCGAAATCACCGTTCCAACAGTGATTTGTAACAGTGATTTAGTAGGGCCGACAATATGCGACCGACATACAAACATATTATTAGTAATTTATGTGTTAATGGTGTAGTGACATGATTCAGGTGTTAGATTTATGATCGTTGTACGTTGATGATTTCATTTTGGCTCGTTTGAGCTATGTGAGTTAGGAGTCAGAAATACGCGAGTTAAAATTCAATTGTTTTAAATAGAAAAGTAGCTCATAGTATACTTAAATAGCAATTTTGAGTCCAGGTTTCTGTCTTGATCCTTGGTTTGATTTTAAAATCCCCCAATTCTTGGGTAAATAAAGCTTAGTATTCATGAAAATGAAATTAATTGACGACGACCACAGGGCACGTATTTCTCACCAATGAATATGAGAAGTTCTACCTACTTAAGCATAAAACAGTCGTGATTATACACATCACGGAGGCTTCCATAAATTATAGATCCCCACATCTAAACAACCGGCACTATATTATTACTATCTTCTAACTAAAATAATGAACAACACCTCGGAGCTACAGAACTAGGAGTAAATCATATGGTAACAGAACTAAAATCGAAATTAAATTTCCATCTTCCGATGTATCTGTGGGCAGTAGGCAGGTTGCTCTCACGACCTGATATTTACGAGTGCACCCCGATACGGAACATTATTTATGTCTTTGTTCCCCCATTTTTGTAACGATATTTATTGTGTTCCAATATATCAAACGCGGAATCTTAAATATTGGCTTCTGTTTGGAAGTTTTTATTGAGAATTTTTTTGGTGTGTTGGTTAAAGAGATTGATAGAATTTTCGATAGGCTAGTGGTGTGTATCACTTTTTAAAAACTTTAATTTTAGACCTATGAGGTCCTTTAAAACAATTGAATTTGGAAATCCGTAGCTATAGAAACATTTTTGGGCCAGGTTAAGATGCCAGATGGAATTACAATGTTTACAAAGGAAAGCCAAAATACAGGTTGAAGACCAGACGATACCGCATACGTTATGTACTGATTGAATATGCTAATGATGGATTTAAAACAAGTGTAGATTCCTTGGATGAAAGAGGGCAAAATTAAATATCCGGGTACACTATTTGCATAATGCTATTTATTATTTTAGTTCCAGCAATGGGCAGGTCAGAACGAGGTGCTGATATATTCCTCAAACTGTCGGCTCGGACAGAGGGGTGTGCCGACGTCAAACGATACGTTTACATGTGAGCGAAACATTTGTATAATTTTATTACCAGTGGTACAATGGGAGCGTTGGTCTGATTAACTTAATTTTGAGGAATGTTAATGGTTTTGTCAAACAAATACTCACTAATAACCTACTGGTTAGGTTTTAAATAATCACGGTCTTCACCCTTACTTTGTTCCAGTATTTTCTATTCTTTTGTATGCCAGTTTCAAATACCTTTACTAGTTTAAATACTGTGTTTATGAGTGTTGCAGTTAAATTCAATGGTGAACAACCTGGAGTTGAAATAGCATTCTCTAATTATTCTACTTAAACAGTGTAACATTGACATCATTATCGTCAGCCTTACTCTTCTGAAGCTTTGTTGTTACAACAATCAAACTTCTTCTGATTCTGCCACTGGCTCATTAGATTCCCCATCAATTTCCATAAATACAACAAATTACACAATTACAATTTCTCTCTCGTTGTGCCTCGTGACTTCTTGCCCGCTGTCGGGTCGAAACGCCTCTTTCATGTTCAAAATCAGATACGCGCCGATTTATAGCAGCCCGCCTTAATTGCGGCCCGATCAGCCGGTCGCATCAATTCAATTTGTTATTATGAACACATAATGTGAACACGGACCTTTTGAGGCAGCGAATTTTGTTAGGATTCGCGCGATAAAGCTGGAGGTATTTCTAGTATATTACTGGTAGGTACTTCCTTTGGATATTCCTCTTTATCAGCAGTGGCATATACATGATCATTCTTTTCATTCAGTTTAATTTTTGTGCTAAACTTCGAAGATGCTAGACACCCGTGTAGGCGAATCGATTTTTCTACCTCTGCCTTGCGTAGTTCCTACATCACACATAACATCATCAGATCCTAATAAGAACTCTTTTAACACACAATTCTAACCATTTCCTTTGGAACTCCACAAAGAAGCTCAAAGCGTGTGGACTAACATTTTATAGAGCAATAAAGTAGGTGGAGCGCCATTCAGACCAGCTATCGTAGAGCTATCGCAACAAATTGCGTCTGATGTATCGCCCGCTATTATTGCGAACACTATTGTTTTTGGGAATAGGGGACAGTCCTGACTGAATATTTGGATCTGGGAACATTGGAAGAGTTGTGTGTGATGTGAAAAGGCGAGTGAAATAGGTTTTGTTTACTGTTACTCAATAGTGTTTAGTGCAGTCAAAGCATACTTTGGCCTATTATGATTCTGTAGACCAAAGCTTGTTGTGCTAACGACAAAAATTATATTTATTTTCTGCACTGTTGCAAAAAACAAAATCTTTACTACTACAAAAATGAACACCAAAAACTCATCAATTCACAACCACACACAGTCAACAGACACAAAACTCCGGAACCTATCCCACAGAACACGAAAACAAACAGTCACCATTCCGCCGGCCGGCCGCTACCCACAGCTAGATTTTATCGCTCCTTCCAACCATTAAAACGGCCATAATGAAGTTTCCCCACGGATAATGCACTGAAGCATTACACCATGATTTACAAGCCGGCAATAAAAAGAATTTAAGGGATGACCCGGGATAGTAAAAATAGCGGCTCGGGGCGAATCGACATCGTAAAGATGAGGAATGTACGGGCTAGTGTGTTTTATGTTGGCAATTTTATTATATCATATTGCATTGGGGTGGAAGCTTTTATTGCGCTTTCTTAGGTATTTGTATGTCCATTTTATTTGGCAATAATAGTGTGTACATTTCCCATTGCTGTCGTCATCATTGTCAGGTTTCTACTTATTTGATATTGGTCAAAACGAAAAATCTAAAATATGAGTGGCCGACTACCACGATGCTTTTTCTCTAATATCCTCTCTTGATTTAAATGGATTTTAACAAATAACAAGAATTACGGACCCCCGTGTATTAAACTTAATTCCCTTCACAGTTGCGCTCCGCTGCCTGACAACCAAAATTCATGATCATCAGAATATCATTATATTTCAAAATGTTCGTATTCCGCATAAAAACATTGTTAAGAACCATTGAATACAATTCGATCTTAATAACAATAGCTCCAAATACTTAATACGGCTATTGAATAAAACCAAATTTTGTATCAATTTCAAATCACTCCGGGATTATTTTTGACCTCCTGTTGCGAGAGACCCCTTTCTGCTGAACTTTGAAAATTGTGCCACAGATTAATTGAATGGAGGCAGATATGCCAATGCCATGTTTTGAGTTTTATTTTGGATCAGGACTGCATAAAACATTTATAAAGCTTAATATAAAGCTGAACAGTTTTTCGGTTTCTTTGCTTGAACATGCTTATCTTAGGAACTACTGGTCTGATTTTTAAAAAGCTTTCAGTGTTTGCTCATTTTTAGAAGTAGACTATGGACTTCTTTGCACCCAGAATCTCTCTTAAGCAGTTCCTACGGGCTACAGGTGTAAACGCTGATGAAAGCTAGTACGAGTATAAAACTATTACCACTAAAACCAGTCTGTCTTAAAGCTTAATCTATGAGCGTAATACCCAGGACCCCCGCATTGCTCCCTGCGGGAATCGAACCCGCTACCCAGCGTATTATAGCCGACGTTACACTCAATATTAAGCGTAATGATGAAGCGGTTCCTATTACTGATTACTTACTGAATGACGAGGGGCTTATAAGTTTTTTGTTGGTTATTACTGTGGATATCAATTTTGAAGTTTTGGTGTAATCGTAAAATAATATGGCTTGATTTTATAAGTATTTTGTATCCAATACATAATGCATTAACTAATGTAGGTACAGAACTAATAGATGATTCTATATTTATGGAACCATTTCAATTAAGCTGGCTTTGTGAAATAAAGCCTGGTGCCCTGTTTTTCCAATCAGTTGCTTTAAAAAAATATAATTTATACATCCATTTCTGAAAGCACACAGCTTGAGGTAGTTTCGTCTGTTAAATAAAGTACGTATTGTCATATTGTTTTATTGAGACCTGTGAGTCCTATAACAAAGTACTATTCAATGCCCCAATAAACTAAAACAATACCCCAAAAAAACAATTTAGCAGCTAACCTTTCGAGCACTTGCCGCCCTCAAAACCAATACAAACGGAGTCATACATCAAGCTATAGCGTGTCCGCCGAACATTAGTCAGTTACAGAATCAATGAGCCATTGTGCCGGTTAGTACATTAAATCCTGCGCCATAACTCATGGGGAGCCATAATTTTGTTCACAAAAGACCGCCCGGGCAGGCATGATTAATGCCGCGACGCCTCAAATGAGATGTTCTGAGAGGTCATCATAGTTTTGATTAATTTTTGGATTGTCATCTTTGGTGTTGGGAGTGTGGTTCATAGTTAGCAAGTTGACTAAAAGGTATTACCTAAATAAATACCTAATCCTTACAGGCCATTTGGGAGGTTTCCAGGTTTTTCAGGTCCACTTGTTCAAATAAGAAGGACACAATATGTGCAAAGAAATGAATGAGTGACAACGATTATCCTTATATGTACTTAGCAGTGGAAGAAAAAACGGTGGGAGATAATTGTGGTTACAAGCAGAGCCTCTTTTAGAAAGGAAAGCATTTGACTAATCGTATTAATATTTATACCAACCTAGAACTAAAGGTTCAGCAAACGCTTGGGCTTTATTTTAACATTACATTCAAACCACTAATATTAGGTAGTACTGCACTGCAATAACTCCACTCATCCAGATATTATCCAACAGGTTACTACAAAAAATATCAAAGCTCCCAATAAAATAAAGCGGCTCAAATATACCTCTGTATTTGCTGAATAAATCTCCCCGATTTTATATGGAAACTGTCCGCGCCGTGTGCTGATCCAATAGAAAACTAATCGCCGCAGTTAGGGAGCCGAAGTGTCGACAGATACATGTGTCGATAGCGTGTCAGTGTGATATCGATAGTATGTGGATGTCGATGAATGTGTCAGATGTGTGACGAGTTATTTTTAAATAATTTTTTTGTGGATACTGTTTTGATTTCTGATTGTTGCAAGGACAATGCAGTATGAAATTAGGTTCGATTTTGCATCCAAATATAGTGCAATCCAGTCTCACGAAAATTAACTTACTGAGAAACTTATTACCTTCATAGAAGAGTTTGGACTTAAAGTAAAGAAGCTTTAGAAAGAGGGAGTCAAAAAGGTTGTGCCAGGGTGTGCATAACATTTCCAATTTCTAAATAAAATCTTATGCAACAATCTTTTCCTACTCATCACTGGAGGTATACCTTATTATCAAAAAATGTTTTAACTAAGAACTGTTAAGGCTGATCGGGCCTTACTTAAGTTTCATGCTAAGTTTAGAAAACATAACTTCACTCTTCAAGCTTCAACAGGAACACCATATTTAATCAGCAATACCCATCGACATTTCCCCATCCTACAGGTGACATCACAAAGCAGGTCGGATTAGTGGCCGCGGCGTTCCGGCTGCCGCTTTGTGCATCTGACGCCGGCGGCATGACAGCCCCACGTGATGCAGATAAGTAGAATGATCTGATGTTACTGCATGCAGTTTCATTTAAGTTTCTATAGTTATATAAGTACAAAAGTACATGCGTTCTAAAAGTTAGGTGTAACGTGTATGCATGGTATAAATAGACACTTAAGAATGTTCGTAATTGCGAGATTTTCCCGAACGAAAGGGAAACGCTTGCAGAAGGTAATAGGTATTTATTTTCTTCACCTCACTCTAAAATGATACCTTTAGGAAATAAAACGCAGACCTAAAAATAATACCTGATAAAGAAGCCTTTTTTCTGTGATAATGTAAATTAACACCACCTATCAAATATTCATTAAAACATTGTAAAAGTAGTCTACCACTAAGTTTCAAATAAACCTCATAGATGACGCTACTGCACTGCAAGTATGCAAGCATGGTAATTTTTTCTTAAAGTTATTTATTACGTGTTTTTCTTTTACACTAATGTTAATCTTTATGTGAACTAAGAGTGGTATGTATTGGGAGTTTGTTTATAAAAACTAAAACAATTATTATCTATCCCATAAATAGGAAACAGCGCCACCTATGATTAAATACGAATACTATTTGCAACTTGTGTTTCCATACAAGGTGACGTTAAAATAATATCAAAAGCGGCTCGTAGGTGGCGCTTTTAAAACAAATATTACCTTTCTTGCTAGTTAATAAAATGATTAAAAATTAAATAAATTAGACTCAATAAATGTTATTTTCTTTTTTCTCAAAACACAAAAATAAAATAATAGGTGTCTAAATGTAATATGAGAAATTATTTTGTAAGTATCTAAAGTATCGTGTCCTCTAGGGAAAATGTAGTAGGTATGATTAAAATAGTTAATTACCTACATTTCTGATTGCGTATAATAAAAGCATAAGACATAGTTATTATGGATTCTTACCTACCTCCAATTAACCGATTATGAAGGCGGCTTTATCAGAGTTGATTAAATTTCTTAGGTAATTATCTGAAGATATAATTACACACTTTATAATAAATATTATAAAATTATGCAATAGGCACTACGGAAACGAACTTTTTATTTTATACCTGCTTGGAAATAAAAGACTTGACCCAAGTTTAGACATTCATAATTTAAAATTGTTTTGGCCATTTATTGCTGACCACGAGATCCACGAGAGATATGAGGGACCGACCACAAAGTCAAAATCAAAATCGTTTATTAAAGTAGGCTAATTAGATTAGCGCTTTTTAACGTCAAATTACAAAAACCGGCCAAGTGCGAGTCGGACTCGCTCACGAAGGGTTCCGTACCAGAGCAAAAATTAGCAAAAAAAATATCCAAAATATGTATTTTATTCTAGTTTTCAGTATTTATTGTTATAGCGGCAAATACTTCATCTGTGAAAAGGACATTGTTCCGGCTCCATACATGTTCTGCCTAAGAACCGTTCGAATGGAAAGTGACTTCTATAAACTCTTAAAATTATATGGAATCCTATGAAATAAGTTTTCACGAACGGACACTTCAGGAAACTAAAATAATTACGAAAAAAGTTAATATTTTGAGGTTATAAATAAAAAATAACCAAGCTTGCGTGAAATATCAGAGTAGTGTTATCAAACTACACTATACAAAATATCAACAATACTATGTACAGCTCTATATGTTCTCTTCTAGATTTAGGAAAAGACTACTCTACTAGATACTAGGAAAAGAGATAGTAAATAGTCAAGTTTAAGATAATTCTTTGACAATGATCATTTTATAAAGTTGCATTTTCTGTCTGTCCCTATGAATGCTTTAGATCTTTAAAACTACGCAACGGTTTTGGGTGCGATTTTTTTTAATAGATAGAGTAGGTCAAGAGGAGGGTTTACACCAAGGTTTTACATTGCCACCGTGCGAAGACGGGGCGTGTGACTAGTTTTCATAAATGCTTAGAATTTTTATGAAAAACAACTACCTAAACGCTTTTGCTTTCAACGTTACGTTTCTTAATTATAGTGAATCCAGTTTGGATTTGTGATAAAACGCATAAGTTTCCAAAATGGAAGAGTTCCATTCACCACAATTCATAAAATATCGATATTATTACGATGGAGAATTATTTATTTAAATGATTGTTACTACTTTTATATTAGACAGTTACCTAGCTATCTATGTATATGCCATAAGGCGGGAATCGAACCGGCGGTAACCAAGAAGGCACAGACCATACTAAAAATGTCATTACCACACAAAATAATTTAACAGTTAAAGTAAGGTTTACCAATAACAATGAAAGAGGTTTTCGAGGATGTGCAATAAAAACAATATTTATATTCAATTAAAGGTTTTTAATCATCAATATTTCTCAATAATATATCTAAGAGCTGAGCAGGGGGTTCAATTGAGTTTTGGTATCTCGCCCAGCTTAAATACCAGATAATAGTCATTATGTGGGCACAACAGCCCACTATTCTACGCCCAACGATACAATTGCAACAGTATGCCTGATGGTAGGAGCTTCTTACAAAGTACACAATTGCGTCCAACAGTGCATCTTATTATGCTCGACTGCTTCAGACCAACACGTCGTACATATAAGGTCATGAGCTTCAACCTGTAATAATAAATACAAAAAATCATTAGTAAATATCAAGTAACTTGCAATTGTGGCAATTGATTTGAAAACCGAGAAATTGTGTGCTTATGAAAACATAAGTAGGTAGTAACATTCTTATCAAAATTAGAAAAACACTTTCGTAGACCACTTACCATACGGGGAACAGTCCATTGTTGTATGCAACGAAGTATATCTTCGTTTTCTAATACCAAAGAACCTCCAGCAGATCCACAATTTATACAATATACTATATTCTGCATCCATTGTTGTAATTATAATATAACTAAATTCGATCACAGACAGAGCAATATCCGAAAATGCTAGTAAAATCCAGTTCTTTACACAAAGCCGAGTCTACCAAGTACGCAATCTAATCGGAGTCCGTAATCAAGCCAAAGTTGTTAGAATAAAACCATGAAACGCATAGAAAATCACAAAAGAAACGATAGTCGCAAAGCAATCAAACCACAGAACATATATACCCTAAAGGGAAGAATAACGACTCCGTACAAATTTTATGAGGAAATTTTTCCTTACCGGCCGGCGCCATCTATATTCCGCCCACGAAAACTAGAGAGTAGAAGCTAGGGCGGGAGTTTCAAACTACAGTATATTCTATAGGTCATTTTTATTGCATTTTATGCACAAGTACAGGGGCCCGATTCTCCTAAGTTAATAATGTTAAAATCGAATAGAAATTGAATCGCAATATGATCGCAGTAGCAGTTTTAACCATATCGGGCATTCTGCTACTAATATAAGACCAATCGTATTCCAACGACATTCGATTGGTTTGCGATTGGTCTGCTATTTTGGTGATTTTGGTCTATACGGTAGTTTGCTCTACAATCATATTGCAATCGTAAATCATTTGCAGACAAAATGATTCATTATTGAATGACAGAAAAGGATAAAAACGTTTATTTCAAAGAAAAAATAGCGGAATGCCACATATGCTTCAATCGTAATTGAGTCGGGATTGAATCTCAGTCGAATGTGAATCGACTCGACTGAATCGTAAAATTAGGAGAATCGGGCCCCAGTGCGTTCGTCGATTATGGCTGAGCAAGATTATCACATTTTGCTCAGCAATAATCGACATGAAACACAGTGTACTTGTGCATAAATTGCTAATATTTATCTTTATAGAGCAGTGCAGCAGTGTAATAAAAGGAAGATTACAGTACAAGAGTTTTTTATTTAGCATGTTAATAATTATAATTTATTTCCAGAAATAGGGTACAAAAGGTGTTCATAAATCACAAGTATGTGCACCTATGTAATGAATTTTAAAATACATGAATTTAATCAATTTAGGTAGGTATTTCAGACATTTTCGTCCAAAATAACAAGTATGGATGGGCCTATTGCATACAATTTCAACATCAAAACATAAACAAACAAAAATTCTAGTTAGTTTTAAAGTGTTACTATTATAAAAAACAAGACTATGTTAATGTGACAGGTACAGCTGTTCTGAACAACTTCTTCTCATTAAAGCATGTGCTTTTGAAATGTTTGCTGCATAGCATCTTATGTTGTTTATGGAGTGCGTCCTGGAATTTTGGTGAAGACCAGGCTTCGTTTGGGAAGCAATACTTTGCCCATAATTCACAACTGAAAATTAAAAATATCAAAATTACACACTCATCATCAGCCTTCTAATGTTCCCACTGCTGGGACACAGCCTCCTCTCTAGGAGAGGGCTTGGGCCATAATCCACCCCGCGGGCCCAGTGCGGATTGGTGGATGTCACACGTCTTCGAATTTTTTTTTGGTTCTAGGACATGCTGGTTTCCTCACGATGTTTTCCTTCACCGTTTTGAGAGCAGTAGTGACGAAATAAATTACACAAAGTTATGCGCCAGATCGGGTTTGAACCCGCGACCTACCACTCGTAAGTTGGGGCAGTTACCACTCGGCCACCACTGCTCTCAAATTACACACTATTTTAATCATTTTCCGAGTTAAGATATTATTATATCATGTCAGTGGGTAGTCTTCGCTTTGATTGAAAGAGATGTTATATTAGATACGGGAATGGTGTAAGCAAGAAAACTTTTTATAGTAAGTACCTAATGATTTTTGGCAAGGAAAGTTGGGACTTAAGTATATAGGTATATATGTTACGTGAGTTTGTGGTAGTTAGAAGCGGAATTAACAATAAATGTGGTATTCTATGTCGTCTAAGACGAATAGCATGGAGTGTACATACCGCAGAGCATTTTTAGTGCCAGGCTTTGGAAACCGATGCAAAGTGATGCTGGGATCTTTAGAAGGTGAAGATCCACACAAGCAGCAGATTCTTGTGTTTTCTTTTTGTGAACTCATCGCGAATTAAACACAAAACAAAATCAAACAAGTCACTGTCTCAACACCGAGTCTATATCTCACAAATACACACTTAATTTCACCAAAACACAGCAACGGAGGAGCAAGCTCGACTCAACGTTATCAATGTATGTAGAATTAAATGGAAGTAGTTTATTTATTACAAATAAACATTAGTACAAGATAAAATGGTGCGCAACCGGCCGCAGACATTTTTCTTGTGACGTCAACAATGTCAAAACCAATATGGCGTCCGGACATTAGTGTTGCCACACATAATCCCCCATATATATTTTCTAATAAGTAATATTAAATTTTATATCTAATATTTCTCAACTAAGTATATTTTTTGGCATTAGAATAATAGCTAAAAGTATCTTCAAGGGTAATTTACTTTAAAAATCAATTTATACGCTCATTATTAGGGAGAATACGAAATTGTATTTTTGGTGGCAACATTATATATTTATCTCTTTTACTCTGATGTCGTTGACTCTCTCTTGTTTTCAAGCCCACCTTAATGCAATTCGTAGAACAAACTTGACAGACCCTGAATCAAACTGACTTCTAGGAAACTGACTGAAGTACACCAGTGTTGCCAATTACGAAAACTATAATCCTACTCGAATGCCAAGCTAGAAATTCGCGATTTCGCTCAAAACCATCTTAAAACATTATACAGAAGACTAGTTTTTTTTCTAGCTAGTCAGTTTAGGTATTTAAATGAATAAAGTGTTACCAACTAATTTTAATAACCGACTTCGGAAAGGAGGTTCTCAATTCGATCCGTATTTACCGAAATCCCGAAAACTTCCGAAACTGGCAGCACTGGCTGACGGAAACATTTTATAAGGCATCAATAATTGTGACCCCACTTTTTATTTGGAATTTATTTATTTGAAGTGTCCGTGAAATACTAAAATATGTTTTAAACAATATAAAAATAAATAAAAATTATAGTATAATTTATATTCACATCGGTTCTTAGGCCAAAATTGAACAATGTCCTTTCAGCCCTCTAACTATCACGGTTAATGAGATACAGCCTGGTGACAGACGGACGGACAGAGGAGCGAAAACAATAGGGTCCCGTTTTACCCTTCGGGTACGGAACCCTAAAAATTACAGCACCCCTATATTATTTCATCACTTCCTATATTATGGCTGGAAAGAAGAAGTGGTGAAGAACAAACTTCCCAGCAACAACCCAGCAGCAAAAAGAGACAAAACAAAAACGCAAAAAAAAAAACGGGACCATTCGGACCATTTGTGTTAGTTTTAATTTTTATAAGTAGTATTTCTATTGCCGCTATGACAACCAATACTAGCCTATTTATTGAACTGTTACGTAGAAGGCGCTTAGCCAACTGGTAACGAGTTCAGGAATTAAGTTTCCCCCTGAAAAACACTAGACACACATTATTTTAAAAGTGAGGTCCTTTAAGTAGACTTAAAGAATGATTGATAATATTTTATTTTACCAATCGGATATAGGTACAAATACTTAGCATATTTTGCCTATAGGTAGGACTCAATTTCTATACCTAACTACGCAGTTTCAAGTAATCGTCGATAGCATTATGTTAGATTTCTTCTGATAACTGTCTAGTAGGTGTTTATTTCTCAAATTGCAATAGATTAGAAAGCCAAAGTTGAGAACACCTGCATTTTTTTGGGAGTTTCGAGTAGATAAATCTCTGTAATTGCTTTTATCTTTATGAAAACGATTAGATAAGATTGTAAAGATTATTAGTAGGTATGTCAATAATACCTCCCACCTATTTCTTGGGGGCAGGAGCGAAATGCATTATTAGTTTATTAGCAACATAAATCAATCTTTCCTGAACACTCACCTGTCGTGTTCATTGTTATCCCATTGGGCTGAGATGGTGAGGGAATAGGGAATGCACCTGTTTGTGTGTGTCTGTGTATGTTGATATGTTTTCTATTTTTTCAAAGTTTCCATATGAAACCATTTTCTATTTATATATTTTGCTTCTCTTCTTCTTCTTCGTTCTGTTTTGTGTTTTTGTGCGTCACAAACGCGAATAAATGTTTGATTTTGACTTTGACTTTGACCTGTATTTGGGCAAACGCTTGTGTACCAAAACTATGCATGTCCTGAGCAGCTCTCTCGTTCCAGCTGATATCTTTCAAAAACAACTCAGTAGCTGATTTATCGGTCACTATTTGATGGCAACTGGAATGTTTTACTTAAATATCTGATTGTTTAATGCCTTTATCCATAGGGTCCAAACTGGGTATATAAAATCCCTCGCTTCTGGGTTTTATTTTACTTTTAAACCATAAATAGGTATGAACAAACTTTCTCATTTTTGACATACCCAGCTCGGATTTTTAATGTTTTTATTTTATAAGGTTATCTACGTCTTATACAGTTTTAGTTAATCTGCATCGATTACTATATAATAGTAGGTTTAATTTGATAAAATCAATTGCTCATAACTGACCAAATGACGTTATATTATACCTAAGGACAAACACCTGCAAACTTTTTTACGTAGTTCTAAAGATATAAAATATTGTTTATCTTAAATACAAGATTAGTTCTACGATAACAATTTTCAATGTTAATTTAATGACAGTTTGGTAAACTGACGTTTGTCATCATCAAAGTAATATACAGCATCGAATAAGCCATCGAGACTATAAAATGGCATTTTCTCAGGCACAGGTGCACTCTCTATTCCTTCACTCTCATAGCCCGATGGGAACTATACTCACTTCAAGGAAAAAACGTTACATCGACCTTAAGGAAATAAAAGTTTTTATTGAATTGAAAAGATAGAACATAGGAGATGGGAATTTCTTGGCTAGACAGCAATAAGTTGAGATAAGATTTCAAAAAGGCTAAGACATATAAGTATTATTATAAATCAAAATAAGAGAAATCGAACTTACTTAACGACCTGGATTATAGAAATCTGAAAATTAACATTGTAAGCGACATACGAGGCAAAGTTTGATATACAGTGATTGATATTCTAATCATGATTGAAGATGAAAGCTCAGAAGTATTAAGACTACCTGCTTATTATCTGTCTGTGGGGAGAAATTCTACATGGATGCGGGTAAAACTGCGAGGAACAGCTAGTTTCAAAATAATCATAACATTGAATGATTACCTAATTATACAAATATTTCCGTTCAGATAGTACCTAAAATATGTTATCTGACCCTCTAGTCTAATTAATTCGCATCTACCAATATGTTGGATCATTTGAAATCAATTCTAATGAAAGGTCGAATTAAATTGATAAACATCTATAAAGCAAATCAGTAGTTTTAAACAGTTAATGTAGGTATTCATCATCATCATGTCGTCCAAGCCGTATCCGGCGACGCGGCGACGGCGACTCCTAAAAGTCTAACCCGGGTCGTAGTTATGATAGGCTCTAATGTGGCTAGCGAACGTAGCTCAGGTAATATAGGTATTAAACAGATAGCCAACATACTGCTTATCAAAGCTGTATTGGGGTGGAATGGTAACTGCATTGAGGATACCAGAAAGGAAATTCCTCCATGTAAAACTCTATTCTAGGAGTTGACCATGGTATCTTTGAAAGTATGCATGAGAAAATATACATCTCCAGAGCCCTACTGCACTCACCAACATGCATGCCTAGCGCGGTGGACGTCTTATGGCTTGACCACGACTGGCTAAAAGCATACAAAATCTAAACAAATTAATGGTTCACAAAATGTTCAATCATAGCTGTAAACGCTAGTTTGTCTAGATTATGTACTTTTTCAAACACTTCTTCTCACAGTCCTTCTCATATCTATGTAGGAAGTTGACACACATGAAATCTTATGTATAATTTATTACAAGCGTCACAAATCTGATAATACAGATTATCAATATTAAGCCTTTTTCTTAATAAATCAGGTAAACTTTTCATGCTAGTTTCCATGCACGCCACTCTAGGCGATAAGATTTTATTACTTTCACTACGAACAATGAAGCTGACTTTTATTTGTTTTTGTTTGAAATATAAACCCAAACAACTGATTTGACATCCGTAGCCTATAGTATGGATTTACCTGACGGTGAAAGACTTGGTGAATCGGTGGCACAATCTGTACTCTTAATAAATCCGTCTGTTGGCCCTAACACCGAAACTACTGAACAGATTTATGTGATATTTTGGTGAACAGACAGTCTAATCTAGAGCCTAAGAAAGGACATGAGCATCAATCAGGTGCAGGAAGTAGTTCCCCCGAGACGCGAGTGAAGCGACAGGGAGTAGCTTGTATAACACATAGAGAACAATTGGAGAACAGGGCACACGAATGAAGGAATATAGAAATTAAAATGAAAGAACTACAAAATCTAGAATAAGTAATTCCTCGTCAAAACCTACAGGACTAAAAATTCTAACAATAAATAGTATATTCAGTAGCAAATCACTATCAGATAATATTATAATAACTTATCATCGTATTAATAAATATAAAGGCACGTATTTACTCCTATCTATATCTGTCTTAGATTCGCAAAAAGTCTGATTGTTTAAGTTCATTTGGTGATGATAATTAGTGCAAAAAAGACGTGTTTCATGTGGTACTGAAAATATTGGCAAATCAGGTGAGGCTAACAATAGTTTTAAAAGTTTATGTAAGATTACTTATAGACTATTATATGCAGATAGTCTAAGCGGTCCTCCAACTAGGTCAAGAGCTTCCAGCCTGTTAGCCCAAAATACCTAAATATTTACAGTTTAACCAAAATAATTTATTTTACAATTTTGACTACCTTACTCCTCAGAAATCGTACCACTTGACGATGCTATCTTTGTTTTGTTAAATTTTGTACTATGTATTTTTCTACTAATTAGAAGTAATAAATTATGATTTACAAAATTCTCTATCCACAAATCTGGATAAACACTGAAGACAACATAATAAAAGAACCAATATGTGACATTTTCAAGAGTCCTGACAAATTGACAATCAAAACAGTCTTAATACTTATTTAATTCGTATTCCTAGAATTGCTCAAAGCTCTTCAGTCACTATAATATTTGTAATAACATGAAAGCTTTCGGTACATTTGTTGATTTCAAATAAATATATCTCAAAATTAACGAAAGAAAATGATAATATTCAGACTATTAATACAGCATTATTAATTAATGAAGAAAGGTTTGGTGCAAGAGGTGCAAATGAACTCTAAGGTGGGATCATATGAAACAAATTAAAATATAGACGTCATTACTGATGTAGGTATCATTAGACGATAAGATCATAATGCTAATCCCTAAGTCAAAATCGGTTGCCCTATCGACGGCCTTGCAATGTACTAATCGGCAAACACGTCAATGATTACTAACAATGGTCTTGACATTGATTTCAGAATGGCAGCTGAAGTCAAGCAAAGGGTTGTCAAAGACAAAAAAGAAGAAAAGACTGATGCAGTGAATACTCCAAAACCAAAATACTGGGAACCTCTAACAGATGGAGTTAAATGGATCGAGAAATATGCAGGAAATCTTGAGAATTTCTTCGAAAGAGTGCCAGAATTCGTCACTACCTTCATAGCAACACTAGCTGTATTCACATTTGGCGCTACTTTAAGAGGTATGCGATTGCTTCCTTTCTTTTAAGTGCATTAGTCATATTATCGATAAAAAAACTGATTAGATTTTACACCTATCAGTGTACCTGTACCAAAAGAAAGTTTCATCAAGAGTACAAAACAATAATATTTATTGTTCTAGTTCAATTCAACAAGCGATAAGAATCATATGAGTGCATGTGCATTAACCTTTATGTATCTAAGTCTTGACTGATTAGTTATGAATGCTACTTGAAGTTAAGTTTGTAGACATTGGGCATTTGGAATTTCATCCTGTTACTGGTCTCTTCTGAATTTTAGTTTTCGTGTCCGCAATATGTTTTCCACTTCCATTCCCTTCTTATTCATGTCATACCCAGACAATTCATCCATATTTTCTTCGGCATTTATATTGCGAATAAAAATTAGATTGGTTCACGTTCACCAAGTTTCATGTTTTTTCCTACAGTCTAGTTCACTGCTGACTTATGATGTCCATGCAGTTCTCCATATCTTTATATATTTTCCATAATTAATGCCTTAATGTCTCTTAATAGATGGCTCAGGTCTTATAGGTGCTTACTCATACGAATCAACGACTTATATAAATCATATTCTCCTTATTTACATTAGGTATAAAGTACGTGACAAAGTTTAATTACCGTCGACATACCTACACAATTAATATTCATAATAATAATGAAATAGTGCAGGCCACTAATCACAGAGTTCTACATACTAGGCCAATTTTAACAATGATTAATTTTGCCACTAAATGTCGGTTGTACAAAATTTATTTAGCTCTCGATCATAAATTAATGTAACAGCAAATCAAGCATTCTGTTATAAAATAATTATGATTAGGTACTTGACGTCAGACATAAAGTAAGACAATCTGAAGTCGTGTTAGCATTGTCTAGTCACAACTCATGTGGTTGGTGATATACATACAACGATAAGTAGAGGAATCAATTTATTGGTAATCTAAAGATTTGTTGCAAATGAATAATGTTTTATTACACTTTATTTTACAAGAATAGATTAAACTTTGGTTATGACGAATTAGCTATAAAAAGAAAGAGGTAAATGGTCGATTCTAATATCTTAAAGGCGGAAATTTGTGAGTGTGTGTATGTTTGTTACTTCAGACTTCAGCGTAATAGCAGACTTATTTGGACCAAAAATTATATGTCCTAGATTATAATACAGAGGATAGTTGTTGCGCCACTTCTTCTTACCAGCAAAGAAGTGTTAAGTGTGGGCGTTTTGAGGGCTTTTTTTGTCAATCTTAACGTTCAAAAAGTGCTGCATTGCAGCCAAGTTTGAATAAATTATTTTTGAGTCTGAGTTTGGATATGTCATTTTTATTTTTTTTAATTTCCGTTTGCGAGAGCTTCTGTCCTCTTCTGAAGTCTTTTGAAGACGGGTCAAACAGAGGGTAGAAGATAGTCAATAATATACATTTCGTGTGTAATTGTTAATTTGCCAAAAATCCTCTTGACAACAAAATTGTAATCACTTACGACAATGTTGTAATCATTATAACAAAGCTAATTGATCTGCTAGATAAGCTATCTTTGACATTGGCATTCGTGTTCATGAAACTACGGAAACGACCTAACATTCTTCAAAATATTAGCTATTCCGTGGTTATACCCGCTTCCCGTGGTACCTACATTCCGACAGCGGAGCGTAGAGTACCCAGTAGCGTCCTTAATCAAGCTCTAGACTAGGTACATGTGTCATTATGAATCGACTCAGAGGTTTTGGCGTGAAAACCCTTCAGACAGACAGACAGACAAATTAACTTTCCCATTTTTAATTATCATCATCATCATCTCAGCCACAGGACGTCCACTGCTGAACATAGGCCTCCCCCTTTGATCTCCACAGATACCTGTTGGAGGCGACCTGCATCCATTTTTAATATTACACAATAAAATCCTTGTCATATGACGCCTCGCGCATACGCAGCAGTGTTTTGTTCGTACAATATGAGAATCGTGAATTTATGTACATACCTATGAAATCAAGATACCTTTAGTTCTATTTCTGGTTTGTAGATAAAATTGCCAACTTCACCAATCCGTATAATACTTACTTACCCCATAGTGATGACAACAATCTAACGATAACAAAATAACTACCTACCTTATTTCGATATGTATCTTAGAATTAATATAATCGAGATTATTTTTAATTAATTGGAAACTAAATCGCTTGGAGACATATTTATCGATACCTCCTATCTATTCAGTTTTAAACGAGTTAAATGGCTGCTAAATATTTATGGATTTTAAGTTGTTTTAGTAAATTATTCTCAAAGCTGAAGCGTTGTGTACACTGTAAATAAACTATTGATTAATTTTAGCTTCTAAAGTTAAGTTTAGAGTTACTTACTTTGCAAATCTGTTTCTTTTCGGTCTTATTGTAGTAGGAATCTTCTTTCTGCGCTTTTCCCAATTGCTTTCATTCCTGTCTGTTACTCCTCATTCACTCCCTTCATATTCCTCTCATCTCTCAGGCAAGCCATCCTTCTTTACTCTGGTATTCCTCTCACTCTCCATCCATCTACATTCATACCATACTATTTGTTGTAGCATTTGTGTTTTATCCCTCAGTAGGAATATTGCCCACCCTATTCAGAAATATTACTTTAGAACTAAGAAATGCGTATTAACGAATAGAGTTGTGTTTAAGTAACTAAAGTAATTTAATTTTCCTTTAACAAGATCCGAACACGCAAACCTAACAAATTGAAACAGTTTATCTTGATTGACGGAACTTTGAAACCTAGCTTAGGTACAGAACTTTTGTAATTTACGAATTACCTATCGGCAATATTCTAGCCTAAGTTTATTTTTACCTATTCTTTGTGGAAAAGTGAGAAAGGTATGGGTCGATCCATTTTGTCCTTAATCAATCCTTTGATTGATGACAATCCTAATATGTTTCTGTGTAGTCAGGTATAGTGCAAATGATGATAATATTTTTGGTGATATTAATGAGAATATAATGGTACAGGCCTTAGTCGCTAAATAAGGATGTCAATATAGCAAAACTAAAACACGGCAGCCTTTTGATGTCCAAACATGATATTAAATAATTCATTCATTCAACTACAAATATAGTAAAAGAAATACGAGAGATCATAATCATTTGAAAATAATCCTAATCAGTTCCAAGATCTGATTATTAAAAAAGCGCTTTTTAAAATTCCAGGAGAATGGGTTGTGATATTAGTGACAGCGCTGAAGCAGCTGAGTGGTCACACGCAAAACAACACGAACACATCCACAAATGTAATGGATTTGTTCTCGTCAAGAAACTTGAGGATGGAGCATTTCACCCACTTCTTCTTTGCGGCACATGCTGTCTCCTTGTCCATGTACTTCTTCATCGGAGGATTCTTGCATGTAGGTTGATTCCTGTATTAATCTTTAGACGTATCTCATTTTTCATGTCACTGATCAAGCCTTGCATAGATAGTCTTGGTTAGGCAGTCGCTCCTTGTAAAGCACTGATACTCAGCCGCATCCGGTTAGACTGGAAGCCGACCTCAACATAGTTGGGAAAAGGCTCGGGTGATGATAATCATGATCAAGTATAGCCTTCAGTTTTTTTCGTAATCCGCTGAACTAATAGTAAAATAATCTTTACGGAAAACAGTGCGAAAATTAAATTTACGTCTTTATCATTTCTTAATTATTCTAAGAACACGATTAATTCGTTTATCTAAGATAACTACTAATAATGTTAGAGATACGTCAAAGACACTGTAAAAAAATCATTACAGACCTGAATTTGCGAGTGGAAACAAAAGAAAAACAATTGAACATCAAATACGTATCTACATAAATTCAATGAATTCTTACAAATAACTCTACAAATCAGAATAACACACGCTTGGAATGTAAAACATAAACTTTCTAGTTTATATTTTTTTACCGTATCAGTTTTTAAATTCGCATAAATGAACAACAAATAAACACACGTGAGCATTCGGCCTTATTTCTAAAGATTTTTAATGCCATTTTGACACAGCCTATATTGTATTAAGGGTATTTAATAAGTGGTTATGGAAACAATTCCCAAATTATTGAAATAGTTATCATATTTATTAAACCAGTTCTAAGTATTAGCGTAAGCTTCCTATCAATGGAAAATAGCTTTTATTAATGAAATCTATTTAGAATTTATTCGTTACAATCTCCACCATTTATCATGAATGTAATATTAATAGCCCTTCCGAATCCGTTCAAGACATCCCCTTTGAAAAGCAATAATCTAATAAAATCTCTTGCTTCCTTCGTTATTAATAATTGTGAATAATTAATATTTACGTCACTCAGATAAGGTAGAGTTATCTTTCGTTTTAATATCGACCTTGTTTATGTAGACCTGACTTATATCACATAAAGGATTTATCAAAATTACGAACATCTGTACGAGATATGGCAAAGTCATTTGAAACGTTCGTGTGGAAATGTGACTTTGTAGATTTTCTTCCAATAAGTTTTAGGAATGTTTTAATCACGTCAGTATTAAAAGATTATTATTTATTATCGTCTGCGTTGATTATATTGAAATTACATTACGTTGATGGCTGGTCTTTAATTACGCGATAATTGGGTTGACAACAGTTTTGATTCAAATCATAAAAGTACGTACATATACAATATTCTTGGACGATGTGATTTAACTTTCATGAATGATAAAAAATGTATATCTGTTTGTCCTCAGCACGTTCAAAGCATTCACCTGATTGCGTACGACCAGTTCGGCAAAAATCTTGGTCAAGAAGTACCTTAAAAATCTTTTAGTAGTACAAGACAATATCACCAACATAAAATTACTCCTCCACCTTGTCAAAACTAATAACTCATTATCTACTTCCAGTGGTACTTCTACATGAACAGAAGGCATCTCGCCAAAGAGTGGAAGATCCAGCCAGACAAGTGGCTCTCCCCTGAGCTGGAGCGCCATGAGCTTATGGTGGGCACCATGTCTCTCCTGCTCGTCGGCACCTTCTCCTCCTTCCTTGCTTGCTATATCTACAATGGCAACCCTTCGACCGTTTACTACCAGTTCGATGAGTACGGATGGTTGTGGTTCTTCTTGCAGTTCCCAGTCATCTTCTTGTATTCTGTAAGTATTTTATATAGCATCTGCTTTATCTTGCATTTGGATTCGACTGAATTCACTGGTTCTTAACCTATGCCCTAAAAATATCAGTTCATTTTGATTGATTAACAATGACCACCTCAACAATGTAATTAATTTAACGTCTTATTTTTGTTCTAACAAATCACAATCTATTTCCAGGACTACACTACCTACATCCTCCACCGTCTGTACCACACCCCGTGGTTGTACAAACACTTCCACAAACTCCACCACAAGTACAAGCAGCCGACCGCCTTCTCCGTCACCGCCATCCACCCGGTCGAGATCCTGCACATCCAGCTGACCATGTGTCTGCCACTATTCTTCTTCCCTGTGCATTGGCGTAAGTTTCTTAGAACGTCTACGGTTATTAGCATTTAACTTAGATTATGAGTAAGCAATGACATGGCTTATACTCTTCAAAAATGTTTTTGAAGTTTCACCTTGTACTAGATGCACCGTATAGTAAGAATTTCAAACTACATATATTTTCTAATGTGCTAGGGCAGAAATGTTGAACTTGATAAGGCTTCTTCTTACTGCTTTTTCACACTCGCAAATCAGTCGAGCGGAAAAATGAGCTACATTGCCCGTACAAAAAAGTAAACATTTGACAGCTGAAGGTACAAAAATCAGTCTGCTCGGAAACTCCACTAGTGTGAAAAAGCTGTTATGTTGTAAAATTCAATTTGTCAGTTTTATCAACCATTTTGCCGTAAACTGATTTCTAAATGAATCTTCATTTACACTGTTACAGTATCTTTCTACTTCGTGGCCATCTACAATTACTACCACGGCATCATCGACCACTCGGGCATCAACTTCAAGGCTCAGTGGTGGCAGCCGTGGCAGCCCGACGCGGAGTTCCATGACCAGCACCACGAGTTCTTCCACTGCAACTTCGGGTTTAACATGTCCTTGTGGGATAAAGTGAGTAGACTAACCTTAACAAGTATTATGTAGCAAAATTGTGGTAGATTTTTTATACTGGTGCTATGGGGTACAGTCACTAACCAGGATTTTAACCCTTTTATTAAATGTCGTATCTAAAGTAGGCTAGCCGTATTCAATGCTTCTGTAAATATCTAATCAATCAATCGGCATATAGGGCTGACAAAGTGTAGTTTCACTATAAGACATGTCATCGATACGAGAGAAGAAGAATATCTAATCTATTCCATTCTTTTCCAGCTTCACGGCACAATGAGGAAGCAGTACCGTGCCTACACAGAGGATACATACCACGGTGAAGCTCCCACTCTTGACAGTCCTGAGGGCAAAGCTCTCCTAGCTCAAAACCCTGACCTCATTGAGAGCAAAGTGCTACAAGAAGAAATACCTGAAATACTTGAAGCCGTCAAATCAGATACATCTAAGACTGATCTTAATGCTAAAAAGGATAAGTAAGAAGTAGAATAAGATAACACGTTCTTTTTTGATGATTATCATCCTACAAGGTTAAGCATAATTGCTCAGGTTCAAACAATCTTGGTCATCAAAGTTCTGTTCAAATTGCTGAGCTATGCAATTTTGAATTCGGAATGATGCATCAAGATTTGTGAAAAGAATACTTTTGTTCATTTGATTTGCCTTACAAAGGAGCTTTGTCAATATAAGATTTCAATTTAATTAAACCGACTGAAGTACAAGTATCTTGAACCTGATGTAAGTATGCTTCATTACCAACAGCAGTATTTAATTTATTTTCTTTTATTGAAAATGCAGACACATTTGCATTATAAGATTGTAAATCAAATACATTTTCAGATTGCTGTTAATCTTTTGAAATATCTTTTGAGGATATTTTATTGTGAACTTAATATTTTTTTAGCTGATGTGATAAATGTAGAATATAATAGTTGTAATATTTTAAAGAGGTGATTTTTGATAATTTTCATCCATTAAATAACGCATTTGGTTTAATTCATTGCTGTTTTATTTTTTAGTCTTTGTGTCATCTCCTGTGGATAGCTATGTACATATCTACATTATGTACCTATTTCACAAGTATAATAGTGAAGTATTGATTGTTGAATTCGTGTACCCATCATAATTATAATTTTTATTTCCCCAATATCATAAACGCATTACGCAAAAAGGCTTAGAAGTCATTTCCTTGTCATCAGCTTTTCCCATTAATGTACTTGAGTGCAAATAATTTATTTTGCGAAAAATATAATGGGATATTTTGACGTTACTGATTGTGAAGATTGAAACAATGCCGCGTAATAGGATCCTTTTCGAAAACACTCAAGGTTTTTTCGGAGAAATATTTACCGGCTTATATTCGAGTGTTGGAAATGTTGAGATGTTAATATCTTTGCATTCAAAATGATGGAGCTTAAATAAACGGAAAAACAGTAATCCTTTCATACCTATAATATTTTGAATATTCATTTTTTTTATTGCAGACTACGTCCAAAAATTGGAATCTGGTTCTGCATTTATGTATAGTATAAAGTACCCAACGCCAGACAATGGTCAAGAAATTCAAATTTTTACATTAACTTTTTTGCTGCCAGCAGCAAAATATTCAAGGCTACTCTTTACGACTCTTGAAGATTTTAGAACCGTAAAGGGACTCGTATTTCAGTACAACAATGCTTCCATCTTGGTTATTAGGCCTTGCGGAGTCTAAGCTAAGTTATGGCCTGGCCACGCAAGTTGGGCCTATAAATTTTAGTGCCTTAGTACTTATGTGTTGGCCTTGTTTATGTGGTGTTTCGTGTTTTCCACACTGCAATTTATATTGATGTATAAACTTTGTCCTCTTATGGACATGAAATGTGTGTCATCAGAGTGAAAATATTATTGAAAGATGACCAACGTTGAATTAGTCGACTACGGACAATTTTGAGTCAACTCCAGGATCTCAGAACAACCTGTTACAGTTGTACTAAGAACGATGATACTCTTCGAAGAAGTGTACTAAAGTATAAATGGGCTTGCTTCATGCTACTGAGCTGACCTCCAAATTGCTTGCGTACGATGTACGAGTAACATAATAACACCCATAAATTCCGGAGTACGATGTTATCTGCCACTAAGTGGACGCTCTCTATTTAAGCACAAGGAAATCGCTTGCATCCCTATCGGGCGATCATAATAATTCACCGTTCAAAACAGAATTCTGCCTTTTCACGCAAACCATTTATCACTCTTGTGAGAAGGAAAAAATTGCTTTGCCCTTAGGGAGCCAAGTGAAAATAATGTGAGAACAGGGGCCAACTTTATTTGATTTATACTGTTCAGAATATTCTGTTAATTAAGCTTTGACGTGCCAGACTACGGGGACAATGGCTGACGGAGATAAACGTCGTGTGCAATTATGTTTCATTGTTCGTCCGACGTTTTTGAGGGTATCAAAATTTCTTAAGTCCTCAAAGTTGTGCTCGGAGAAATGTGCAATCTAGCCAGCTGGCTAATTAGCTTTTCGTCATTTTCACCAACTTCTTCAGACTTTATAACTATTTGGCTCAAAAGTAAAACTTTTGTTACAACTCAATCGAAGTCAATCAATATGAAATTAAAATGATTTCAATGGCTGAGAGTAATTACATTTTCGCGTCCAAATATTGGTCCCGAAGGCCCGACTCTTTTTATCTAATCAAACCTTAGGCTTGAACTCCTGTTATATTAATCGAATTTAATTGGACACTCTACCCTTCTAAGAGCAGGGCTTCATTATAATTTTCTATATAAAAGTCGTGAATTCTTTTTTCAAAATTTACTTTCTGTAATTGCTTTCGATTTTATTGTTAAAGGCCTGTTTGACCTTTTACGAATACATAATATTGAATTTTATCGCGAGGGTCGAAGATTGATTTTTGTTTGAACAATTTTCGGAGATGGTGGTTATAAAAGCTTGATCTACTAAGTAATAAATGCTTCATTATTACACTCTGTAAAATTGCTACATTACTTATTTAATATTTTAATTTTGCTTCCTCCTCCGGATCCCCTTGAGTTTTTTAGGAATTCTCATCACACGCAACTTGAATGCTTTAAAACTTTTTTGTATTAATAATCATTTGGGGTGGTGCAAGTTTATCCATTTTGTCCTTTTTTGATATAATTTAAGTAAAAGTGCTATTATTCAAGTCATTTGCAATAAGGCGGTGCGGCCTACCCAGAGATTTACAGATGATCAAAATTCTTAGCTCCTCTTTTTTTACTTTTATGGCGGCAAAACTTCTGTTATTACAGATTTAAGCAGCGCTGCTTTAGCGCTTAAATCTAAAAATAAAATGAAGCTTTGAACTTCAAGTTTAAGTTGGAGGCACTTACGACAATAACAAGCTATGCGCGGCTATAGCCTTTTTGCTGGTTTGGAATGGTGTAAGGTTTAGAGTACAGCGGATTGAGGTGTAGAATGTTTTTATTGTAAATACACGATTGTATTTAGGAATGTTTATAATTAATTATGGATGTCAATGTAACATGAAATGTAAAAAGTATTTCATTGTCTTGTACGCTGTTTTCACTTTTTCATCAACTACAACGTTTTAGGTATGCTTCAGTGCAGTCGGAGACCCTAAGTTATTGCTTTCAAAATACTTCAAAACAAAATTAAAGCTTCTGTCGATTTTAACAACTTCCCGTTACCCAATACCGTTATCCTCTAACTCTTTCCCCTTGAACCGACCTCACAAAAAGAGGCAGAGAACAGGGTGGAGTCAAACGCGTCGAAAGCCTCCTGCATTATGCATCGTGCCTGCACCAACCTTTGACTCGCGGATTATACGGAGCAGTTATTTCCCAAAATTCTTGAAATCATAGCTCGCGTGCAAAGGAACTATATTTGAGAACCGCGGTTCTAGAAATTGTTCTTGTGTTATTAAATTTAGGTCCCATTGTTGAGGTTTTATTGTTGTAAAATGAGGTCGGTTAAAGTGTCTTTATGTTTTAGAAATAAAGCTCGGACTACTGTAAAGTTTTTAACGAAAACATTGGAACAGCAAATGAGACAGTGTAGTATAAATATGTAGTAGTAGGTATCTATTACACACTGGACTAGCTTAAAAATATTTTTCAGAATAATATAGGTAAACAAAGACGTATCTATTTTAGAAAATATTGATTGAATTATTGAGTAGTTCCTAATTTGTTAGATAGGACCGTTTTCCTTATCCAATATAATCGTTATCAACCCACAAAAACAGAAAGATAAGACATTGCATAATACCATAACAAATGTCTGCTTACGAAAATCTATTATGATAAGCAGCTTATATCACAACCGCATAGATAAAATCTACGGTACCTACATCTACATGACATTTACATGGTAAATAACCCCAATTCTGAAGTTCAAGAGTTAAGTAACAAATTCAAGGCGAAAGCACGTACAAACTATAAAGTAGAAAAAAATATTTTATGAAGTTTTCCCTAAGAATATGACACAAAGAAGTGAAGGCCGAGTTTTCTAGTTGTCGTAAAAAAAGACAATAAAACATTGACGGTCGTTCACCGGACTGTGTCGTACGGGCACAAACTTCTTCGTACGGGTGTGAGGAGAACTCACACGAGCTTCTTATGCTTTCTTAAGTAAGTAGGTGCATTATTTTTGTCACCATACCCGAAGAACGTCCACTGAAGGAGAAAGCCTCCCTAGCTAGGTGAATTTACCCATACTCACCGCGCTGGGCATGCGTGATAATGAGAAGAGTGTATAGTTTAGTTTTGGAGATGCTGCTGCCCATTTCAGAGCAAAACATTTACTTGGTGTGGTGGTACCGCCACCAGTCGGTCGCCAGAGCTCTTCCCATTTTTCAGCAAGGCAAGTGAGGTTGGCAATTAGGCCAGACCGATGTTGATTTGCCCCCTTACAAAATAATGAGTCCTACAAAGACTGCGTTTGTGTGAGTCCACTCTAAAACTATTCGAAGTTAAATAAAAACTGTTAGCCTGTTGTGTCGGTATCGGACTTGCGTAACGGACCCGTTCAATTTATTGCTCAGGACGTGTCCCGAACATGACGGTGAAACTTACAGCTTATGTACAACTATCTCTAACAAGGGTACCGTTGTATTCTTTACTTATTCTTTGTGCTTCAAATATTGGGATGTTTGAAGCGTGGTGTTGGCTTTATTCTGATGTTTTTGTTTTGTGATTCGGGAATGGAAGAATAACATTATGCCTGCCGTTTTATTAGGAGTGTAGAGTAAGTTTGTGTCGATTTTACGTAGTTCACATTTTTGGGGAAATATGAGTCTTAACAGTAAAGGTAAAAAGGCAATTGTATGAAATCTTGAAAGAAAAAAGGTTATTATAATCAAATTACCTACAAATCAATTGAACTTCTAAGTTGAATGAGAGGCTATAACGGTGTGCGTTACTTTTTGAGACCACACGGAGCGAGGCAAAATACATTTATGTAGGTGGTAATACCCCTTTACAATTAATTTGTACCCAGTTATAATTAACACAGAATTCCCAAAACACAGATTCAAACCAAAAAAATATAATCCACAAACAAAAGCTAGAATCGTGCTTAATTTAATAACAACACAAAAATTTCTAAATGAAGTCTAAACAAACGTACGGACGCTAACAATTGTCGGTCTTAAGCCTCTTACCAAGTTATTCATAGGAAACTGTTAACTTTGACTGACCTACATTTAACTTGAGATTCGTTTAATTTTCATTTAGGCTAGGTATAGAAGTTGGAATCGCTGTTTCAGAGTTTTCAAGATAGCCGTTATAGTTGGAGTCAGTAGTTTGCGCTGGTTCTAGGATTAAGTCTTGTTCAGTTTCAACGGTTCCATTTATTGCTATTTTAGAGTCTTGCAAATTGGGTGTGTTCATCTACTTTGCCGTTTCTTTGTTCAGGTCGGTTTCTAATCTTTACTGGGTTCGTCTGTGTACCAGTGTTTTATAGGGATATGATATGATCTACTCAACTATTCACAATGTAATTTTTCTCCAATATCGAATCTTTCTGTCTCAATTTCGTACTAAGCTAACTTACCAAATCTGAACCAAAGAACTAGGCCTAAATTGGCTCGCTAAAGGCCTTGAGGCCTAAATAACCGCTTACTATTTCAGGGCGTAATAGCTATACATTAATGAAGTCTACTAGACAATGGCGACTCACTAACGAGCTGTAACTGAAGACATTACACGACAAATGGTCGCCCAGCGCCAAATTACAACGAAATTTACTTATAATTTGTATTAATTTGCTATCTTTTTGGTTGATTCCTAATTCGTAGAAGATGTAATTTTGTGTAGTGACTTTCATTTTGTATGTAAACTATTGTGCTGTGTATGTAAAATAGTGTTTCGTTTTGTATCAACAGTTTATAGAAACAGTATTATTTCGCAAGTCATGTGTCACTTTGTACTCGTATCGAAGAAAGTTACTTTTTATCCAGGTGCGCGGAATAAACAGTCTCCTTAGGATTCGTGTAAAATGCAAATAAAAAGTAGCTATTTCTAAATAAATTTTGAGGACATGGACTTCTTTAAATTCGAAAAGAAACTGATCTTACGACGAATTCTTTTAATAGAATAAACTGTCGTCTCCACAAATAGGTAATGATATTTTGATATTTCCAATACAAAAACTCGTATTTACTGATTCTGTTGCCATTTAAGAAAATAAATATTATTTTTACAATTTGTGATTTTCCTCTATTGTATGAAGAACAAAGTCTTCAATGAAATAAAAATTCTGAAAGACGATCCTTGTTTCGATATCTAGGGAAAGTTATTTTTACTATTAGCATTTTACAACGCATTTTGAATATTATTGGTTTAGAAGAATTAAGATCGAGATTATTTTAGAGTATTATTTGACTGATTTTAAAACGTGTCTATCACACGTTAGTAATGGAACCCGTACGTAGAGATAGGAGTTAGTTATTATAACTCTTGTCTTAAAGTACGTCGGAACAGTGGGACGACGGAGTACCGCCAAGCTAAAAATGGTTACTTAGGTTATAGGTAGCTGAAAACTGAAACCTGAACCGGTACCCTCAAAATGAAAGTACAGCGCCTCGTAATATTTTAGACTTTTTATATCTCAGCGTTTTTATGAGCTTATAATAAAACCGTTAGTAACTGAGCACTTATTCTTAAAAAAAATATCCACGTTACCAAACTATGGGCGAAAGTTCGTTTAAGATGATAGTTAAGTAGCCAAGTATAAACTACTTAACCGCTGTTCCGAACTCACGTAAGTAAGGCTATACTACGCACTACTTAACCTCAGATTACCGAGGTAAAACTTAAACTTTACACTCTACTTTATTTTCACATTAGATATTTAGGACTTGGGTTTTTATTTATGACTGGCTTTTGCCCGCAGTTTTACTTCTGTACCGAGTGAACTGCTCTCTCATCACGATAAATTAGGTATAGCCTTAAAATCCTGAAACAAACTTTCAGTATAAGATAGCCCGTTTATCAATGTAGGCTACTCTTTATCCGAGTGTGTGGAATAGGTCCCGACACGGGTAAGATCATTGCAGGAGTGGTAGAAGCTGCTAGTTATGTTAACAACTGCGGTATACATTTATTATGTTTAAGATCAAAAATGAAATAAATGTTTACCTCATAAAGTATATCACTCTATCTATGCGGGATGCGGTTACAGATCCTTGGAACGTACCTGAAACAAAACATATTTTTTTTAAGTAAAATAAATGCTGTAAATAAGTAGTAATATTTAAAGGTAAACAACATATAAAATACTCGCAAACATACAACTTTGTAAATAAGTAGGCAAGCATATAAGCATACTTACTGCAAACATCAAACAAAGATCCTTCTACAAGAAACTGTTGAAACATTTTGTATCTAACACTTGTAAAGCCAGGACCGTTCAAATCGAATCCCATTTGTCTGTAAGCACAATACCATCAGAGAGATTCAACCAATCCAATATCTATAAAAGTACACATAATTTTCTAACAAAAAAATCCTATTATCTTTAATACAAAACCTTCAGACACTCGCATCTTAGATCATTTAACCAACTAGAGCCGACATGAGCATTAATGTTTATATGAAAAAACCTGTCAATTTACACATAGAGGATGAGGCAGCCAAGCCAGCAGTGTCAGCCCAATCAATTATGATTTTTTTACGCACGCACATGACAAAAAGGATTACAAACACAAGCATGCACTTAACGCACACATTTTGCACCTTTGCATGTAGCACTTTGGCATAGAGAAGGGCCAGCATTGACGTCTCCAGTTGGTTATATTATCTAAGCATCAGATTTGAATCAAGACAGAAGATTTTTCGCCAATACGACTATTACGAAGCAATCTCACTGGATTTACTGAGATTTTGGTACAAATACCTTTGTATTGGTACCTTTGATTTCAAACTGTTACTGTTGTGTATGAAATTGCTCGTTTCCATGTTACGGTCATAGGACAGCACTTTGAAAGGAAGACAGAAATATTTATTTCTAAGCATATACTCGTAGCTACAATAAGTTGTAAGTTTATAGGTATCTAGTTCACTCTTGCGTATCAGTTTTATTGTCCTTAGGTAATCTTCGAAAATAAACATTGACAAACTTGAGTGGTAAATATAGGACAAGCCTAAAAAATATTCCTAGAAAAATCTACCTTTATGTACATCCCACGCATTATTTCTGAGGTTTATTCTGAAGTAGTTTATTCTAGTATCCGAAAATATCCTTCACTAGTACCTTAATCCTTTGTTTGTTTCAGGACCTATTTGTACAGGTAGAAAGGAAAAATAACAAATCTGTGAGACCACACAATATATTTTCGGTTTCAAATACATGAAGACTATATTGGTTGGATGAACAAAAAACATTTTTAGATACCTATACAAGCATTATACCATATTCTTTCGTCATAACATTTTAATTCGCTAAACAAATGCACATTGAAAATATTCACTTCCTTAATATTTCTCTTATTCTTTAAGGAAAATACAAAAGAAAATTATCTTAATACGGGACCAGGGACAGGATGAAAGTGTTGAAGCACACGTGCGAAGTTATCTGAACGTAGATTGCGTTGCAATACATTGCTGGCTTTCATCAGTGTGCGTGACTCAGGCACGGCACGCGACTGGAATATTATTGCGTTCAATGCGGGGTTAACGCCTTTTCGGCTTTCAAAGTTTGGCTGAAGATTAGACTAGGAAAATTAATATTGTTGACTAGGTATTGTTTACCGCGGTCTTGCTTGAAGCAGTGGGATTAGAACTATATAACCACTTTAGTTAACCCAATACCTGAGTACTTTTAAAGTGTTTTGGAAATTGTTCAAATGTTTTTAATTCGTGTCCTTTGAACAGCCTTGGAAGTCATTACGGGACAGAAAGGAGCCAGAAAGACTGAAAACCAGTCTTACCAAGTATATCGGCTCAGGTAAATTGGAGTTGAGGAGGTCAGATAGTCAGTAACTCTAGGTGAGGCAGTGGTATTTTGCTGCATCTCTTTAGACTGGAAGCCACTCAAAAGGAAGATCGTTTTAAGTGAAGGTCAAATAAATATTTTTTAAAATAATGTTCGTCTTTCTGATTGAACTTCCATGAATACTCTACTCTCAACAATGGTTCTTAGAATCTTGCGAACGTCCAAATTTTCCACAACGGCTCCCTGATCGTTCAAACAAAAATAACTTATTGAATGCGGGGGAAACACTTTTTCATTGGCAATTCGATTTATATCGTCTACGACATCTTGCACTTCATAATTTTCTTCTAATTCTTATTGTGTTACCTTAAGGTTGATTTTCGCGTGATTTGTGATATTCTGATGTTGATTTTGGTAAATATGTTAAGTCGTTTGATCTAGACTGTGACGGAGGTCGACCGTTGGGCCCGATAAACCTTATAAAGGGACTGCTACGTTTGATATAATACCTTTGTTGCTGTTACTTTTATTTGTTTTGATATTGGTCCTTGCATAGATTTGTATGGCTTTCTTAACACTTGGGAGTTACTTTACACAACACACTTTGTGTTTGTTGATTGATGAATACTTTTGTACAGTTACTATTTCGAAGTTAGATTACAATATTGATATGGGTTGTTTTGTAGCTCTGCAGCAATTGTGAATCAAACATGATTTAGATTGCTATCTAAAATACTACTACTTATCACACTTCTATGGAAAACTAGCCCTATACAGCATTAATCTTGCAATTATCACCTGATGCGTTAAAATATTAAAGACGTTTTCCTTCCTAATGAAAACAAATAAAATAATTCTTTATCGTTTATCAAAATAAACAAGAAAATATATAATTTTTATATAATGTTTTTGTAAAGGAAGCACTTTAATAAGAGTACCCACTCTTGTATATCCCCCATATTTTATTCCAGGAATAATAATTTAAAATTTTTATTGCAAGGCCTTCTTTGAAAATTCCCTGAAAAGTAATACTTGTAATTTTCATCTCAATATTTATTTTTGAGAGGGTTTATCTTGGTTCGTAATCTGCCTTGCCGTTCCCGCGTGTCCCCGGTGTGACTGTCTATCTGACTCCCTCAACCCCATTACGCGGGCAACACAATATCCTTTAGTAAGACTGGTTGTCAGGCTTTCTGGCTTTTGACTAGTCATAGTGACTGCTGGCAACACTCCATCCGAGTGTTGAGCATGCATTACAATGGATACTGAGATCTATAGCATTTATAAAACAAGTATGAAGTATAGTAGGCAGAATTTTTCCCCCTATTAATTTTAACCGGGTACGCTGGGTAGCCAGTGAATTTACTGGTACTTTTATTCACACATTTCTTTGCCCACAATAAAATAATATCAAATAGTTAAGAGTAGTTATGTCGGTCCTAATATTTCGTTTGGCTGAGTCGATCACGCGGTAAAACAATTTTATGTTAGCTCAACCGTATTAATTTAATAGGGATATTATATTTAAATGTACGTACTTTATTTTTTGTGCTTTTATTTTATAGGTAGGTAGACTACCTACGTCTACTTGATTTTATTTAAACTACTATTAATAATTTTATTTTTTCTAAAATTACTTATTCTTCTATATATTTAAAAGAAAGTCGTGTTAGTTATACCGGACATATCGCGACATCTATTGTTCATACCAAAAATCTGCCGGATGCGACTATTCCACGCGAACGAAGTCGCGGGCAAAAGCTAGTAATGAAATAAGTGTCTAAAGTCCATACTTTTGGGAGAAACTAAATCGCAATAAATAGCTTATCAATAAAAACTTAAGGGGTAAGAAAGGGCCAGAATATTCAAGGACTAGAATTTATAAACAGTTGTCATACCTACAGTGAACTGTAGTCATCGATGCCAGACAATTACAATAAAATCCAATAAATAAATAATTAATAAAATTGTCAAAGTTAAACCATTTACAATTTAAAAGTATTTTGTCAAACTACTCGATTAATCTTGTAGCTTCAAGAAACTTTATTCGTTCTTTATTTAAGCCTGTTTGTGATATAAATTGTTTTTTTTTTCGATAGGTATAAAGATCTTAAGTTAGTTTCAGAACATTTAAGTGTTAATCTTCTAGACTGTAAGTTTACAATCCTTATAAGCTTAGTTAAAGCTTGTGAGAGTTTTCTTAAGACTAACTGACATGACACCATCTTTTAAAAGTTTTGATCATGTAAACTGGTAATCGAACACAATACTATGTTTAGCAATTGTGTTTACGAGGTCTGAATGAACAGGGCTGTCAAAATAATAATGGTAAAACATTTGAGCTTCTTAATTTTATACTAGCGTTTTTCCTGCAGTTTCACCCGCGTCCCCTGCGAACTACTGCCCATGTCGGGATAAAAAATAGCTTATTTTACAATTCTATGGAATTTCACAAATCTTTTTAGTGGTTTAGGGTACAATCATTCCCCTGCCCTAATCACAATGTATTTGTGGTCAGCGAAACAAGTCTTCTTCATCCATACTTCTCTATTTAATATCATTTCTAAAGTAATAGCCTTCCTAGTTTATCGTCTTTCATATATTCTTTCACAAATCACAAATCATTCAATCACTCAATCATTCATACATCAATTTTCACAAATCTTCCTACGTACTTCAAACAACAAAATCCTACATATATACCGATCGCTAACATTACAAAACACTAGGAACAAGCGACAAAGTTGTTCTCTAAGTAATGTAACATAAAGTACGGAGCGCACTTTACGCCGCTGTCGATACTAAACACGGCTTAAGTTTAGCTGTACGCGACTGTACTGATACACTTACGAACAAAGTTTTTAAGCATAGTACATGTATCGGGCTGTTGGGTTTTGATATAAGATAGGAACATTGGACTGATGGATTTGACTGGTTTAGTGTTTAGTTTGACTACACATAAGTAATTTAATTTAGGTACATAATTCTTGAAGGTTATTGTGTGTTTTTATTTATTTGACATTCTCGGAAAACTTTTTGCCTCGAAACATCGCTCAAAATTTAGTTTTCGACCACCATATTGAAATTACAAAACTAGCACTTGCCTCTGCGTGCAGTTTGAGTAGCATTCCGTAGAATGAAACAAGTGCGAGTCGGACTCGTGCACGAAGGGTTCCGTAAATTACAGTTAAATCAACCTATCTCAAAAACTATAAGAGATACTTTGATCAAACCAAAAATCGTTGAAAGAGTTAATTAGCATGCATCACCTCCATTTTTTTTAGAATTGTATACCCCGTAGTTATAAAAATAGAGGGGGGGGGACATACTTTTTACGACTTTGAGAGCTGATATCTCAAAAACCGTTCACTTTAAGAAAAATGTTTTTTAGAAAACTTTATATCATTTTAAAAGACCTTTCCATTGATACCCCACACGGGTATGTACATCGAAAAAAAAAATTTCATCCCTCAGTTACATGTATGGGGGGCCCCACCCCCAATTATTTTTTTTACTATTTAGTGTCATATTTTTGTAGCGGTTCATACAACACATATTCCCATCAAATTTCATCACTGTAGTACTTATAGTTTCCGAGTAAATCGGCTGTGACAGACGGACAGACGGACAGACGGACAGACGGACATGACGAAACTATAAGGGTTCCGTTTTTGCCATTTTGGCTACGGAACCCTAAAAATAATCTTGTGTGTGCCGTTTTAGCACATTTCGTAGGAACAAACCTCCAAATACCTATAACCAAACCCACAAACCTTTATATTTATAACGTTAGTAGAAAATTCAGAATGTCTCATCGATGTAGTCTGTAAATAATTCTAGTAACTTTGGTTTTGGAAGATATTATATTCCGTATGCGTAATGTTACAGTTGTATTTTGTTATCAAAGTGTCTGAAGTTTTATACTGTTATGACTTTCCCAGAATATACATAGATTTTGTGAAATGAACATGAACATGTCTGCTCAAAAGGGACGAAGTATATAGTTCTTATGTTATATAAAAACCTTCTCTAGGTACTTGTACCTACATACAATTTGAAATAATTATTTGAAGATTTTCCAGTTTTTCTTATGAATATTCTAAGAATTACCTACTCAACTTATATTATCAGACTTATATCATATTATCAGAGAAGTGCTTAATTAGAGGTAGGTACTGTATAAAATATGAAGTAAGTATTAATTATATAAAATACATTTTCAAATTCAATACAAAATGTTCTCGCATATATTAAGCACATTTCGAACGATTTAGCATAATGTTATAACAAACGTAAACACAGTTATCTCGTTAATTTCGCCGCGTCGCACGTCACCATTGATTAGGGTCTTTAAATATTTATACTCGTTGCCGCCAAGTCATTTTAGAAGCAGGTAATAATGTATTTTAAGTATGAACATAAATAATTTCTCTGTAAAATCATTTCAAATAAAAAAATCATAAGCGTTATTCGTTAATTTGAATATTTGAAACAACGCCATCTATGTTCAGTAACCAACACTACTACATAGTAAACAGAACTAGGATAGTACGCATTAGCAAGCAGACGGACGGCATTCGCTAATAAAACCCTTGCCTACCATAATTACCGCCATTGTTTCAATATTAGCCGGTTAGCAACCATACAACAGTTACGAACGAACGTAAACAACGTTAACATTAAATTAAAAGGCGTTTAATGCGATTATTCGGGGGTAATCAGGGGAGTGGCCCGAGATGGGGCGAGATGGGTCGAGATGGGGCGAAAAGGTCGAGATAAACCGGATAACCGGGTAAGCGGGATATTGGGACAAGGGACGATTGCCGACGAGTGCGGGCGACTGATACCGGCGTTGTCACAGAAATTCAAATGGCAAATTAGACGCAACTATGTAATTGGATATTGTTTGATATGAGTTTATTAAACGTTATGCCTCGAATAATACGTTTTGTTGAATATTGTTTTGGTAATTGTATACAGCTGTTTGAAGTTAGATGTTTAAATCTGTACTTACTTAGGAATGCGGCTTATACTCGTAGTAAACTTGCTTTTCGATATACATGCATCAGTGTCCTAAACGAAATTATGACTTCGACTTAACAAACAAAAAGATCGCGTTTGCCACTGTCTTATTTTAATGCAATATAAAATGGAGGTAAGTCGCTATTTAACAAAACTTTTTTAAATGCCACACTTGAGATACCTGACGATTCTAGTTACCAAAGATTTATTGCTAAGTACATTTTCAATAATATTGTGATAGTAAGCTACGCTGTGTATCATGAAGGACGCTTATAGGATTAAGTTGAATGGATGGGAACCAGTTTCCTAATACGTCTCATATTAAATGCGAAACTGATGGGAATTGCCGTAACATGATTTTAATTTTTTTAAAGTTTATATGCATTTAAACGAACTTATTTGTAAGGTAAGGAAGTCGGTTAAAAATAACAAAGGGCTGTAATCCAAGAGTACCGGCAAAAGTGAAATTTTTAATCAAATGTATTAACGTTGTGCATATTTGATATTTTAGATTGGTAAGGGAATAATTTTGAAAGAATTCCTTTAAGGACAATGCTCATGAAGTATGAGAAAAAAACCCAGGCCCGGCGCAAAAGAAATGCAACTCAAAATATAGGTTAAAATAAGTAATTAAATATTACATAGGGGGCATTATCGAAATCAGTGGCTATATGTGTGAAATTGCTATTCGAATTTTAACATCTGCGGTACATTGCTACTCAAGATTTTAGAATTAACATAATGTATTAGTAAAAGGAACAGCAAACAGATACAATTGTGGTTTAAGAGTGTACATAATGACATGTTTATAGCAACTTCTCCACTATTCTACCTACTTTTACAAGATAATAGGATGATAAAACTAAAACAGGATATGAATGTACTTTTCATTTTAATAATAACGCTTAAAAGTCATCGATTCTTTATTTCTAACACGACGAGATCCAAAAATGTTGCGGGATTCGCGAACTGTTTCTCATGTCTAGCCCACCCTAAGTAATGTAAAATGCTCATGACGCGATGACGTGGGCGCTGCAGCCTGTACTTCGGTATTGATTTATCTTTTTGGAGAAGCTTATTACTTGCCATATTACTTGTTTGTTGTTTCAGATAGCACTTTAATTAAACTACCCAGCTGCTCATGTTACCCCTTTAAAAAATCAAATAGCAATTTCATACATTTAGCCATTGATTTTGATGATGCCTCCTATGCAGTATTTCATTACTTATTATTACCTATAATTTGAGTTACTTTTCGTTTGCGCCGGGCTTGGGTTTTTTTTGAGCATTGTCCTTTATATTGCTATAAGTATATCTTTAATGTTATTATAATCGATTAGCAAACCATTTAGAAAAAGTTCATTCACCGTAAAGGCTACTTTTACTCATTTCATGTTTTAACAAAGTCTATGAACTTTTCTAGAATATTCCAATTGCGACTCAAAGTAAAAACATTAAAAGCATTTTAAAAAATGTCGATCATGTGTAATATAACGCTAATTTATGAACATCGATCTTACTTTGATTTCTTTGAAGTAATAACCAATGTACCATGTTTTTAAACGTTTGCTCACAACGTTTTTATGTAACGAAAGGAAAATAATAATATTCAAGCAATAAGCAATACTCAATACTTTTGTACAAAGGCAGCTTTAATTTTAGACTTGAGGTAATATGATTTTCAAGGTTTTTTTTTTATACGATCTGTAAGCTTTACTTATTAAATGTGAAACGTTGACTGACTATCCGAAGGGCAGCATTAAGCTATTGTATATTTTACTCAGCCCCGTAGAAACTGCTACACGAGTTTTGATCAAAACACATGAGTAAGCACATTATAATCTGGACTCGGAACACATCATATTAAGTATAACTTTTTATCCCGCAGAAGACGTTCAAGACCCCTAAGACAAATTATTTAAAAAACGCGGTAAGAAAAGCAGATAGTTTCGACTTTATTTCCCACTTGGGAAATAGACCTATAGACTGCACTCCTATCGTAACTATGGAAACGGTACATCATAGTATAAAAACCGGGTTTAAAATCCTTAGCCTTGTTTTACTTGGTCGGTTGCCAGAGAATTTATCATGCACTTATCAAATTCTTTTCTTACAGTTTAAGTAGGAGTTGGAACGAGGCTGACACGTAGACCATTTTTCATTACTTTTGAAACAATTTTGAATGTGATTTGTGTGAATTTAAATGTGCAGAACGTTGTTCAGTGAGGAGTAATTTGTAAGAATGGAACGAAGACACGAAATTGTGTTGGATTTCTTCGTGCGAGTACCTAGGACGTTACTATCGATGCAGCAGTCATCTTCTAGAAAGTAAGTATTCGAATGGAAATAAGAGTAATATTTTTGAGTCTATTTGTTGACCAATTCAAGGGAGAAGAAGGAAGGAATTAACCAAACATTATCGATCCAGACTAAATACCTCCGTAGTGCCTTAATAGACATAAAAATATCTAAGTTGACTTGATAGTAGACTAAAAAACTCTTTCATTTTAAAAAGCTATTTAAGAATATTACCGTCCCAGTCTTCACAAAGGACAATTCAGGTATTACATAAATGGTTATTTTTTCAGGCGAACTAAATGGTCTTTATAAGCCCGTCAGACTTCTTTGTCTAGAAATAAGATAACTAGGTGTTTAGCGAAAATCCAATAGTTATTTTACCGCATTGCAGGTGGATTTGATATTTTTTTAATATTTTGGTTAATTTTGAAATTTTTCTTTAGATATTTTAGAGACTACAACCATCGTAACAAACTATTGCTTAAGAATAAATCTCCTTCTTTTTTGGAAAGTCGGCATGAAAACCACCCAGTATTTATTTAGCGAAACAAGCTAAATAAACAACTGTAACTAAACAAAATTGGTTTCTCACTCAACTGTCAATCCTTCGCCTAGTGATTTGTTTCACTTTGTCTTACCACAAAACTTGGCCATCAAAATGAAAAATATCCGAATTACCCTTCAAAAGACGAATTCCATCAGTTAGATAAACCACTTCCAAGTCGGCGAAGATTCTGAATCTCGATTTATTTTGTTACACTGTGAGTAGCCCGCGGCGTTACTTATAATGTAGTTGGAATATCAAACTGTCTAGAATATCAAGAATTTGATTATATTTTGCCAAAAATATGAAAAGTTTTTTGCTGTTATTTCTATGAATGATTTGGAGATTGCTTTTGATATGTTGGTCTTTTTGGTGCAAAACTGTGATAGATTTCTAGTCTGTCATGAAGAAAATTAAATCGTCTGAGTCTTGACACAGTTTTAAATAAATGCCTAAACCTAGTTCATAATCTTAAAAAATGTCAATATGTTTTTCTACTTTCAGCCCCTGTTATCTATGTATAAACAATAGACTATAGCGCGTCAAAATTCGAAACATAGGTTTCGCCCCGCGCTCCAATCGAACCGTCGACGCCCGGCGCGCAAGAGACGCGCACGATCCGCTTCGAACCGGCGCGCGGCGGGTGCTGCGTCCCCGCCGCCCGCCAGTCCAAAAGTCTAGTTAGTCCGCGACCCGCTCCGTCAGCAACAACACGGGCGCGCTGCCGCGCGCCGACCCTATAAGTCGTGTTTAGCTAGTGTTTTCCATGTTTAAGTTTTGTCTTGTCCTCCCATTGTTGTTTACACTTATATATTTTACTCATTATACGTCCTCTTTACACATTTCCAACGTTTTATTTATTAGTTCGCGTACTCGAGCTATAACTGGCAGCCCAACGTGACGCAGTGAATCAGTGTTAATTTGTGTTAACTTTTGCATTACATAACAGTTTTGGAACATTAAATGTGTATATTGTGTAATTCGGTAAAATCAGTGTTTAAAAACAAGAACTTTAGTTGTCGTAAATAATATCGCGTAGGTACGCTACGCGCTCGCTAGGCTTGGTTCGTCCGGTATATTCGCTACCACCGCCGTGCGCCGGGGAGGCTGAAGAGGCGGGGGGAGGCTAGGCGGAGCCAAGCGTGCTTCGCGTTCGAAACATTACCATATATGGTAACGGATTTGGGCGTTCGATCGACGCGACGCATCAATATTTTTTATGCTCCTGCTCCACTTGCGTTAGCGTTAACGTTAATGACAATGGCCAACTACACGTTATTTATTGCATTAAAAATGCGTGTTGGCTACACTTAGGTACAATTCCGCAAAGAGATAATGCCTCATGAAGTAACGCGTTAACACACATTAAAGAGGTTAAACTCAGACACACAAAATAATTCTAAGAACTAAAGCTTTCTCATTTGACCATTCCATTATCGTGCTCGTAAAATGCAGTTACAGCTTAAACAAAGTATCTACACTCGTCCTTGCATGCGTGCAATGAGATGGCATTAATGTAGCCAACATCACTAATGCTACTGCTCCACCTGCGTCTTAACGCGTTAAATTTTGGCATTACGCAGATGTGGCCAACGTTTTAATGGCAATTTATAGTAATGGCATTATTAATAGCATTAAACGTTAACCGATAACTCGGGTGTCGGTTTTTTGGACACATCAAAGGGTTTTAGTGCGTAGCTTAGCGCGCTTAGTGATGTTGGCTACATTAATGCCATCTCATTGCACGCATGCAAGGACGAGTGTAGATACTTTGTTTAAGTTGTAACTGCATTTTACGAGCACGATAATGGAATGGTCAAATGAGAAAGCTTTAGTTTTTAGAATTATTTTGTCTGTCTGAGTTTAACCTCTTTAATGTGTGTTAACGCGTTACTTCATGAGGGATTAACTCTTTGCTGAATTGTACCTAAGTGTAGCCAACACGCATTTTTAATGTAATAAGTAACGTGTAGTTGGCCATTGACATTAACGTTAACTCTAACGCAGGTGGAGCAGGAGCATAAGCGTGCTAAGCTACGCACTAAAACCCTTTGATGTGTCCAAAAAACCGACACCCGAGTTATCGCTTAACGTTTAATGCTACTGCTCCACCTGCGTCTTAACGCGTTAAATTTTGGCATTACGCAGATGTGGCCAACGTTTTAATGGCAATTTATACTAATGGCATTATTAATAGCATTAAACGTTAAGCGATAACTCGGGTGTCGGTTTTTTGGACACATCAAAGGGTTTTAGTGCGTAGCTTAGAGCGCTAAGTGATGTTGGCTACATTAATGCCATCTCATTGCACGCATGCAAGGACGAGTGTAGATACTTTGTTTAAGTTGTAACTGCATTTTACGAGCACGATAATGGAATGGTCAAATGAGAAAGCTTTAGTTTTTAGAATTATTTTGTGTGTCTGAGTTTAATCTCTTTAATGTATGTTAACGCGTTACTTCATGAGGGATTAACTCTTTGCGTAAGTGTAGCCAACACGCATTTTTAATGCAATAAGTAACGCGTAGTTGGCCATTGACATTAACGTTAACGCTAACGCAGGTGTAGCAGGAGCATTACGATACGAGAGAACACTAGAGAGTGCTAAGTTGCGTGACGAACTGTTAACACGGGTTAGTGTGTTCCGCGGACTCAACTCAATCTTTTTCGGTACTTGTTTCGTACTGCGATGTGTAGTGCGGTGCCGACGTGAACTTTAGAACATTCTGGAACCTAGGTAGTGCGGTGACCTAGGATATCTAAGTAACGTTCGTGTATTTTTTTTCGGTACTTGCTTCGTACTGCGGTGTGTAGTGCGGTGCCGACGCGAACTTTAGTACATTCTAGGACCTAGGTAGTGCGGTGACCTAGGATATCTAAGTAACGTTCGTGTATTTTTTTTCGGTACTTGCTTCGTACTGCGGTGTGTAGTGCGGTGCCGACGCGAACTTTAGTACATTCTAGGACCTAGGTAGTGCGGTGACCTAGGATATCTAAGTAACGTTCGTGTATTTTTTTTCGGTACTTGCTTCGTACTGCGGTGTGTAGTGCGGTGCCGACGCGAACTTTAGTACATTCTAGGACCTAGGTAGTGCGGTGACCTAGGATGTCTAAGTGACGTTCGTGTATTTTTTTTCGGTACTTGCTTCGTACTGCGGTGTGTAGTGCGGTGCCGACGCGAACTTTAGTACATTCTAGGACCTAGGTAGTGCGGTGACCTAGGATATCTAAGTAACGTTCGTGTATTTTTTTTCGGTACTTGCTTCGTACTGCGGTGTGTAGTGCGGTGCCGACGCGAACTTTAGTACATTCTAGGACCTAGGTAGTGCGGTGACCTAGGATATCTAAGTGACGTTCGTGTATTTTTTTTCGGTACTTGCTTCGTACTGCGGTGTGTAGTGCGGTGCCGACGCGAACTTTAGTACATTCTAGGACCTAGGTAGTGCGGTGACCTAGGATATCTAAGTAACGTTCGTGTATTTTTTTTCGGTACCTACTTGCTTCGTACTGCGGTGTGTAGTGCGGTGCCGACGCGAACTTTAGTACATTCTAGGACCTAGGTAGTGCGGTGACCTAGGATATCTAAGTAACGTTCGTGTATTTTTTTTCGGTACTTGTTTCGTGCTGCGGTGTGTAGTGCGGTGCCGACGCGAACTTTAATACGTTTTAAAGCCTAGATAGTGCCGGTGACCTAGGGTACCTAACTGTTTGTACTTGTTGAACTTTGTTGGTACTTGTTTCGTACTGCTGTATGTTAGTGCGGTATCAACGTGAACTTTTACGCATTGGAAAAACCTAGGTTGTGTCGGTGACCTAGGGTAGCTAAGAGACTTTTGTGTACGTCGTTTGGTACTTGTTTCGCGTCGTGTTTATCGGTGCGGTGCCAACGTGGACTATTGTTTATTCGACGTGTGTACGCGTTAGCTCCGAATAATGGTTCTAACGAGATCGCGTGCAGCGAGCCCGGCTTCGGCCGCCGCCCAGTCTGAGGACTTGGCGCCGCCGCTCGCGCCTGCGCCGGACTCTCATCCGCGCGGCGCTGCTCCTGCACAAATGGAGAACGCGCAAGCTGTCGCTGGTTCTGCTCCGGTGGCCATGACCACTGACCAGCTGCTGCTGCTCATCGAGAGGTTAAGTAATCGTCGCGATCCTGTAAGTACACCTGTTTATTCTGGCCACTTCGCGAAGTGTACTGCGCGCTTTGATGGGGACAAAGCGAGCGACGTCCTTGCATTTATTGACGCCGTCGAGACCTACAAGGAGTGCGTGCGTGTCGACGACGCTAACGCCCTGCGTGGGTTACCCATGTTATTAACGGGGCTTGCCGCCACGTGGTGGCAGGGTGTTAAAGAGACTACTTACACTTGGCATGATGCCGTGATGCAGCATTAAAGGCTACATTCGGTCCAAGATTACCGCCTCATAAAATTTATAGGAAAATCTTTGAGCGTGAGCAACGTAACGACGAGTCCACCGACATTTTTGTGTGCCACATTAGGGCGCTGATAGCCCAGTTACCAGCGTCTTCTCTGTCAGAGGTGGTACAGCTGGATATGGTTTACGGGCTCCTGCAACATCGTATTAGAGAGAAGGTGGCCCGCTCCAGCTTTGGTACGTTTGCGGAGTTGGTAGCGGAAGCGCGCCGTGTCGAGGACATTCTCGACGAGGGTCGGCCGCGCCCCGCTCCTGCTGTGGTTAAGCCGTCGACCTCAGCCGCCGCCCCGTCTTCGCCCGTTCGATCTTCGGCTTCTGTTCCTAAGGCCCGGCCTCAATGTAATTACTGCAAGCAGTTTGGCCATTTGAAAGAGGCGTGTGAGAAGTTAGCCAGGAAGGCCGCCGATGTTAAGGCGTCATCCGCTCCTGCGCCGACGCCGATCATCACGTGCTTCGGGTGTGGAGCACCCGGAGTCATCCGATCGAACTGTCCGGCGTGTAAAGAAAAGAAAAGTGTTGTGTCATCATCAGTGTTTCAATCAGTGTCCGCGAGTGATACGCGCTTAGATTCGCGAGTGCGACCGATTCTAGAAGTTGAAGTGTACGGTGTTATCGGTAGATTAGTGTTGGACACTGGCGCTAAACATTGCATCGGTAGTGTTTCGCTAAGAGCGCATTTAGTTAATAACGGCCAAACATTTACCAATGTATTTACAGAATTAAAATATGCCGATGGCAGAGTTTGTGCGCAAATTGTTGAAACAGCGCAAGTAAATGTAACGGTGCGCGGGGTGACACTTAATGTTGTTTTTCTTATGTTACCTAATGCTACAGATAGCTTATTAGGAATGAATTTCATACGGGATGCTGGCATGGTATTAAACTTCTGTCGTGATGAGTGGTATTTGCGTGATAATAGGGCCCCTCAGCCCATTATTTATGAACCAAGCGCGTTATCCCTGTCATGTTCGTCTGTGGGTCTTCGCGAGGACGAGGGCTCACATCTTGACGCGACTGAACGTCCGCGATTGTCCGACCTTCTGAATGTCAATGCAGACATTTCCGCTCCAGGGGGAGGACCGACTGATTTTGCAGTCCATCGCATCGACACAGGAGATGCCACACCCATAGCTAGCCCACCGTATCATGTATCTCCTTTGAAGAAGGATCGACGCTGGCACTGGGGGGAGTCCGAATCCGAACAGTGCGCGTTCGAGGGACTGAAGGTGCGCCTTTCCACCAGTCCCATACTCCGCCAGCGTAACTTCGAGGAACCATTCGTGTTAAGGACAGACGCTAGTTCGCGTTACTCAGTTGGTGACCTCGTCCTCGTGGAGAGCCATCGATTGAGTCAGGCCGCCAAGGGTTTCACAAGTAAGTTTGCACCCAGGCGTGAAGGTCCTTACAAGATAAAAAGTGTTGTTTCGCCGACGATTTTTGAGATCGTTGACAAAAATGATTTACCGCGGGGTAAATACCATGCCAGCCTCCTGACCCCTTACGTCGGCAGCGGTGAGGCTGTCGTTGACTCTCGTAGGAGGGGTAGGCCCCCTAGGGTCAAGGTTTCCAAGTCGGTTTCAGAGCCTTCCACCGACTTGGAGGGGGAGGATATAGCGCGTCAAAATTCGAAACATAGGTTTCGCCCCGCGCTCTAATCGAACCGTCGACGCCCGGCGCGCAAGAGACGCGCACGATCCGCTTCGAACCGGCGCGCGGCGGGTGCTGCGTCCCCGCCGCCCGCCAGTCCAAAAGTCTAGTTAGTCCGCGACCCGCTCCGTCAGCAACAACACGCGCGCGCTGCCGCGCGCCGACCCTATAAGTCGTGTTTAGCTAGTGTTTTCCATGTTTAAGTTTTGTCTTGTCCTCCCATTGTTGTTTACACTTATATATTTTACTCATTATACGTCCTTTTTACACATTTCCAACGTTTTATTCATTAGTTCGCGTACCCCGAGCTATAAGACACTTAATTGTGTTATCGTTTTAATGAAAATTAGCTCAATAATGTCTGAAAACTAAATAATTAATTTTATTTATTATTTAAAACAATGAATTGAAAAAAAGGCATTGACGCTTTACCACCAGGCCCGCCGTAAGCGGGCGTGCAGCGCGTGCACAGCACGCGGGCGGCACGTCCTAGGGGGCGGCAATTCTAGCGAGTTATCACGTAATATTTAAAAAATACAATATCTTTTTACTAATGATTTGATTTCAATATTTCCGAACACAGCAATAGCGCTAAGAATATTACTTACACTGCCAGTTTCAGTTAGGTACATCTGTTGAAAGGACATTTTCAAAATTAAAGATTCTTAAAAACGATTTAAGGTCAACCAGTGGCGTAGCGTAGGGCAAATGCTATTTTAACAATTAGGGGGCGGCAAAATTAAACCAATAAAATTTCGGAAAAAGCCGCCCTAGCTTTGGTCGTCTCCTATTTTTGACTGTTTCACCCTTTGCATCCCCAAAAAAAATTCGCGCTCGCTGCGCTCGCGGCTCCATGTCCGATATTGCATTTTATCTTTGTTTAATTGTTGAGGCATTCAATTCCGAAAAAACATTTTTCGCGCACGTCCTTTATGGCTTTTTATGATATGTTTACTTGACATTGTTATAGATATTTAAGTGCGTTAAGTAGTTTAAGTTAATCACAATCTTTCAATACATAGGGGCCACTTGGGTAATGATTGCACTGCATTGACGCCCTAAGCAATTGCTTAGTTTGCTTATGGGCTGACCCAGGACTTCTTAGGTTACTCTGAACATTTCAAGACAACACGTATGTAGTCGTAGGGCGGCATAATCAGTTTTGCACGCGGGCGAACAAACAGCTAGCGGCGGGCCTGTTAACCACCTGACCACAAAATTACTTGGGACATGATGTTTAAACAAAGAAGTATGGAAGATGGCATGTTGCACCAACCACAAATTTTGGAATAAGGGCAGGAGGATGATGATGACAAACAAATTGACAGGCTCTTTCATACAGTAGTACATCTTATTAGTAGATGAATAAACCTTCACCTTGACCAGTTTTATCATTACAACTTCGAATAAATTCTGCGCAGTTCGACTTGAATTATTAATTTGGATTTTGACTTTGATGGCATTCTGGCTGTAACAATAAATTAAGTTAGAAGTACGGAACCAAGGTTAGTGATAACTCCTTGATATTTGGAACGTTCAAATTGTTTCCTTCAGTTAGTTTATCTAAGGGCCGTACGATTAATGTTGGCTTGCTGTTAACTGTTGGTTATTTCCGCAGCTTCGACATAATAATACTATGAGAACAGTGGCCAGATACCAATACCAATATTATATACTTCTTCTATTTTTGTAAGGCTGCGATTTAAGAATGAGTAAAAATGTCTTTGCGCAACTGGATAACAAATAACCATTAACTATCCTCGATAAACAGGCTATCTAAGATTATTTAAAAAAAATCGGACAAACAGTTACTGAAACCTAGCATGTCTCTTCAGCTTTGTGATATTAGTATAAAATGCATAATACATTCCTATGCCTAAACAAAACACCAGTACGAACTGATAAAGCTTTAAATCATCTGGCTAGGAAATTACCCCTTAACTGAGAATTCCAGTTAAGCTTTGGTCGTTAAAATGTCGTAAATACGCCGCTAAATTGTTGCATCGTGTTCAAATGAACATAATTGTCTACTAGTGGATATTCCCGGTCATTATGCTGGAGCTACTTAACGACAGTTTTTTAATGCACTGAAATGGGCCAGATTTTAGTGGCTTTATTTCCACTTTTTGTACTTTTAAGTTGGTGCTTTTAAATTGGATGGATTGCAATTTTGTTAAAGCTGAGAAGAATTACTATTAATCGGGCTAAAATTTTCATCATATTTACAAGATAATCTTGAGTCTTTTATGTTCAACAATCATCTAAATAAATTCCATATGCCGTCTGCAAACGTTTTTGGAAAAGACTATTGTCTATCCCGCTATATTGACTATCCCGCTAATATTCGCCTATTCTAATTCTACCATAAGAAACTAGCGGTTCTCCCTAAGGGCCCAACAGTGGTAGAATGGTAGAATATTATGTAGGGCTTAGCACAATAGTGGGCAACATACACAATAACATGATATGTTACGAATTTGCCCCCCGGGGCCGCTTGGGCAAAAGGGTACGAATCGAAAATATTGGCCGAACTTATTGGGAAAATGTAGGTTCTGAGAAAATTTTGGAATGGGCAACTAGAATCAAACTTAGTTATAATTTTGACGTTCATAAGTGCTTGTAAAGGCCTAAATGAAATAAATGATTTGACTTTGACTTTGAAATCTGTTTGTTTAGATTTTTCTTAGAATACATACATACACTTTTCTTTCTTAAATTTCAGCCTTATTTGAAAAATAAGTCTCGTAGCACATAATTACATAAAAATAATAATTAGGAGACTTTTTAATAATAGGAAGGTTGTCTACTTTGTTATCGGCACGGATATTGGGCTCTCGGCGGAAGAGTGAGGATCGCTTTGCCCACCCGTACGCATAAGGCAATAAGGCAGTACATCGCGTCTGCGCAGGTGGAGGTCATGGCTCGATATCCGTGCCGATATCTGTAATTTTATTTAAAAAAAAATGAGATTTGGCCGACTGCCGAGTCCCCACATTTAGTTGTAAGATTTAACGCAAACAATGTATGTTTGACAAACACAGATTATTGCAAGTAACAGCTTTTAAAAAACATCCACAGATACTGTCATAGGTTTGCTTTTGCTTACCACCTCATCTGTGCGCAGTGTCACATGGTGATTGCCTAGTACCTACCTAATTAATATCTTTCCCTTAGAAACGATAAGTGCATTACCCCCATAGGAACTCCCCTACCATAACTTAACCTAACGATGTATGACCTGAACAATAAGTTTACATCGTGTAATATTTACACCGCTTAGAGTATTTAAACGAATGGAGACGCCATTCCCTTCCATGCCTTTTCTTTTGCCAAAGATATGAGTTGCTTAGGATGGGAAATGTCGAGATGCACACAGCAGTAACACACCAATCTACCTCAATCTGTCAAATTTCTTCAATAGATTTCCAACCTTATCACAATAGTGGAATGTTAATATTCGATTGTTAAAAGTTAACAGATTCGGGTAGATTCAGAGATCAAAAATGAGTGTGCTGTCACAATGATTTTGTTGTGTTGCGTCACCCCATTCCAAGCGGTTTCAGTTGGTCAATTAGTCTAAGCTGCACCATGACTGGCAGTTCTAACGTTAATGATATCTGTGGAGTGACTCTCAACTTCCAAGCAACTTCATTTTTCATGAAACCTATATTGTTCGCGTGGAGTAGTTTCAGTTTGTTTTTTGAAGTGCGGTTCTAGATTGAGAATAGCTGGGAAATGGGTTTATACTTTAGTTTGTGTTTTTCTTGCATTTGTTAATTACTTGGGGATTAAAATCTCCCATCTTCCGAGCCTTTTCCCAATCATGTCGGGGTCGGCTTCCAGTCTAACCGGATTCAGCTGAGTACCAGTGCTTTACAAGAAGCGACTGCCTATCTGACCTCCTCAACCCAGTTACCCGGGCAACCCGCAAAGACTTACTGGCTTCTGACTACCCGTAACTACTACCAAGGATGTTCAATGACAGCCGGGACCTACAGTTTAACGTGCCATCCGAAACACAGTCAATGGTGTCTAAGATATACTTAGAAAGTACATACAAACTTAGAAAAGTTGCATTGGCACTTGCTTGACCTGGGATCGAACTCGCGCCCTCATACTCGAGAGGTTGGTCCTTTACCCACTAGGCCACCACGACTTCATTGGGGATTAAAATCTATAAAAAAAAATTCACCTAACACCAGATCATTGTTGGTTTATTGGAGTGGACTTGAAAAAACTGATAGTTTTTGTAAAGAGTGCCAATTTACTTCCCTTAGCATTTTTGCACATACCTATAAAAACTATACATCGTTTAAATAACTCAATTTAGGAATACAGTGTAGAAGACCCGACCAATTACACCGTCAAAAATGACTGCCAACCCATTACTAATACATCCAGTAAATATAAAGCAAAAGTAATCAACATACACAAATAAGTAATTATCATAGCCAAACATTTCCCAGAAGCAAATAAAGCGAGCAAACACAAAACTTCACTACGATTCAGATTCGTTCAGTACCAAGTAATCAGTCATCTGCACACTACTGTAACAAGGAAAGTTTTAATTCAATAAACGTGTTTCCAAACGCTCGTATGTGTGCGCCCTGTGGAGAACAAAATGACTAGCGGAGATGCCATAATGAAAAACCTCCTAAAAAAGTACTTAGCTGAAATGCGAGTGAACGGTCGACGAGAAATGTTACTGTCTTCGCCATTATATGACGTCTTTGGGCCCGATAATCCTGACTAATATTATAAATGTGAAACTCTGTCAATCTGTTTTTTCTTCCCGCCTAAATTACTGAACCGATAGTTTGGAACTTGAGAAAGGACATAGGATAGTTTTTATTACAAAAAAATATAAAAATAAACAATAACATTTATTCCGGACATATAGCGCCATCTATTGTTCAAACCAAAAATCTGCCGGAAGTCACTATTCGACGTGAACGAAGTCGCGGGCAAAAGCTAGTTTATAAAAAATACCAAAAATCGTTGACAGATGTCGCAAAGAATGCAATAAATAGCCTTGTTAGTTCACCAGTAACTGAACATTTTGGTCATGCCCATCGTACGAGTTTGACCCAGAAGGCGCCTGACCTACCTGCATTATGGTATCTCCGCTCATCTTTCATTACTCCGTGGTGCGGCCTAATGCCAACTTTGGATGTATATTTCGGATTAGAAGTGTGGATTGAAGAGATATGAGATTCATGTAATATTTTTGGGAAACTTGTATGAATGTTTTTCGTTAGATAGGTATATTTTATTTGATTGTATTAATTATAATTACCTACTTGAGTGATTTATTAATATTCATATTTATTAATAATATTAATATTTAGTTAGGTGCAGTATCCAATTTGTGGCACAAGACATTGATAAGAAGTCATGATTTTACTAAGATGTATGTAGGTTTATTAGTAAAATTCAATGTTTAAAACTATTTCGAGGGTGGATATTCGGAATAAATATGATACTCGATTTTTATCAATCTACCGCCAAGAAATAATATCTGAGAAATAATGTTTTAATCGAATCTTATGAAGAGATTAAATACTAAAGCTACTTTCTTTAACAATAACACCGTTAACTGAAAGTAACGGTCCAGACGGGTAACAACCTGAAAACTTTCAATAATCACACAACGTTTGAAAAACCAGCAAGATAGCAAAATTCTCCCTTCGCTGTTATTTGTGTTCTTTCTAACGTAAGCAAAAGATTTAAGATTAGTGTTGGTTTTAAATCAGTGGCTGGACCAATTTTTAATGAGTTTTTAAGGTTCACACACAACATAGTACACAACACTTCGCAATCCGTCTGTCACCAGGATGTGCTCATGAACCGGGATAGCAATAGCAATTGAATCATTTATTTCTGTAGTCGCAAAAACCAAAACGATGAAGACAAGAATAAAATAATTTTGTTAGATAGGCTGCCATACATAAACGTGTTTTTTTCTGTCGTTTTATACAAAATGCTACGGAACCCTTGGTCCGAGTTGCACTTAGCCGGTAATAAAGTGTATATCTCTTTAGCTAATAAAGATATGGTCATGGAGATATGGGGTCAAGTACCAAATAAATGGTTTTGTATGTATTATAATAGGTTTGTCCTAATAGTATTTAAGCAAACTAATTTAAAGAGATCACCAATAAATTATATCACTAGAAAATTTCATGAAGGTCTAAAAATGTAGGGTGGTCGTCATCATCCTTTCAACCAAAAGAGTCTACTACTTAACTGGCCATGTGCCTCCCCCAAGGGTCTTAATTTCCATAGGAATAGTAAATAAAACATTTAATTAAAGTCAAAATAATCAATATTTATTGTTAAAAACAACAATCACTGAATAATCAGCGCTGGTTTTGAAGGATTTTGAAGGGCGCCCCCTTTTCTTTTCTGGCCGATAAGTAAATTTTTTGCCTCTGGTGGGGGGTTGGCCAGCTTTAAGCGTATGGCTAATCCGATAATATGCTTGCACATATAATTTTTCACATCGCGCATCGTATGATCGTACCTACAACCAACCTACAACCCATTAGTTGAGGCCCGAAAGCGCGCCAATTTGTCTCCCTTCCCTTCCTCTTCCCTTTGAACATATTTTCATTAAAATCATAAACTGATGTATTAAATTGGTAACGAATACATTATTTTAATAACTGAACGAAATAAAATGTAACTACTGTATTGGTGACAAAATAACGAGTAAAAAGGAGTCGCAGTCAGGGATCGATTAATCGATTTATTTGGTGACAGATCTACCATTTTGAGCACCAAGCTATTATTTAAGTAATAAAACTATTATTATAAGAACGAAGTTTATATTCATGTAATGCACTACAATTTTATTGGTAATCCATCTCATATTTTACACATTATATTAACAATAATTTGGTAATTCATACCTGGGAACACTCTTTGTTTTCTGAGAACGAAAATATTTCGTGGCGATAGATCTATTTATTAGGTGATACAACTTGATGACAAATATAAATTTTGGTGACAAAAAATATAGTTCCCATAAAGACATAAAGAAAAAAGAATCATAAACTCAAGGGTTTATTATGTCAATTGTAATAACAAACCTATTGAATACGGTGCAGCAAATTAGCTATCATGATATCACATTCAACGTGCCGATGTTCCTTCACACACACTAAGAAAGTATTGTTTGTAGGCGCAGGTTACACACACATACTCACTACGATGATGTATGAATATACTATACGGTGACGGCTGGGTTAACAGACGAAAAAACTACACATTACTATTTTCATTACTCTTATTTTTTTTATACCCGTCACTAAAATATGCTTTAATATTATATTTTTGTTAATTTAAGTCCAACGAAATGATGAAAAACTAAAAGTACAGCCCTTTTAAAGTGCTACTCATTTACATAAGTTAATTAAAAGCAACTATGATTATTTTTGATAAACCTCTTTTAATATTTTATGATGTTTTTAATTAAATATTAAGTTTCGTTAGTCCAATCTTAGACACAAATCTAAAACTTTTAACACAACAATAATGACATTAAACAAGGAAAAAAGCGAATTAGTCGTTCATATTGATTTTAAGACTTTAAAAAAATATTTGTATTTAATGTACAGATTAAATATAAATAAAAAAGATTACTGAATTTTTGTGACTGTCTCATCAAAAGAAAATTTTAATTTTATTTTTTGTATAAACGAATAACGAATATTTAACTTCATCAATAATGTCAACAAAGAAACATAAATCGATACCTACCTCTCACGTAAGTTGTTATATCTTAAAAACTGTAATTTTACACTACGGAGTTTTAAAAAGGAACACTCGCGTCAAATAGTCTTGCTTCAATATATATTCTTTTCAAATTTTGCATACACATATATTTTAAAGTGCTTTCAATGTTTGCCTACGATTTTTTTGTTCAATAGTTGTAGTTTTTGAGGTTTTGTTCATACAACATTCTAGACTGTAGTGTTACCTTACATAAATGTTGTACAGGATACTTACAACCATTTACAGTGGAAAACAATATTTGCATTTAACTGTATGTGCTAAATACTATACTGTACGTTGATATAAATTTAATATTTTGTGGCAGTATGTGTAGTTCTATATAATTAGGGCTTAGTAAAAAACCATATTTAATTATCTTAAGTAACTCTGAAATAGTAACAATTCAACATAATTAAAAAATCTAAAAAAAACACTTTCTTCTGACATCAAATAACAATCAAGGTTCTAGGTTAATTATTAGTAAGATTAATTATTCCAGTCTTTTATTTATTAAAACTTTGATACCTATATTACGTTAAAGTTACTTAAACATAAATAGAAATAAGGTATCGATGAAATACTGTGTGATACCTCCTGTCACAACAGTCTTTAAACAGTAAAAAATAAATAAATTGAAAACGAAGTATTAAAATAAGAATAGTACTGACTGGAGAGGCGGATGACGGGGAGTAGCGAACCCGCGGGGCTATATATCTGAATGTTCCAGGGAGAGTATACTGTCCACCATCTCCGGCCTGCCGGAGTGAAGCATGGCGGGGGATAGGTCCCCCGCCTCGCTAGAGCAGGGTTAGCAGCTCTGCTCGGAGGGTAGGTGCCTCGTGGTAAGTGGCGAGTGGGCCGGTGATGCTGGACCCACAGGGAGCGCGTGTTCTGCGTTTAAAGTCCGCCGAGGTATCCTCACCCTTCAGCCGCTCATGTAACTGTTGCCCTCTTGTTACGATTTAGCGACTGATTCCCGGGGGCCCAGTAATTGAGTTGGCGAGTCTGCACCTGCCATTTTTACGTATACAAACATTGTTAACGGCAGGTGCCATAGTTCCCATAGTTATCCCCATTCCCAGTCCATTACATTAGCATCCCATCACAATAGCCCTAGTACTTTTATTCCATATTTAGCAATAGTTTAGCACAGAACCGGGGATTGTCTTTGGGTACGTTTTTATAGTGTATACAGGGATAATCGTCGGTTTTGTGTCGCCATTTCATTAAAGTTGTCTCGAAAGGGCTTCAGCGTGTTGGCTTCGGCCCCACGTTCGCCTTCCAAAAATACGGGACTTTGTAGTCCCGTGGTCGAGTAGAGACATACAAGATAATAATAATACCCGTTGCCCTCTTGTTGCGATTTAGCGACTAATTCCCGGGGGCCCAGTAAGTGAGGTGGCGAGTCTCCACCTGCCATTTTTACATGTATTTAATACATTGTCATCGGCAGGTACCATAGTTCCCGTAGTTTCCCCATTCCTAGTCCATTAGCATCCCATCACAATAGCTCAAGTAGTTTTCATCCATAGTTAGCAATAGTTTAGCACAGAACCGGGCATTGTCCTTGGGTACATTTCTATAGTGTATACAGGGATAATCGTCGGTTTTGTGTCACCATTTCATTAAAGTTGACTCAAAAGGGCTTCAGCGTGTTGGCTTCGGCCCCACGTTCGCCTCCCAAAAATCCGGGACTCTTTAGTCCCGAGGTCTGGCAAAGACATACATAATAATAAAAAAAGAACTTAAGAAACTCTACTACTCCGAATCAGAAGTTTCACTCGGAACGCGTTGCTACCACAACTGGCAGACTCCTGAAGAAGTCATGATATGTAGCTGGGATAAGCCCACTGTTACAAAGATCCATCAAGTTTATAGACTATTTGATATTACGGACGGTGGACTATTTGCTTGTGGAGTTGAAGAGCTACTTACATATGTTGGTTGAGGTACAATATCCAACACTGATAAATTTTCTTTTTCTATCAGAACTTTAAATCAAAATTTTTAGAGCGTAGTAAAATCATCAAAAGCATCCAGAGCAGAGTAGGAGGGACTGTTAGACTTGTACTGACTAAAATCCATGGTATCCTTCAATAGCCCTTTACCTATATTGTTGTATGTCATTAAAAAAAGAAATATCTTCGCAACGTAAAATATACTATGTCAACATCCAATAATTATTTGTGTATGTAATTCAGACGCAAACTGTTGTATAATGTATTACTTCACATATAATTTGTTATTATTTAACAACGTAAAGTGTTGTATGTGATTATACAACGCTGATTTGGTATCTTCTAAGCGACGTAAGTTGTTGTAAGTAATCTTTAAAACAGTTTAGGTTGTTGTCGTTATAAAACTACATAATTCTAAAATATCGTTATAAATTATTAATTACGTAAAGATCGACGATCATAGGCGCGCGACCTCCACGCTTTATGAAGTCCGGCGTGAACTGTCGCATGTCATACATACGAGGCGCGAGCGCGCAACGCACCCCGCGCCCTCGCCCGCGTAAACCGTTGCGGAGGTAGATACAATGTTACACGCCGCCGTTGTAATAAAGATACAACTTAATACGTCTGGTAAATATATTTAAATTTTTTTTTTTTTTTACTCTTAACGCATATAGTAGGCAAAAGTAGGCAGTTTGGTTTAAAAAATAATAGTTTAAAAAAACTAAAAAACACGCTTTTTATAGAAAAACGAACTAAAAAATAGGAAATAAATTTTAATGAATTTAAATTAAGAAAACAGTGTTAAAAATTTCAATGAATATAAATTAATAATAGTGTGAATACAAAAAAAATATTAAAAAAAAGCGTGGGGTGCGTGGTGTCAATAGTTATAAATATTTTATTGACAGATATGAGTACAGTGATTTTCATTTCGATAATATCTTAAAAAGCACCCCACGCTTTTTTTAAATATTTTTTTTTTGTATTCACACTATTATTAATTTATATTCATTGAAATTTTTAACACTGTTTTCTTAATTTAAATTCATTAAAATTTATTTCCTATTTTTTAGTTCGTTTTTCTATAAAAAGCGTGTTTTTTAGTTTTTTTAAACTATTATTTATTTTCTACTTTTTAGTTTGTTTTCAAACTATTATTTGTTTTGTAGAATTAAAATTCTCTTTAGTATACAAAAATTTGTCAATATTATAGAAAACGGCTAAAGATAATTATTGGAAATAAAAATTAACATCGAGTCCTGCCTTATCGACTGTAGAGAAAAATTCTAGAAAATTTTAATTAATTTTCTTACCTTATCGACTACAGATGAAAATTATATAAATTAACAAAGATCATATTTTGAAAATTGAAAAGCCTAGAAGTCGGTGTCTAATGGATGTTACTAAGTTAATTTTGCCACCGACTTCTAGGCCGATGCACCTAAAATTAGTTTTTTTTTTTGCTTTTTAGTGTTTTGGGAACTCGGTTTAATTTTTTTATAAAAAGGTTATTTATTTAAAGCTTTTCAGTGATACGAATAGTTGTCACTATCCATACAAGTGGGAAGTTCTCATCAATACAAAGAATATAAGTCCAAACGAGGTATTTTACATATTCAGTTGTCGAGTTCCCTCCATTTTCTCTGGTCTCCATCATCAGGTCAGCTCCAAACCTTCACTGTTGCAAAGGTCTTGTCAATACAAATAATTTAAGCCCAAACACGAGGTAGTTTACATATTCAGTTGTCGAGTTCCCTCGACCCTCTCTGGTCTCCATCATCAGGTCAGCTCCAAATCTTCACAGTTGAATAGTGCTTTTAGGCGTACACCTAAGTGTCAAGTTTTTACCCTATGTATGCCTACAAGTTTTGAAGGTTGCCCTCGATTTCTCAGGGTTTCCATCATCAGATCCTGACCTGATGAATATGGGACCAACTGGCAGCTATTCCAAGTCGAACAAAAAAAGAATCACGTAAATCGGTCTATAAACCTCGGAGTAATCGATGTGTATGTGTAACCTCCTCCTTTTTGGGAAGTCGGTTAAAATGGAATAATTTTATGAAATTAGTGTATTGTCATCGGTCCTCAATAAATCTACAAAGTTTGAACGAAATCTGGCCGTTTAAAGTGGGTTAAAATCGCGCCCAAAGAAGTCGGTTACAAACAAACATACAAACATACAGGTGAAGCTAATAAAAAGCGTGTAAAAACGTAAAACATGCATATTGTGGGTTACAACAACTTACGTGGGAGGTATCGAAATGCATTTCGACACCAAACCTTGTATGTTATTTTATATTAAAATCTTCTTTCAATCGAACATGTTAAAAAAAGAAATGATATATTTAAATTCAATAATAACCTATTAACCACAACCCAGGTGGCGTGGCTTCGAGTGGACACGCAAACCATCCTCACAATAGCAGCCCACGTGATCACCAAGAACCACCGCGTCAGCGTCAGCCATGGAGACGGCGCGTGGACGCTCACGCTCAAGGAGATCGGCCCGGCTGATGGCGGCCGATACATGTGCCAAGTCAACACCGAGCCGATGATGAGCCAGACACATCTGCTGCAAGTCGTTGGTAAGTATTCAATAGCTAGTAAACTGGTAGATAGCCAGCCTCGTAATTACGAAGACCATGGCGTCATACCTACATAGAATTGGGTATTCGAGTAAAAATACAGAACAAAAATGTTACGTTATACTGTTATTCATTTTGTCACTCGGACGAATATTATTTTTGAACGCTTGTTTTTGTTAACAACAGCCTAAAAGTATTATGTATTTGCATTTTAGAATCAAATATCCGGAATAAAGCTATGTACCTATATTTTTCCTAAAAAACCGCCCTAAATAAAATAGTAGTCTGGTTTTGCAACACGAAAACACATATCCAAAACTACTCTCATTTGATCAGGCTCACTAGTTTATCAGCCGCCAACACAAATCAATTAAGCAATAAATATAGTTGGCCGACCGATACATTATTTAGAAGAGCTAAGCGATCCCTGAATAATGAACAATACATTATCGATATCGGTATTACTTTTATCCCGTATTTTGATAATGAGATATGTAAGAAAAGTAAGAAAACATATTAGCTTAGTCGGCACGTAGCTAGGCAAGATTCGGGAAAATTATTTATATAGGGAAAATATCAGACGCGTGAATTATTAATTCGTATACAACACGAACTATTTTATACTTTTCACATGTAGATAACCACTTCCGCAGTTAACTAATCACTACATACAACATGGAATCAATTTAAAATTTCTACTCACCATCTTGAAAACACAAATTTTCTCGTACACGTTACTCGATCACCAACTTACACTAAACATTGATTCACTCACTGCTCTTATTACCTTTTTCACATAACACTTCCACTGGCTCGATCACGAACAAAAAACAACACTTATTCACTCACTACACTAATTACCTATTTCACACAACACATTCACAATAAACACTTCACAATATTTACAAAACTTTACCGTTGCATAATATTGTAGGCGCGTCGATCGCCATTTACCGCCATTAACATTTTTTTTTCAATTACCATAGTGTTTGACAGCCGCATGCCACAGATAACTAATGGCGTGACCACATGTGTTTTGGCGGGATGCAGCCAATGTATATAATTTTTAAGCAGATTTTTTTTTGTAATTTCTTTTTGTGTACCAATAAAGGAGATGGCCAAAAAAAGACCCAGAGTCGACAGGAACTTCATATGTATGATTGGATTCAGTATAATTTGTGGATTTTAAATAGTATTTCAAATCATCTAAAAACCATGGGGTTCTCTTTTTATAACGTTTTTTCGATCAAGATTTTAGTTCACAAAAAATTTACTTTTACTAATTGATGTTCGTTAGAAGTTGAATGCAGACTCGTGATTGGACCGTTTTGCAATGCTAAGTCATTTGTTATATTTGACAATGTCACATGGCGCGATTTTCAAAGACAATTTCTCCAAAAACATTTCATAGCCCGTTGTGAAGGTTGCATGTAACAGCGAAACCTCTCCAAGTAGGTAAGGTCGGTGCTTAATCGTATCTGGAGTGGTTAAATACAAGACCTTTTAATCTCCAGGCAAACTCTGTAACTATGGGGATATTACCATTGGCTTGTATAATGTTAGTGTACCTTGTTTTTTATGTGCCTTGATATCAATAATCTTATAAATCAACATAAATTCAACAGAACTTATTTTTGTGAAAATATGATATAGCTCCTATACCCCATGGATTTCAGGCTGGATTTTTTGGCACCATCAAAGGTCAATAATAATGAACCCATTGGTACCCATTTCGTTGCTGTCGATTCTGGGTTTTTTTTCTATGAAAATTTGGCCATCTCCTTTAGACATACCTTCACTGTGATTTCAATATAAAAATGTTAACTTAAATACGAAAGTGAATAAAGTGTATGGGACAGTCTAATGTGTCTAGACTATAATGTTAAAAAGATGATAACAATACATTGTAAACAAAATGCATTCAGAACTATTTTATAGAAACCGAGTAGTCTAAGCAATATTTTTAGTGTTTGGGTAATTGATAATTGGAATTTTAATTGTATTTTACATGATATCTTACTGATATACTTAACTGATTATTTAGGGTGTTTAATTCGATTCATTTGAACAAGCATATACACCAATATTTTTATTCTTGTTTCAGATAAATATACTGACCAACCATGTCGTCAATTGAAATACAAATAGTTCTGACCGAAAAAGCTGAGGAATGGATTATAGAGGTGTCTATTTCTTTCTCCGAAAACCGTCATGAAAACCGGCAGAATCTTATGCCCCACCCCATTTGTATTCAACAACCCATTGTAGGAACTAGTGGACCATTTGAAATCGATACTGCTCATGATGCGATAGCAGACAATTTAAAGGAGAAAGTTAATGAATTAGTGAAGCAAGTAGCAGCCTTAGAAGGAACGGTGAATCCCTGGAGTCAATCAAAGTTCCTTCAAGGTCGTTGTTGCGGACGCCGAGCCTGCAGTAGACTATAAGCTAACTGTATATAATGTGTACTAAATTTAGGAATGTCATTAAGGTAATAAGGTAATCGATATTGCTAAACTATATGAATCTGCATAACATGCATGCTGAAACATGCTATAACTGATACTATTGATAGCCAGATAGGCTTTGTTTAATATGTTTTTATGTTGTGACTAACTTGATTGTTACGTAATAAGGTTTGAATTTAACGGTTTTGGTAATAATATCTGGCTGATGTAATAGCATTAATCATTGCGCAAGAGATAAGAAAGTTTACATGTGTGCCTAAAAAGATAACGATCATCAGTAATTTTCCATAACTTTCACCAATGAGCATGCTTGGTTTAATCAAAGAGCCCCCTCGTGTCGAGTAGCGGGACTAAAAAAGGTCAGGCGTAAGCCGTAGAATTCTAGCTAAGTGGTCAACGTAAATTGTAACCCGTCCGGTACCCCTACGACTTGAGACCTTAGAAAATTGTTTAAAGATAGAGTCATTTTTCGAAGAAATTGTAGTCGACCCACAGTAAGCAAGTAATGCTCGTAATAACCAGTGCTCAGTGAAAATAGTGAAAGTACTAAGGTAAAACCTATGCCCTAAAACTCTTAAAATTGTTCTAAATCTATGTAGCTCTCTTCGTGCTGGGGATCGATGACTTTGAAATAAAATCCCGTTTTAAACACTTATTACAACTTTTATTTCAACAACTTTGGCTCGTTCGTTACACTCAGTACCGCGTGGTTGCCTCTAACCCCGTTCATTCAGTCCCTCTCTCTCACTCCTTCGCTCACTCGCTCACGCCTCCCTCATATTCTGTCACGTTCCATTCCACTCGACATTCATTCCCACATTCGGCCGTCCTGCACTCATGTCTGTCCTCAGACATACACCAAATCTTATGTACTAACTAGACTAAAACATCATAATAACCACTACATAATTGAGTTAAATAAAATAAACTGGAACCATACTCTACAACAACCTAATACACATAACTACTTCCTACAAGACAATCTTGTTTCTGAATTTAAAACATACAACTCTACATTGGCAAAAACATTTAAATGTTACTTCGAACTTAATACAATTTATAGGTTTAGAAAACAAAATGTTTAGTTTTACATAGAAAAATAACATAGTAAATACTCTGGTACAGATAGCCCTACGCCATGGCACTGTGATAATGAACGAAAGTTAACCCCTCCTGAAATAAGAACTGCAATAATAACCTGCGGAGTAAGGTGACTGCTACTCCTCCAGCATCTCGGCGTCACCGTGTTGAGGCCATCTCTTCATTTGGTCAGCTGAACTGGATGAACGCTGGGGACCCTCTACAGAACTATCAAGTTTCTCTACGTCATAGCGATCCTTACGCTTGCATTTCACCACTCTATAAGGGCCTAGGTATTTAGGTTTCAGCTTCAACCCTGGACCGAACTGTGTTCTTTTAATCGCCACTAAATCACCTTCCTTATACTTTGAACTTTCCTTCCTCTTTCTATCATATTGTTTTTTATTTTCCTCTTGTATCTTTAGAATCTGTTCTTTGGCTTGCTGCCTTATCTTCTCTCTATTTTCATCATATTGTAGTGTATTTTCTTCCTGTAATAGTTGTAGAATTTCCAAATCTTCCTTACCCTTCATTTTTACTCCCATCAGTAGTTCAAATGGTGTTGTGTTTATGCTTCTCTGGAAAGTAGAGTTGAGTGCCCTCTGCACTTTGCTTACATGCTTGTACCATACTGCAGGATTCTCCAAACATAGTTTTGTTAAAACTGGAATAAGTATTCGATGTACTCTCTCCACTTGGCCATTACCACGTGGCACACCAGTAGTAATCTTTACATGAGATATCTTTTCTTCTTCACAATAACTCTTAAACTCATTACTTGTAAATGCCGTTCCCCGGTCTGTTATGAACCGCCGGGGGTTCCCAAATATTTGCTGATGAATCTGAATTTTCCTTAATGTCTCTGATGATGAAGTAGTTTTCGTGGGAAACAGCCATACGAACTTCGTAAACCCATCTATCACCGTGAGTATGTAGTTGTATTGCTTTCTTGTCTCTGTAAGTGGACCAATATGGTCTAAATGCAGGGTATCAAATGGAACACCTTCTTTCTCTATCGGATTCAAGAATCCTTCCTGTTTTCCTTCCTTCCTTGTTGCTAGTAGGCAAGGAATGCAACTCAATAAAAAATCCTGCATCTTCTTGTCCACATCTCTAATGTAATATTCCTTATTCAGTAACTCTTTCATCTTAGACTTTCCAAAGTGACCTTTGCTGTGTACTCTGTTAATAATTTCTTTCTCCAAACTTCTTGGCACTACAAACAGCTTCTGCTCAGTCTTATACAACACACCATTTTCTAACCAATAATCGTCGTATGGACTTCCTCCTCTCAAAATTTCCTTTATGGCTTTTATGCCATCATCTTGATCTTGTGCTTGGCGTAAACTCTCCTGCAGAGTAGTAACCACTGCCACTGTTGGTATGCGGCTCAAAGCATCTGCATGCTGCATCCTGGAGCCCGCTCTGTGCTCCACTTCGAAATCATATTCACTGAGCATGAGGACCCACCTGGCTACCTTGGCTGACAAGTCTTTCTTCTTAAGTGTTAATTCAAAAGCCTTACAGTCTGTGACTATTTTAAATGGAATACCATAAAGGTAGTGCCTGAACTTCCTGATACCTTCTATGATGGCTAGTGCTTCCAATTCGTAGCTTGAGTACCGGCTCTGAATGTCAGTTGTCTTCTTACTCATGTAATGTACTGGGTGTAAGCCTGACCCTGGATGGTGTTGCATGAGTATTGCAGCCAATGCTACACCTGAGGCATCGGTGTGCAATTCAGTCTTCAACTTCGGATTGAAAATCTTCAGAACAGGTCCGCTAGCTAATTTATTCTTCAGTGTCTCAAAAGCTTTTCTTTCCTTATCCTCAAATATGAACTCTGTATTCTTCTTTAATAAATCAGTCAATGGCTTCGCCACAGAAGCATAATTTTCAATGTACTTCCTGAAATAGCTTGTCAATCCAACAAAACTGTGCAAGTGCTTGAGGGTTCTTGGCTCAGGGTACCTTATGACTGCATCCACCTTATCTGTACTCGGCCGTACTTCTCCATCCTTCACCCTGTGGCCCAAGTACTCAACTTCACGCTGCAGTAGGTTCGCCTTTTTCCAATTAATCTCCAAGCCATAATGTGCTGCGACTTCTAGCACTTGCTTCAACCTCGATACAGCCTGAACTTCATCCAAGGCTGGAATTATAATGTCATCGATAAATATGATTAACACTCCTTGGGAAATCAAATTTCTAAAGATTATACTCACAAATCTCATAAAAGTCTTGGGACAGGTGGACAAACCAAACGGGGCACGGAGAAATTCAAACTGCCCGTGGTGAGTGACAAATGATGTGTACTTAATAGACTCCTCGCTGACCTTCAAATGAAAGAACCCACTTTTCAAATCAAGTACACTGAATACCTTAGCTTCCTGCAATTTGTCAATCAGATCATGGATTACGGGAAGTGGAAATTCATCCTTAACTATTTTCTTGTTGACCTGCCTATAGTCCACACAGACCCTAGTCGAACCATCTTTCTTCTTTACTAGCACTAAAGGACTGGAGTAATCTGAGAAACTCACCCTCACGATGCCTTTATCAAGCCATTCCTCGATTTGATCTTCCACTACCTGTTGCTCCATAAGTGACAGTCGTCTGGGTCGCTGTCGCACTGGGATGTCATCCTTCAATACAATTTGAAGTTGGATCGGGGCCTCTTCCTTATACAATGGCTTATACTCCTCAACACATTGCATAACCTCACTCCTTACTGCTGGATCTTGAATGTGATCAACATTGACTGCTACACATCCTGGAAAACAATCAATTTGACCAACCCATTCACAACAACCAATGGGAAAAAACCTAATACCCCCTTCATTCATTACCCCAGTAACACGACCCAGGAACTCTTGACCTATTATTACGTCGTAGGGCATCACCTCTGGTGGAACTAAATGAAAAACTACACCATTAAAACACTGATTATCAATCTCAAGTCCAACAGAGACGCTGCCCCTTGATTGTATTTCACTACGGCCTAATCCAGACATCGTTAACGTTTCACTCGCCACTTCGGCGTTCAACATAGGTAAATACAACAAAGATAATAGGTTCACATCACTACCTGAATCTACGAGAGCATTTAAAACTGTATTATTAATTTTAATGTCTTTTACCGGCTTCCGAACACATTTGTTTACATGCGTGATGTTAACGTTTCGATCTTCGTAACTCGTAGCTGTCACATTTACAGTGTTGACATCTGTCAATGTCAGTGACGTTTCATTGTCTATGACCGCGCGGACAGTCTCGTTTCCGCTTACTTCGTTCACCGTTCCGAACATAGCCGCGGGTCGCTTGGGTCCCAACTTTCCGGCCTCCCCGGAACCGGAAGCCCCGCCTCCTCGGCCGCCGTGAGCGCCGCTGCCGCCTGCGCCCGCCATCTTGGCGCCTGAATGACCCGATGCCGATGCTGTAGCCGTAGATCTCATCGGATTTACGGGACACTGGTTACGAATGTGACCGAACTGATTACACCCAAAACACTTCAATCCGTTTTTACACACACCCGCTTCATGTCCCATGTCACCACAGCTATAGCACCGCCTCGCCGATCCCGATGCTGCCGAGGACGCCTCCGCCGACCTCGCATGACCTTTTAACCTCTCGGTTCTCTTTTCTCGCTCCCTGGTTTTGGACTTCATTTTCTCATAGAAAGCCAGCTTTTCCTTCAATGCTGGAAACGTGGTCACGCCGTACAGAATCACCTTATTGCTCTCGTAATCGTCGATGCCATCCACGATGTACTGTATCGCGATGTAGTCGGGAAATTTCGCACGCCGCGCTAGCTCTTTCATATGCAACATGTACTGATAATACGTCTCGCCTTTTAATTTCTTGCGTGCCGCCATTAGCTCGTGCATTTCCTTGACGTTCGCGGTGTCTGGAAATTCCTTCACAAGCGCAGCCTTGAGATCGCCGTAGGTTTTGAATGCCTTCTCGGATTTTAACCATAGCTCAGCCGTCCCGGTGAGTGACCGGCGAGCTACGATCAAAGTTTGTTGCGGCGTCCACTGAAATATCTCAGCGTTATCCTCGATGTCTTGAGCCCACTTACTCGACGAGTAAGATTTGTCGTCTCCGCTGAACTTCTCGATGAGCCCCTCTGTGAGCCCGAACGCCACCGGCGCCGCTGCAGTCGTAATCGTCGTTGATTTCGATTCCATCGTGCTCCGTAACTTCGTAATTCAAATTTAATGGCCGCCGCGTCGCGCCGGCCGGTGCGTCGTAGAAAACTTCGTGGAAATTCGTCGTTGATCGATCCCGGACGAGCCCCCAAAATCTGTAGCTCTCTTCGTGCTGGGGATCGATGACTTTGAAATAAAATCCCGTTTTAAACACTTATTACAACTTTTATTTCAACAACTTTGGCTCGTTCGTTACACTCAGTACCGCGTGGTTGCCTCTAACCCCGTTCATTCAGTCCCTCTCTCTCACTCCTTCGCTCACTCGCTCACGCCTCCCTCATATTCTGTCACGTTCCATTCCACTCGACATTCATTCCCACATTTCCCAACATCTGTAGCTCTCTTCGTGCTGGGGATCCTCTACAGAACTATCAAGTTTCTCTACGTCATAGCGATCCTTACGCTTGCATTTCACCACTCTATAAGGGCCTAGGTATTTAGGTTTCAGCTTCAACCCTGGACCGAACTGTGTTCTTTTAATCGCCACTAAATCACCTTCCTTATACTTTGAACTTTCCTTCCTCTTTCTATCATATTGTTTTTTATTTTCCTCTTGTATCTTTAGAATCTGTTCTTTGGCTTGCTGCCTTATCTTCTCTCTATTTTCATCATATTGTAGTGTATTTTCTTCCTGTAATAGTTGTAGAATTTCCAAATCTTCCTTACCCTTCATTTTTACTCCCATCAGTAGTTCAAATGGTGTTGTGTTTATGCTTCTCTGGAAAGTAGAGTTGAGTGCCCTCTGCACTTTGCTTACATGCTTGTACCATACTGCAGGATTCTCCAAACATAGTTTTGTTAAAACTGGAATAAGTATTCGATGTACTCTCTCCACTTGGCCATTACCACGTGGCACACCAGTAGTAATCTTTACATGAGATATCTTTTCTTCTTCACAATAACTCTTAAACTCATTACTTGTAAATGCCGTTCCCCGGTCTGTTATGAACCGCCGGGGGTTCCCAAATATTTGCTGATGAATCTGAATTTTCCTTAACGTCTCTGATGATGAAGTAGTTTTCGTGGGAAACAGCCATACGAACTTCGTAAACCCATCTATCACCGTGAGTATGTAGTTGTATTGCTTTCTTGTCTCTGTAAGTGGACCAATATGGTCTAAATGCAGGGTATCAAATGGAACACCTTCTTTCTCTATCGGATTCAAGAATCCTTCCTGTTTTCCTTCCTTCCTTGTTGCTAGTAGGCAAGGAATGCAACTCAATAAAAAATCCTGCATCTTCTTGTCCACATCTCTAATGTAATATTCCTTATTCAGTAACTCTTTCATCTTAGACTTTCCAAAGTGACCTTTGCTGTGTACTCTGTTAATAATTTCTTTCTCCAAACTTCTTGGCACTACAAACAGCTTCTGCTCAGTCTTATACAACACACCATTTTCTAACCAATAATCGTCGTATGGACTTCCTCCTCTCAAAATTTCCTTTATGGCTTTTATGCCATCATCTTGATCTTGTGCTTGGCGTAAACTCTCCTGCAGAGTAGTAACCACTGCCACTGTTGGTATGCGGCTCAAAGCATCTGCATGCTGCATCCTGGAGCCCGTTCTGTGCTCCACTTCGAAATCATATTCACTGAGCATGAGGACCCACCTGGCTACCTTGGCTGACAAGTCTTTCTTCTTAAGTGTTAATTCAAAAGCCTTACAGTCTGTGACTATTTTAAATGGAATACCATAAAGGTAGTGCCTGAACTTCCTGATACCTTCTATGATGGCTAGTGCTTCCAATTCGTAGCTTGAGTACCGGCTCTGAATGTCAGTTGTCTTCTTACTCATGTAATGTACTGGGTGTAAGCCTGACCCTGGATGGTGTTGCATGAGTATTGCAGCCAATGCTACACCTGAGGCATCGGTGTGCAATTCAGTCTTCAACTTCGGATTGAAAATCTTCAGAACAGGTCCGCTAGCTAATTTATTCTTCAGTGTCTCAAAAGCTTTTCTTTCCTTATCCTCAAATATGAACTCTGTATTCTTCTTTAATAAATCAGTCAATGGCTTCGCCACAGAAGCATAATTTTCAATGTACTTCCTGAAATAGCTTGTCAATCCAACAAAACTGTGCAAGTGCTTGAGGGTTCTTGGCTCAGGGTACCTTATGACTGCATCCACCTTATCTGTACTCGGCCGTACTTCTCCATCCTTCACCCTGTGGCCCAAGTACTCAACTTCACGCTGCAGTAGGTTCGCCTTTTTCCAATTAATCTCCAAGCCATAATGTGCTGCGACTTCTAGCACTTGCTTCAACCTCGATACAGCCTGAACTTCATCCAAGGCTGGAATTATAATGTCATCGATAAATATGATTAACACTCCTTGGGAAATCAAATTTCTAAAGATTATACTCACAAATCTCATAAAAGTCTTGGGACAGGTGGACAAACCAAACGGGGCACGGAGAAATTCAAACTGCCCGTGGTGAGTGACAAATGATGTGTACTTAATAGACTCCTCGCTGACCTTCAAATGAAAGAACCCACTTTTCAAATCAAGTACACTGAATACCTTAGCTTCCTGCAATTTGTCAATCAGATCATGGATTACGGGAAGTGGAAATTCATCCTTAACTATTTTCTTGTTGACCTGCCTATAGTCCACACAGACCCTAGTCGAACCATCTTTCTTCTTTACTAGCACTAAAGGACTGGAGTAATCTGAGAAACTCACCCTCACGATGCCTTTATCAAGCCATTCCTCGATTTGATCTTCCACTACCTGTTGCTCCATAAGTGACAGTCGTCTGGGTCGCTGTCGCACTGGGATGTCATCCTTCAATACAATTTGAAGTTGGATCGGGGCCTCTTCCTTATACAATGGCTTATACTCCTCAACACATTGCATAACCTCACTCCTTACTGCTGGATCTTGAATGTGATCAACATTGACTGCTACACATCCTGGAAAACAATCAATTTGACCAACCCATTCACAACAACCAATGGGAAAAAACCTAATACCCCCTTCATTCATTACCACAGTAACACGACCCAGGAACTCTTGACCTATTATTACGTCGTAGGGCATCACCTCTGGTGGAACTAAATGAAAAACTACACCATTAAAACACTGATTATCAATCTCAAGTCCAACAGAGACGCTGCCCCTTGATTGTATTTCACTACGGCCTAATCCAGACATCGTTAACGTTTCACTCGCCACTTCGGCGTTCAACATAGGTAAATACAACAAAGATAATAGGTTCACATCACTACCTGAATCTACGAGAGCATTTAAAACTGTATTATTAATTTTAATGTCTTTTACCGGCTTCCGAACACATTTGTTTACATGCGTGATGTTAACGTTTCGATCTTCGTAACTCGTAGCTGTCACATTTACAGTGTTGACATCTGTCAATGTCAGTGACGTTTCATTGTCTATGACCGCGCGGACAGTCTCGTTTCCGCTTACTTCGTTCACCGTTCCGAACATAGCCGCGGGTCGCTTGGGTCCCAACTTTCCGGCCTCCCCGGAACCGGAAGCCCCGCCTCCTCGGCCGCCGTGAGCGCCGCTGCCGCCTGCGCCCGCCATCTTGGCGCCTGAATGACCCGATGCCGATGCTGTAGCCGTAGATCATCCAGTTCAGCTGACCAAATGAAGAGATGGCCTCAACACGGTGACGCCGAGATGCTGGAGGAGTAGCAGTCACCTTACTCCGCAGGTTATTATTGCAGTTCTTATTTCAGGAGGGGTTAACTTTCGTTCATTATCACAGTGCCATGGCGTAGGGCTATCTGTACCAGAGTATTTACTATGTTATTTTTCTATGTAAAACTAAACATTTTGTTTTCTAAACCTATAAATTGTATTAAGTTCGAAGTAACATTTAAATGTTTTTGCCAATGTAGAGTTGTATGTTTTAAATTCAGAAACAAGATTGTCTTGTAGGAAGTAGTTATGTGTATTAGGTTGTTGTAGAGTATGGTTCCAGTTTATTTTATTTAACTCAATTATGTAGTGGTTATTATGATGTTTTAGTCTAGTTAGTACATAAGATTTGGTGTATGTCTGAGGACAGACATGAGTGCAGGACGGCCGAATGTGGGAATGAATGTCGAGTGGAATGGAACGTGACAGAATATGAGGGAGGCGTGAGCGAGTGAGCGAAGGAGTGAGAGAGAGGGACTGAATGAACGGGGTTAGAGGCAACCACGCGGTACTGAGTGTAACGAACGAGCCAAAGTTGTTGAAATAAAAGTTGTAATAAGTGTTTAAAACGGGATTTTATTTCAAAGTCATCGATCCCCAGCACGAAGAGAGCTACAGATTTTGGGAAACGTGTGTGCTAATAATTGTGTTCTATAAAATCGTGTAAATTGTGCTATAAAACTGTGTTAACTGTACTATAAAACTGTGTTAAACTTATGACCTAACAGTGTTAAACTAGTGACCTAACTTAGTGTTAAAACTTATACCCTAACTTCTTTGTGCTTAAAACTTGTAACTTCATTGTGTTTAAAACTCTATTGTGCTAACTCTATTGTGTTCAAACTATTGTGTTTTAAATCGTTATAACTTTGCTGTGATAAATCTCGTAGTGTTTACAATCGTGTGTAATCTAATAAAGTCGTGTAAACTAAACAGTAAACTTAATGTAAACCAGTGATAACAATGTGGTGATAAATAAAAGTCATGTAAAAGTGTCGCATTCGTTTATTATTTAAACAAGTTCCTGTGGTAATACATTCGCGTATAACTCTAATCCATACAGTCCACTCAGTGTTTCGTGAGTTATCGCCGCCGTCGAGTGTAACCGCCGCAGTCGTTCAGGTCATACTAAGGCCAAAACACTAGAAAAAATATGCTGGTACCATAGACGCTGGGGTTCTAAGGCATTGAAGTGTGTTCTGCCATGTGGCTGGATAAAAGACGAGCCTGAGAAAGAGTAAATCATTATTGTGTTTATATTTAATGTTTTATTAGTTAAGTTATTAATTTTGCCTCAGTTTATTTTGCATGAGTTGGAAGTTTTCATTAAATTAAATTTACTTCGTCTTAAACTAAAACAAGCAACTTATAATTATTTTTTCCTTCTTGGCTTTTAAATGCTTCGTTCTCAACTGCGTCACCTCGAGCTGTTTTCTTATACTTTTATTTATCTTTGTCACATTTTTTTCAGTTTCAAGCTTTCATATTTATTTGTTTTGTAAATTTTAAAGCCAGAGCATTTCAAATGGGTTTAACTTTGTTTCGCTGGATACTGTCGCTGTCAGCTTTGTTTGTACTGTTTAGTTATTATTTAATTATTTCTGAATTTAATTATTTTGTGATATAATTTACTTTAATCCAATTACAGTAGCATAATATGTAATTTATTTTTGTATTTCACCTAATGGCAATATCAAATGTAGTGTATTAACCCTTAAATTGGCAGTGTACTCCACAAAAGACATTAACTTTTTTAAATCGAATGTAGTACCAATCTTTAAAAAAATACAATTTTTTGTTCTTTTTGGCTTGTCATTATTGTATATTTTGGTAGAATAAATATTTGAATGTGGTTCCATTGAAAAATAGCTGTCAAGTTCAAAATGTCTTCGAAGCGGTCTGGTGTATCCGGGTCACGGGTAAGTTTTTTGTGTTTTTCTACATTTTTTTGGATGGGACTTGTGGTTATTTGGCTTTAAATTGCATGGGAACATTATAAATAATATCAATTATTCGTAATTTTGTGTGTAAATAATGTAATCGCAATTTTATAAGTTCATAACTGTGTATGTACTCCCTGAATACCGTTGCCAAGTACGTAGTGAAGTCCACAACATAATCTTTGGTATACACGGAGTACATTGCCTATTACTTAGAAATGCAAACTAGCCTTTGCTTGTTGGTTTTTATGTAAAATGACTTCAGTTGTGTTGTGAATTGTATGTCATACAGCATGTTCTTTTTCTTTTTCAGCAGTGCTTGAACCTGAAACGACCTGATTTAGCAGATATGCTTATATCTTTGCACCCGACCCCTTTCAAGACGTCGGCTCTTGAAAGGGGTCCGGTACATGGTGGAATTTGGGTAGGTGAAGGAGAAAATAATTCAGAAACCTACAGCTGAACGGCCGGTGGACAGTGTCAGAAAATGCTGTCGGACATTTTCCAGAAATAGCAGATAAGCAATCACGCTGTAGGTTTTGCAAAGATAGAAGAACTAAAGTTTTTTGCGTGAAATGCAATGTGCTCTTGTGTTTTATGGTAGGAGAAAGTAACAAAAGAAATTGCTTCCGCTAATCTCACACGCAATAAATGCATATCATGTAGTTTGATAAGAATTAAGATTAATAAAGTGAAGATTTTACTAAAATGTGTTTTATTCATATTTTGGCAACGTACTCCACGTAGTACGAACAGAAGAACCACTATAGTTGGCAACGTACTCCCCGGAGTACATAGATTTTCGCGAAAACTGTAATAGGTAGATTTTTTTTTTCGATTTTTTTCAGTCATCTGTCATCGTAATAAACCAGGAAATAACAAAAAATAATTAATTTTTTGTAATAAATTGATTTGCCAATTTAAGGGTTAAAATAATTATTATAATAAATGATTTCGATTTTTTTCCTGGTTTTCTTTATGTAGATAAAACCTGGTTTCTCATAGAAGTCTTTAAGAATTATTTGGGAATGCTCTGTATGTCCTTAGCAATATTTATCGAGAAAGCTACGGGTACCTATCAAAGGCTAAGTTGTTCAACGAAATAAATATTACCTATACCCACATGTCTTTGTTCCAAGAAAAAATATTTTATACAATTCTTGTGAACACAATATAAGATTTCAATTTGTACGTAAAAACGAACTCACTTTTGGAGATCTTGGAATTTCTAACAGTCCCACAGTCAAAGAGACTTGGCAATATTACATTCTAAGACTTTTTTTTGTTTGTCTCAATAATGTGCCTTATTGAAGTGGAATAAGGGCTATTATTATAAATGTTTTGTTACAAATATTTGAGAAGTTAATTTAAGGGAATTAAATATGTAAAGGTACAAAGGAATTGTTTCTAAATTATTATCAGAAAGGGGTTAATACATTTAGTAGGAAACTAGTATTGTCATTCAGGGCACACATAGTTTATAAGTAATTTCACAATAAAAAAAAATGGAAGACATTGATGTTTAAATTAATCTTTTGACCAGATTTTATTATTTCTGATTCACCTTAATTACTTATTAAATCATGACTGATTGAATAAAACTGTAGGTTGAAACATTTTACTCAACATCTCGATTGTTCATACACAACCAAAATCCAAGAGATTAACCAAACAACCCCAGCCACAATTAATACACTTTCAATGTGCCGTCTGAAACTGCTAATTAATTTGAATAACCGAGGCCTGCAGACATTTGATAACGAACTTACAGACACACGACAACCCTGTAAGTAAACGTCAATAATAGTGTTAAGGTAAGTTCACATCTGTAGATATTGAGTGTACCCAAAATTTTCATACACTGAAAACATGTACGTATATATCCTTATGTACTCTCTTATGTACAAACAAACCGTACGCACTCCCGTGTAGGTACTATCCCTATCTGCACATGTCACGTAAGTACTTGAATTGAATGAATGTTAATATGTTTAACGTTTTAACCATATCAGATGGATATGCCCCTTATTTTAAGCTAATTAATTAACTTCTAAGAAAACTAGATTCTCTGTTTGACCCGTACATATTTAAGTATGCAACTGCGCGACAATCTCGCGTTTGGCCAAACCGATTTTGATGCGTTTTTTTTTTTATTTCAGTCTGTAGGTGTGCCATTGATCCTATGATATTCTTTATATGAAAACTGTTGTCTGACCTATGCTTAACTACCACGTAAAGTGCTGGTAGATATGAACAAACCTTTATTATGTAGGCCTAACGCGATCTAACCCGAAACCGGATTAGTTTTGTATTCCCGACTGCGGAGGGAGGCGTGATGAATTAAACAGTGTTAGCCAAAGAGATATTGATTTGGAACTTGGATAAGATTGCTGTCAGGAGTATTCTGATAGGACTGGGTTTTTAGGGGGTAAGCAGTTGGTGGATTTGAAGCATCTTAGCTGAATATTTGTGAAAATATTTTTTGAAATGAAATTGTAATATAAAATTATGCAATTTATGTAGGTAACTCGAAATTTAATTTTGTATTGACCAGTTAAAAAGTGAAGAACCTCCGATACTTTAATATACAAAAGCTTTGCATTTGGACCAGTAATGGATGATTTTTGACCAATTAACCATAAAAAAATATCTATATGAAAATTTTTCATTCAAGATCAAATGACTGAAAATCTTTTTGACAAAAAATAAAACCTACTTCAATAATGTACCTAAAACCTTCTCCTAAGTCTGACGAATACTTTGCTGAAAACCCCATCAAAATTGATTCGGCCAAACATGAGATAATCGTGCCCAAACATACAGGTCAAACTGAGCACCTCGTTTTTTCAGAATATGCAGACACACATAGACAAATAGTAAAACAGGTTTTTACTTTCATTGATTGTTAAAACGTTTTTATAAAAAAATATATAATAAATACAATCAGAATAGATTTCTCGCTGGTGCCGCTAACATAATCCACAATATCATTCAGGTGTACAAGTCTCCCCGACGGACGTGATCCGACGATAATCGATCCAATGTCGCCTCCCGCTGTACAACCACTGGGATAGTGTTATTGTTTTTTATTCCTGTAAATCGTTATTATATGTTTTGAGATATTTTTGTAGTCTATAGTGTCAGTTGAAGACTTTTGTGTAATGTTCATTATGAGTAATTGTCTCAAATCTGTACTACAATGTAATACAGGGAGATATTTTTTTGTTTTGTTAGTGTTTAGTCTTTCTCAGGCTCGTCTTTTATCCAGCCACATGGTGGAACACACTTCAATGCCTTCGAACCCCAGCGTCTATGGTACCAGCATATTTTTTCTAGTGTTTTTGACTTAGTATGACCTGAACGACCTTGAAAGAACTTTGATTGACTCCAGGCCTTCACCGTTCCTTCTAAGGCTGCTACTTGCTTCACTAATTCATTAACTTTCTCCTTTAAATTGTCTGCTATCGCATCATGAGCAGTATCGATTTCAAATGGTCCACTAGTTCCTACAATGGGTTGTTGAATACAAATGCGGTGGGGCATAAGATTCTGCCGGTTTTCATTTTCTATTTCTTTCTTGGAGAAAGAAATATACATCTCTATAATCCATGCCTCAGCTTTTTCGGTCAGAACTATTTCTATTTGGATCTCAAGTGACGGTGACGACATGGTTGGTTAATATTTATATCTGAAATAAGAATTAAAATATAAATGTTGAATTAATAGCTCGTTCAGTCGGTGGGTCGTCTTAGGGTTTCACATAAATACAATAAAACTTCTTCAATAATCTGTTAAGATATCATGTAAAATACAATTAAAATTCCAATTATCAATTACCCAAACACTAAAAATATTGCTTAGACTACTCGGTTTCTAAAAAATACTTCTGAATGCATTATGTTTACAATGTATTGTTATCATCTTTTTAACATTATAGTCTAGACACATTAGACTGTCCCATACAGTTTATTCACTTTCGTATTTAAGTTAACATTTTTATATTGAAATCACCGTGAAGGGGTCTAAATTTATTGGTACACAAAAAGAAATTACAAAAAAAATCTGCTTAAAAATTATATACATTGGCTGCATCGCGCCAAAACACAGGTGGTCACGCCATTAGTTATCTGTGGCATGCGGCTGTCAAACACTATGGTAATTGAAAAAAAAAATGTTTAATGGCGGTAAATGGCGATCGACGCGCCTTCAATATTATGCAACGGTAAAGTTTTGTAAATATTGTGAAGTGTTTATTGTGAATGTGTTGTGTGAAATAGGTAATTAGTGTAGTGAGTGAATAAGTGTTGTTTTTTGTTCGTGATCGAGCCAGTGGAAGTGTTATGTGAAAAAGGTAATAAGAGCAGTGAGTGAATCAATGTTTAGTGTAAGTTTGTGATCGAGTAACGTGTACGAGAAAATTTGTGTTTTCAAGATGGTGAGTAGAAATTTTAAATTTATTCCATGTTACAGGTATGTATAGTGATTAGTTAACTGCGGAAGTGGTTATCTACATGTGAAAAGTATAAAATAGTTCGTGTTGTATACGAATTAATAATTCACGCGTCTGATATTTTCCCTATATAAATAATTTTCCCGAATCTTGCCTAGCTACGTGCAGACTAAGCTAATATGTTTTCTTACTTTTCTTACATATCTCATTATCAAAATACGGGATAAAAGTAATACCGATATCGATAATGTATCGTTCATTATTCAGGGACCGCTTAGCTCTTCTAAATAAAGTATCGGCCAGCCAACTATATTTATTGCTTAATTGATTTGTGTTAGCGGCTGATAAACTAGTGAGCCTGATCAAATGAGAGTAGTTTTGGATATGTGTTTTCGTGTTACAAAACCAGACAGCTATTTTATTTAGAGCGGTTTTTTAGGAAAAATATACATAGCTTTATTCCGGATATTTGATTCTAAAATGCAAATACATAATACTTTTAGGCTGTTGTTAACAAAAACAAGCGTTCAAAAATAATATTCGTCCGAGTGACAAAATGAATAACAGTTTAACGTAACATTTTTGTTTTGTATTTTTACTCGAATACCCAATTCTATGTAGGTATGACGCCATGGTTCTTCGTGATTACGAGGCTGGCTATCTACCAGTTTACTAGCTATTGAATACTTACCAACGACTTGCAGCAGATGTGTCTGGCTCATCATCGGCTCGGTGTTGACTTGGCACATGTATCGGCCGCCATCAGCCGGGCCGATCTCCTTGAGCGTGAGCGTCCACGCGCCGTCTCCATGGCTGACGCTGACGCGGTGGTTCTTGGTGATCACGTGGGCTGCTATTGTGAGGATGGTTTGCGTGTCCACTCGAAGCCACGCCACCTGGGTTGTGGTTAATAGTTTATTATTGAATTTAAATATATCATTTGTTTTTTTAACATATTCGATTGAAAGAAGATTTTAATATAAAATAACATAAACGGTTTGGTGTCGAAATGCATTTATGTTTCTTTGTTGACATTATTGATGAAGCGGCCAAGTGCGAGTCAGACTCGCGCACCGAGGGTTCCGTACAAATCCTGTATATAAAAAGTGAGTCTCGCGCCAACCGTTCAGTTTAGAACAATCATAGTTATGGTAATTTCGTGAGAGTCAAAATAGTTAATATTTTTTATTTTATAATATACCCAGTACCTTGTAAAAGTTATTTTATTAAAGTTGGGGCTGCTGGCTTTACGTTTCTAGAGCCTTGACAAAAGTGTAATTCTGTCCCTTTCTTTGTTTTAAAAAGTCGGCTTTATTTTATTTTGTAGCAAACAACAAACAAATCCAACTTCAAACATATAAAAAGCAACAAGAAAACAAAATTAAGAAAGAAATTAAAAAGATGTTAGGTGCATCGGTCTAGAAGTTGGTGTCTAGAGAATGCATCTATATTTATTTAACCAACGAGATCTAGACCGATGCATATAAACAGTTTTCTTGTTGTTTTTAGAAGTTGATTTTTTTTGTAAAAAGTTTTTATTTTTAACTTTTGTGAAAAGTTCTCGTCAATACGCATAATATAAGCCCAAACACGACGTAACTAAAACATACCGTTGAGGAGTTCTCTCGACTTTCTCACATCTCCATCATCAGAGCGCTTGTAGACGTCCGTTTTTTTCACCGGATAACGGACCGTGTTTTTTGCCGGATTCGCGGTGGTGTATGAATTATAATGAATGTGTGTACATGCACCGGACATCGGTCCGGCGAACAATTTACGCCGGATGCACCACCCCTTCCCCTCGGCGCGACGGACACCGGTCCGGTGTAAGAAATGGCGGTCATCCACGCCAGTGTATTGGTGCGTGTTGACGCTGCCGGACGTATTGCCTGTTTTCTGTTAATTGAGTGCCGTCTACCTGCGTTCTTTTAAAAATGGGTAATATTGACATGGAATCCCCAATCTTCAATTATTACTGAATTAAGTTCAATCACATCGCCTGATTACGATTTCGATTTTTCTAAAACTCCTTAATTTATTTTTTGAGTATAATAAAACAATTACTAGCTACTAAATTTTGTTTTAATTAATACAGGTAATCAATCCCCTTTTCTATAATTTGAAATTGAACATCTCTTTAATATACCTTATCGTAACGGCTAATCTCTCTGCCGGGGAAATAGATTTACGCATGTCAGTATCCTCGTGTCTTATTTTATCATATATGGCTGTTAATAATAGTTGAAAAGTTTCTTTCTTCATCCGAAAATAATTGTAAAATTTAGTTTCATCTTCTTCCAACTGCGTAAAAAGAGTTTGAAATGCACCATATTTCTCCCTTTCCAATAATATAGGATGCACCCACGTTGACCTTTTACGTTTTTCTACTTCTTTTTGTTTCTTCTTGTACAAATAGTAGGCCAATACGAGTTTTTTTTTTCTTATTATTCGACATTTCACACGTGTGTAATCTCTGACTACCAGTTCAAAACTAACGCATATAGACGGCAGTCCATCCATCCGGTAAAAAAAATATGTATACAAGGATAGCCGTTTATTCACGGTCCGTTATCCGGTGAAAAAAACGGACGTCTACAAGCGCTCTCAGGCCTCTCCTTTACTGTTTGATAGTATCACCAGACATACATCTGAGAATCAAGTTTTTATCCTATGCATGCCTACAATTTCTGGTAGTTGCCCTCGATTTCTTAGGAATTCCATCATCAGATCCTGACCTGATGACAATGGAAATAAACGGAGAGTATACTCTTTCACTACAAAGAAATGATTTCTCAAATCCGTCAAACTTGGTCGTTTAAATTCCCCATTGAAATTAGGAAAATATTTGATGTTTACACCTGATTTTCTCTAGATTCCCATGGTTCACATTGATGCGACTAATGCCATAGTAAATCAGAGCCTTTATCATTATACTGTGCTATATTTCGTTCGTATCCACCGTGGGTATGGTTTCCATACTAAGGCGCCCAATGATCTATGAATGATTTAAAAATTTTCACAGTTTAGAGGCAATTATATTTAAGAAGTGTTTGATATGAATATCAACTTTAATATCTCTACGCGTTCATGTGAAAAAGGGCAGGTAGTAAGTTTATAATTAATAAAAAATATATTTTATGTCATGTAAGCAAAAATAATGTTTTAATATTTTATGTAACTTCAAATTTATCATTTTCGCAATTTTTCCTTTATCTGTACTATATAACGTTGCTTCGTGCCGAATTTCAAGATTCTGAGTTCACGGGAAGTACCTTGTAGGTTTTGATTCCCTAGCGTGTGACGAAAATTCGTCTAATGTGTTGGTATAACTGCTGTATCTTTTGATCGCGTTAACTTAGAAGTTTGATTTTTTCACTGCCTAAAGGGACAATAGACCTAGGTATTTGGTATAAATTTCAATTTGATACCTTCATTCGTTCGTGAGAAATAAGGTAGTAAGTTTCATTTTATTATAATATTTTTTTTATATTGTATAACTAAAAAAATGAGATTTTCGTAATTTTTCCTATATTTGCATTATATGACAATGCTTCATGCCAAATTTCAAGACTCTGAGTTTACAGGAAGTACCCTGTAGGTTTTGATTCCTTTGCGAGTGTCGAAAATTTGTTGAAAATATCGACATAATCGGCTGTATCTTTTTATTGGCTTCTTTTAGAAGTTTGATATTTTCACAGCTTAAAGGGACAATAGACCTGAGTATTTCATGTGAATTTCAGCTTGATACGTCCACGCGTTCTTGAGATAAAGGGTCTTGACAGACAGACAGACAGACAGACAGACAGACGGACAACAAAGTGATCCTATAAGGGTTCCGTTTTTTCCTTTTGAAGTACGGAACCCTAAAAATAAAATTAAAATTTTCTTTTGATGAGATCATAACTCATGTTATGACAAATAAATGATCTATCTATCTATCTATCTATCTGAGACAGAGTCACAAAAATTCAGTAATCTTTTTAATTTATATATAATAAATACAAATATTTTTTTTAAAGTCTTAAAATCAATATGAACGATTAATTCGCTTTTTTCCTTATTTAATGTCATTATTGTTGTGTTAAAGAAAAAAGTTTTAGATTTGTGTCTAAGATTGTTAATTTTGAATATTAAGTTACAAATCTCCTGTCCATCTGCCGGTTTTAATCCCCTAGTGTTCGTTGAACCAGTAAACTGTCAATTCAAAGGTAAAAATAACCCGTAGGTAATACACCGAAACAACTGAACCGATTTGAATGATTATGTCACCATTGGAAAGCTACACTCCTGAGTAGCATAGGCTATATTTTATCCTGGTATGGGCAGTAGTTCCCACTGGACAAGAATGAAACCGCGACAAAAAGGCTAGTGGTGTATAAAAAACTACAAAAGCTGAAAGGCAGAAAATGGTAACATGAAAAAAAGGATCAATTTTAATCCAATAAAAACGTTTTTAAACGACCAAAACAACCAGCTTTATTTCATTGATAATGCCCAATAGAATTAGCAACAACACGAATTAATCACTCAATCCCATAATAATTTGACAAGGCTATTGCCACTTTGGGCTCCGTCATTCTGTGGAATGCCAATTAATTTCGGGCCTTAGGGTCCAGTTAACTTATTCACGTCGAAGCGATACTCGAGTGCTCTAATGATTTACGACTTTCCTACCTTCAATTGTTATTTTGAATGATTGATTCAAACTGATTCGGAATTGAAATGAGGGAGTCGGATTTTGTTTTAGAGATGTGCGTTCTTCTTTTATTTTTTTGGAGGTTAAATAAACGAGTAAAGTGCGCAAATACATTATTGAATATTAGACTTATCTCTTCATTGGGGTTTGTTTAATGGTAAATACGAGTTATTTTTAGGACTTGTAGTTGTTACATCTTTTTATTCGTCGTTAAATCTTTTTACAGTAGAATCAGTGCTAGGAGGATAAAAAATCTGAATGAACTGCAATTAACATCTCAGTGTGGTATAAAAACAGACAAAAACAATCACAAAATTAAAAACAGCAAAAATGCAAAACCCTGTCATTAGGTACAAATTCATTATCATTTCACAAGAATTTACTTTAACTTGACAAGATTAAAACCAAGGTTTTGCAGAGTCTGGGCATTGAAGTCCCTTCAGGCAGGCCCGCCGTAAGCGGGCGTGCAGCGCGTGCACCGCACGCGGGCGGCACGTCCTAGGGGGCGGCAAATCGAGCGACTTATCACGTTACACAATAACTTTTTACCAATTATTTGATTTCAATATTTCCGAACACAGCAATAGCGCTAAGAATATTACTTACACTGCCGGTTTCAGTTACATCTGTTGATCATTTTCAAAATTAAAAATTATTACATACGATTTAAGATCAACAATTGGCGTAGCGTGGGGGGAGAGAGCAGGGGGGGCAAATGCCCTGGGCGGCACTATTTAGGGGGCGGCAAAATTAACCCATACGGCAAAATTAAACCATAATTACGTAATAAAAATATTTTTACTAAAAATAGATGAGTAGATTAGCAATACAATTTCAGAAAAACCGCCCTCGCTTTGGTCGTCCCCTATCAATTTTGACGGGTCCATCTTTTGCATCCCCAAAAAAATTCGCGCTAGCTGCGCTCGCGCCTCCATGTCAGATATCGCAGTCAGTAGCGGTTTTGTAGGGCGCGGTTGGGCGACGGCCCAGGGCGCCGGATATAAGGGGCGCCGCAGGCGCCCCCAACCAATCCTTGATCAGAATGTTACTCCTATTTTTGTTTTAAATTTCATCAAAGATTGCAACTTACAAGAACTGTATCCAAATGAATGGATAGCATCAGGGCCATCTTAACCTATGGCGCAGCGTGTGCGAATAACCCGGGCGCCGCGGGCTCAGGGGCGCCCAAGGCGAATTTGTGTTTAATTCGGCGTTAAATTTGAGAAATTCTCGAAGAAACACTACTTTTATGTCCCAAAACTCAAAAATTTTCGCGCTCGCTTCGCTCGCGGTTTCCTTACTTTGCGCTTCGATTTTTTATCACATATAGCTACTTTTAATGTCCCAATACTCAAAAAAATTCGCGCTCCCTTCGGTCGCTTTTTACTATATATGTTTAGGACTTTTAGTGATCCAAAAATCAAAAATTTTCGGGCTTGCTTCACTTTACAGTTGTTTTTATTTTTCAAGATTTTTTAGTCTACCCTAGCAAAAAGGGAGCGTCGTTTTTAAGTTCTTTTATTAATAAGAAAGTAACTTCTAGTTTCCATATGAACTTTCTTATTTACGGTAGGTACTACTTTAAGTCCCAAAATTTTAATACATAGGCGCCATCATCGACAAAGAGTTATGTACGTTTGGGCAAAATTTTAAGTAATTTTTGTTTTGAGTCCTAAAATATTACAAAAAATTTCGCGCTCGCTTCGCTCGCGCAATCAGAAGACACATTCGCATGTTTTTGCATTCACCAACCAGCAACCGCTGGTTGAGTTAAAACCGGCACTGATCGCAATTTATCTTTGTTTAATTGTTGAGGCCTTCAATTCCGAAAAATCATTTTTCGCGCACGTCCGTTATAGCTTTTTGTTCACTTTGGCTTTTTATGGTACGTTTACTTCATGAAAACTCTAAGGAAAAAATCGCGCTCGCTTCGCTCGCGGCTTCATGTACATTTGCACTTCATTTCTGTGCATATCTTACTTTTTGACTTTGCTTTGTTAATTTACAGTGGTTTTTATTTGTTTTGTGTCCTTAGACTAAATAAATTTCGCGCTCGCTTCGCTCACGCTTCCTTACATATGGCATATGTCACGTGCGTTGATTTTTTCAACGGGAAACCCACCAAAAACCATTCATAACATATTTTAAACATTGCTGTAGATAATTTAAGTTCGTTAGTTTAAGTTACCCATAATCTGTTCTAACGATTATGGGTAACTTAAACTCGGGTAACTGCCTCGTTGGTCTAGCTGTCGCAAGTGCGGCTGCTGAGCACGAGGTCTCGGGTTCGATTCCCGAGTCGGGCCGAAATCGCTTTGTGGGTTTTAGAAGACTTTCACAAAAGCAGCCCGGAGCCTGGAAGCTGGTGATTGATACACCCGTGCATCGGAGAGCACGTAAATGTCGGTCCTGCGCCTGATCTCTCTCCGGTCGTGTCGGATTACCGTCCCATCGGGCTATGAGAGTTAAGGAATAGTGAGTGCACCTGTGTCTGCGCAAATGCTCGTGCACTATAACATGTCCTGCGTAGTTGGCTAATCTCCTTACATGAGAACAGCCGCCGTAGCCGATATTCGGCTAGGAGGACATCATCATAATCTGTTCTAAGCACTTTGATATACATTATGTTGGTACCTACCCATTAATCACAATCTTTCAATACATAGGGGCCACTTGGGTAATGATTGCACTGCATTGATGCCCTAAGCAATTGCTTAGTCTGCTTATGGGCTAACCCAGGACTTCTTAGGTTACTCTAAGACTTGAGCATTTCAAGTACCTAAATAAAAAGTTATGTGTACCTAATATATGTTATGTACCTATTGCAATATTTATGTATCCAAAAGGCAGTGCGTTTTCTGCAATCAGAGCGGTGCATGTACAGATTTTTTTCTGTTGGACAAGTAAAATGGATATGAATGGGCGGGTGGGTCCGGACCCCCTGGACCCCCCCTCTTATATATTTTTTGACAAAACCCAGTATAATATGTAGTCGTAGGGCGGCATAATCGGTTTTGCACGCGGGCGAACAAACAGCTAGCGGCGGGCCTGCCTTCAGGTACCTTCGTTGGGCCAATAAAGAAAGGAGTGATAGGTGCCGCTGATACAGCAGGTCCTTAGTAAATATACCCTCATTTGGGGGCACAAAATTTTGGCATACTGCACATTTCTGATTGGATTGTTCATATTTACATAAGATCTTTATGTCGCCTTCTGCGTGTAAGGTTGGAAGTTTAGGGTCAAAAGGTCTCATGTAATGTTATGAATGTGAATGTGTGTTTGTTTCATTTTCATTCATACGGTTGGGCTGATTTTGTAGCTTGCGTGGGAATCTGCTTGTAATTTAATACAAAAAGTGATCCAAAATTATGTTTCTAAGTTATTGCATTTATACGTATTGTCCTTCCTAGTTAAATAATTAGTTATTGCCGTCAATTATACAGTAGGTATCTGTTTCATGGTGGCCTAGTGGGCAAAGAACCAACCTCTCGAGTATGAGGGCGCGGGTTCGATTCCAGGTCAGGCAAGTACCAATGCAACTTTTCTAAGTTTGTATGTACTTTCTAAGTATATCTTAGACACCAATGACTGTGTTTCGGATGGCACGTTAAACTGTAGGTCCCGGCTGTCATTGAACATCCTTGGCAGTCGTTACGGGTAGTCAGAAGCCAGCAAGTCTGACACCAGTCTAACCAAAGGGTATCGGGTTGCCCGGGTAACTGGGTTGAGGAGGTCAGATAGGTAGTCGCTTCTTGTAAAGCACTGGTACTCAGCTGAATCCGGTTAGACTGGAAGCCGACCCCAACATAGTTTGGGAAAAATGGGCTCGGAGGATGATCTGTTTCTTTTTTATCATTTCTTTTTTTAAACGTTGCGGTCAGAATAATAATGTAAATAATGTAATTTGTTTACGATTTTTCAATTTGCAGTCCATTAACAAATCAATAACGTTTAGGCAAACTTAATAACATAATGGATTTTCATGCCTAATTGAAAAGTCTATCTCACTTACAAAACAAAAACTTCTCTAAATGAGTTTTCTCAACCAAACTTTCAACAGTGTGACATTTATATAAGAAAGAAAAGTCGAATAAATGAATAATCCCGAATTACTTTTCATAGAAGTCTGAATACAAAAAGATATAGGTAAGTAGGATTTTATTGGAACCAACTGAGTCTTCTACGGTCCAGTTGGTACGAAACATGAATCTATGGAATAACTCAATTGACCCCAATCGGTACCTATTACTTCAATATGGAACTAACCCTTTGTCTCCCAAAAAATTGTATTCCCGAAACATGAAAGACTCAGTTTCTTTGTTACACGTTTATTGAAGAACATTTTCCAAGAAATATTTGGAATATAGTAAAAAGCTTAAGTGGTGTTCTGTCGTACATGTATTACAGTGTTTTTTTCAGTAACAATATTGAGTTATTGGATGGGGTAACATGAAGAAAATAATAACACGAACGCCATATGAGATTATTACGAAACTGATATTTGGTTGTTTAATTTTCAATTAAACAATTAACATGAAGATAAATCTGGCAACTAAAACGTTCTGAAAAAGCCAGTCTGCCCGTGACCATGGATGCTGTAAAGGATCTGAAATAAATATAACCGTGATAAAATCCGTAAAAGTAGTTTTTATTTAAAAGCCCGTTTATTGCAATAACAATCAAATGAAATTGTATCTTTAAGGGAACCACTTCTAAATCGCACTTCCTCAGTCATTCCTTATATCTTGGTTCAGGTTAGTTGAGCAAATATCTGCTACGTTCCGGCTTAACTTACCTACGGGTTATTTTTACCTTTGAATTGACAGTTTACTGGTTCAACGAACACTAGAGGATTAAAACCGGCAGATGGACAGGAGATTTGTAACTTAATACTGCGGTGGCCCCGTTTTTGTACAGGTTTTTCAGGTCGTGACGAATATAGCCGATCACTTTTTTGAAGTTACAAACCTTTGGGGTTCTTACTGGCAAAAATTTGCTCAATCAAGCCAATTCTTTGAATATTAGCCATCAAAATCGAACGACGGTAAGATCTGTGTGTTTATAGACAACAAAAACAAGCTACATAATGATACGTATCCCATTGGAGATCAGCTTACAAAACAAGTAAGCTCAACATGATGATATCAGAACATAGGCCTTCTCCACTGATTTAAAAAAAAATCGCTTAGAAGGCCGGCGTGCATCGCTTAACCTGCGAAATTTATCATATCATCTGACCAACTTTTTACTCTGCGTTTACCAGTCCGTTGTCTCCAGCGATCAATTCTATAGAGGCATGGTTTCTTCGTATTATATGACCTACTAGCTTTTGCCCGCGGCTTCGCTCGCGTTAAGAAGTATTATTATTAATTAGGTATGGTTTTTGCGGCTTTACTTTTGTTTAGCGTGTGTAAAAAATTAGGGCCTACAAAACTTCTTTGTACACAATATTCTTTACTAATCTGTCATTAGGCGCTAAAACTATTAAGTTATTGGGTGAACTTACTCGTGAGTAAGCAACATAAAACTGTCCATGAGAGAAGCAATGTTCTCTCAAGTCAAGAGTTTGCCCCTGAGACTTATTTATTGTCATGGCAAAGCAGACTTTTAGGGGAAACTGTAATCGTTTAAATTCGGACGGGATATCGTTAGGTATTAATGGGATTCGTGGTATAAATACAGTTTCCCCTGTTGCACACCCAGTTAATATAGTGGCTTCCACTATATTGCGATGTAACGCTTAGAGCACGAAACAAACATGCACCGTCACCAACAATAGGGACGACAGTACATTCTTCAACTTCTCCATTAACGTTTAGATTTTCTTTAGCCATTTAAAAAAAAGTCTAACCAACTAAACCTAAACTTAAACCAAACGAAAACAAAACAAATGCCAAATACAACGCAGTCTATGACCAAAACGACTAACCAAAACAAAATGCCAACAAGAAAAGAACCGTCAAATATAATCCGCTAGAAATATTTATGTTTAACATGTCAGTGAGGAAGGCAATCCGCAGCAACCAAACAAACAGATTACCTACAGTTCAGTTCGAAGGTAATTAACTGGCGGAGAATCTTAACACCGTGATTCAGAAATGAGACGAAAATGCACAGCGCCATCTAATAGCGGTAGGCAGAACTTCTCAACATTTAGAACTAAACATTATTTTGTTCGTTCCATTACGTACTGATAGGTTCAAACTAATACATTTTACATCCTTCATCATCCCTTATTTTATCACCCGTGGGGGTTGAATGGGGGTTGAATTAATCACAATCGTATTTAAGCGAACGTCATCATAAAATTCTGATTCGTCATCAGGACTTCTTCATAAAATCTAAGAAGATGTATACAAACTTTCATCCCCTATTTTATCCTCTTAGGGATGGAATTTATCAAAATCCTTTCATAAGGGTTGCCTACGCCATAGTAGCTTTATGCATGCAAAGTCTCAGTCCGATCGGTTTAAAATTGACAAAGTTTCATACAAACTTTCATCCCCTATTTTATCCCCTTGGGGGTGGAATTGATCAAAATCCTTTCTTAGCGGATGCCTACGTCATAACATCTACCTGCATGCCAAATTTCAACCCGATCCGTCCAATGGTTTCAGCTGTGCGTTGATAGATCACTATGTCAGTCAGTCAGTCAGTCAGTCAGTTTATATATTTAGATTGTCATTTCAACGAGTTTACCCCCTGACCTTAGTCAGTTATTCCAGTTCTTCAAAGGATCTCCTCTATTTTAAATCTAGGTATCCCAAAATTCATTGATGATTGATTTATCAAAGCTATTTAGCTAGTTGTAAATCCAGTTGTAATACTATCTACCCCACTCGAGTTTGGGATAACCTGTAATACTATCGTACTGCTTGCCAATACTAGCGTTGGTACATTGGTTTGTCTGTCAATATTGAAGCAGATAGCTATTGAGACATTGTTTAGCTCTGTGCTCGAGTTAGTGAAGACAGGAATATGTTGGTGCTAAATACTGCTTGTTAGTACTACGTTTAGTACATTATATTGTGAAATCCTCTTTAGGTAACCCTGGCAGTATGTGATAATATTTGGCACAGAATTCTGTATACGAGTCTGCCTGTGTTATAGATGGATTGAGGTTTTCTTAAAGACACTGTTTCACATGTGCAATATTAATAAATAATGTGCAACTGCTATTTTGAAACCTAAATAATATGAAGGTCTATTAAGACCATTATTCTTCTCTTCTTGAGATTTAATACTTTTATCATAATTTTCTATGCGAAATATATTGTTCATAGCAATAACAATCAAACTAAATTCGCCTAGATTAATTAAATTGAAATCAACGCTAGTCGTATTTCTGAACTAGTGAATATTGTCTTGGGAATTTCGGTTGCGTATTGGATTATTATCGGCTAATAGATTTGAGTGGAATAGGGATTTGTAGCCACTATCGATAAAGCTATCGATATAACAGATAGTCAGTGTGAACAGGTGTTCGGGCCTGATACACGGTAATTGGACGATATGAAACATATTCGCTGATTATATGTAATAAATTACTTATGCAAAATTTATCGAATGAATTGCTGTGTAACGCATTTTATTTATAGACTATAGTTACTGCTTAAGAGGAGCGCGCACATACATTCTTGGGTGCATATCTTGCTTGGTGGTTTATTATGTTGTAAATAAAGGTTCTGAATTTTATCTACTGCAAGGCCAATTGAGCTGTGTGTGTATAATATAACTATTATTCACACGACTTAGGTATTGACCGTAGGTGTATAGTTATATTAAATCAAATCACTAATAGGAAGACGAGACGAAAAGACAGTGAATAAGTATAATCTATCGACATATTACCCGCCCTATACTCCAGCCCAAGGGTGTCCGAGTTCACGTGTGTGGCTGCAGGCTAACTCCAACACACTGCGGTTGCAGGCGCGTCTTGTGTAGCCTGTTAACTGCTTAATGTGTTTGACTTCACTCTGTTGAAGATATTGTACCTCTGCGAATGTGGACCACAAAGTCAGTAAGTTATAATGATTTTGGATTTGTGAATCTAGACTAATAATGCAGTTTAAATATGTTACTTAATATGTGTAGATCTTTATACTATCCTAATATTTTTATTATAGCAATGTGACAGTGACATGTTATCTGGTTGTTGGTTTGGTAGGCACTGAATGCAGAAATCTATGTTGTGTGTGTATCCTACCTTTTTAATTATGAATGGTCAATGCACCTATACAGAACACTAACATAAAATTCACCCGAACAATTTAAAAAATATTTATTGCGTCCCCAACATCAAAGTGACACACTACTTATCTCCAAGTCATATTACTAACAGGAAGAAAAGGCGGTATACTACATAAACAAATCATTAACGTAATTACTGGGATTCTATTTCAGAAACTCACATTAAAATACTACGGCTTCTTGCTAATTGAAGTTCAAACAGTTCCTTTATGTTGGATGAGGACAAGAGGGACCTCCAGGGACCTTCGAACAATAACTTGGACAGTTTTATGTCTTTATGTTATTTATTATGTCGTCATCGGGACGTCATTAGATGACCATTTGAACGTTTTGAAACACTTCTGGAGGAGTATTGGGATGCTTTTTCGTTTTTAATGCAGTCAATTATTGAAATTGTATTAATATAGTAAAACAACGCTGAAAATATAAAGTGAGTACAAGATAATTGTCCAGTATTATTAAAAGATAATAATAAAAATCAGTACCTATTTAGCTTTTGCTTAACCCTTTGCGAAGAAATGGTAAGAGACACTGAAAACAAAAAGTTACTTATAGAAAAATAACTTTTTTACTAACGTGGTGATTTGGTCACGTCATGCTGTACCTAAACCCCCTAAAACCTCCAACTAAAAATATTCTTCCCAACACAAACAATAATCACCATTCATCTTAATCACGTACAAACAAACACACAAGCGCACAGACAGACAAACAAAACAGTGCATTGTCCCGAATATTTCGTACGAAGACATAACGTGGCACTCCAAGACGCTCCGTCAGTCAAAAGCCGCGTCACACGCTACAACAAAGGCGAACCGGGCGCACAGCTCTTTGTGACGTACGGACGACTCGTGTGGAGGACCCTTTACGATATAAAAAGAATTGTTTAGAACGATGCCCCTGTTTAATTGTTATTTTATTAAGGAGGTAATGGAGGTCGAGGGGTTTGTTTCTTTTTTGTAATAGTCTGGTTTGGCTTAAGATTTTTAATTTGTGGTTTCTTGTCTTTTCAAATTATTTGCTTAAATATCTTAATTCCAGCTTAAAAAGACAATAATCCACTGTAGAAATAAAATAACCCACTTTCGATCTAACTGATCGGTTTATTTTTAGACCAGCATCCGATTCAAGGTTCACCTCCTGGCGTGGAAAATATATTAAATGGCTCATGTTATATCCTTATAACACTTAACCCGCCTACGGCTTCGAAGTATTAATATATTTGTCATTTGTCATGACAAGCAAATGATAAGCTGATAATATTTTACAAATCATGGCACCAGTCATGTAATCAAAGCATTTGATTAACAGTTCACTCGTTTACACCTATGTTATCCTAGTACTTCTTCGGAGTTCACTACTGTATTATCCGACGAAATACATCCTAACTGGATTTACTCCTTACTTTGTCTGTTACCTTATTTAAGAACAAAAGCATTCTTCTTCAAGGATTTGAGGATATGCACTTTTGTCTTTGTTCCTCTGTCACGTTATGCTACCCTGGTACTTGTGACTTGAGAGACGTCCCATCTTTGTTCTCCTTGACTAACTACTTTGTATTACGTGTACTGTTTAAATCTTGCATTTAAATTAAATTCCAAGTGTTTGTCTACGATGCTCTGGGAATGAAAAAGAAACCTTTTGTTAAACAGTGCTTCTTTAAATTAATTTATTTCAAGTGAGCAGCGTGCCTACTCTCGGAAAATGGAATTAAACTCGCAAAATGGTATAAAGGGAGCTCTCCGGAATATTTACATCTAATTATTTACGACACGTGACTTCAACAATGATAGGCTGAAATTAGAACTTGGGATCTCAATTTATCAGTCGGAAAACGGGATACTCAAACTACTGGCCTTTATGAAAGATCGTGCAGCCTAAGCAAGTTGTTCCTTTCCAACTACATTGAATAACTCTAATAAGAAACCGCACAAATAATAAGATATCAGCCACATCAAATACGGAACACTATCATATCCCTCGATCCCGAAAACAAATAAGGCCGAAAGTTCGAAAGATCATTCTAGAAATTGGGCAACTACGAAAGTTCGAAGGCAAAAAAGGATTTTGGAAAACAAAAGCATGTAGGAGTGTAGCCGGTAGATGACGCGGCTGATCCCCAGTTCGTCATTCGTGGCTGATGAGCTAGCTACGCAATGATCCATGTGATTACCGGCCTTGCTTGGGCTGTGATGCAAGTAAGAGGAAATTAGCGGTTTTGTCATTTGACCATGTTGGTTTAAATTCTCTTTTTAAAAAAGGTCAAGTTGATCTACTCATGCTAAGAAAATATAACTATTGCGTTTATTTTTGATCGTAATAATCCCGCGGATGGTCGAACCGGTCCATAAAACACTACCGATTTGTAAAGAAAAAAAATGTAGTCCTTTGTATTTTACAACTCAAAACAATTCTCGCATGAGTAAAAAAATAAGGCGTACCAGCAGTAGGCACCATGCGATGTACTGCCATTATGGACTTCCTTATGTACTCTCCTTATATATTCCTCTTATATACTCCCCTTATGTACTTCCTCATATACTCCCCTTATAGACTTCTTTATGTACTCACCTTATGTTCTTCCATATACCTCCTTATGTACTTCCTTACGTACTCCCCTCATGTTCTTCCATATACCTCCTTATGTACTTCCTTATCAAATCAAATCAAATACCTTTATTTTCAGGCTGCATTGGCCCATAGATATATACCTTAATGACTAACATACATATTATATTATACAAAATTGTTAGTATATAAAAAACTTAAAACTATGTTAGTATCATTTCACTATGCACTATGTCACTGTGCGGTCCGGTGGCACTTGTCCGCGGAAGCGACTCTACTCCAATTATGTACTTCCTCATGCACTCCCCTTATGTACTTCCTCATGTACTTCCTTATGGACTTCCTTATGTACTCCCCTTATGTAATTCCTTATATACTCCCTTTATGTAATTCTTTATGTACTCCTGTTGTGTACTCCCCTTATGTACTTCCTTATATACGTCCTTATATACTTCCGTATGTACTTCCATATACCTCACTAACCGTTTTGCCGCGGTTTCACCTGCGTCCCTTGGGAGCTACTGCCCGCACCGGGATAAAATATAGCCTATGTTACTCGCAGATAATATAGCTTTCTAATGGTGAAAGAATATTTAAAATCGGTCCGGTAGTTTTTGAGTTTATCCATTAATTATGAATATATCCTCTTTATAATATTAATTAGTATAGAAGTATAGATAACTACTTCATTTTTATACCCGCTTCAATCCTTTAACTCGAAGCATTCCATGATTGGTAACCGTGGCGCTACTGTCAATCATTATTGAAGCTACTTTAATTTATTGTTCACCAATAACGCGAACATTGCGTCCTGCGGTCTCAGCAATATATTGATGACGTCATTATAAATGTGCATCATTCATGCACTGGGTATATAAATGGTTTTAATTACAAGTTCGATTGCTTGAAATTAATACATATCTTACGGGAAAGAGCAAAGTATTTTACGCTTTTTTTTGTAATTATATAGTATAAGTACTTTAAAATTGTAATGGCTATTGAAAGAATGTTTAACTATCCCAATTAGAATTTTCACCTGAAGCAGGATTCAGCCAAAAAGCTTAAAGATTTAATGTAGTCTACAGACAAGCTTGATTTTTCCTTTAAAATGTAAGGATAATGATCGAAAATCTTGGAAAATGAAGAAAAGCTCCCGGAAAATAAAATATAAGGAACAATATCCACTGTAAGTGTGAAGGGTTCAAGGGTTTTATTGAATAAAGATTGTATTGTTAAAAGACGGAGTTCAGTTTTATTGAAATCCGCTTTCGCATGGAAACAGACAGTTCAGAGAATTGTATTATGCTCATAGAAAGTCCGTTTGAAATTTCATCTTTGGTCAGCAATTTCAACTTACAAAATAATATGTAGCATGTTAATTTGTTAATTTAAGCTATCAAAATATAAAATCACAAAATTTCTAATTTTGAAATCAATCATCTTAGTACGGTCAATACGTACTAAGATGATTGATTTGCTTCAAAAACGTAAGAAAGAAATAAACCTATGGTAGATAAAAATCATTCCCAAAATAATAGTCACATATCATCAGTACATACATTTTTTTGGTATTGCGACTTAATAACCGACTTCCAAAAAAGGATGACATTCTCAATTCGTCGGAATATTTTATATTTTTCCCATGTTACAGTACATTTTCAGTGGATGTCAACATGAGCGCATTGACAGATGGCTGCGCATCCGAAACCCCATTAGCATTCAACCGAGCCGTTTGAAGCACGCGTTTGATTAATTGATTAATTAGTTTTATCCGATAAATCGCATGTACTGAACGAATTAAACAAATTGCTTTATGTTCGAAGTGTTTCTGCTAATTTTATATTAGCTTATACATTTTATTTGATTGAATAAAAATCAGAACATCAGGAACTATGCTGGTTAGTGTTTAAAGTATTTTAAGTCATAGTACGAAATGTCTAGTCTACTCTAACATCATTCGGGGCAGACCCTGATTTCTAACTAAAATATCAGACCAAAAAAAAAACTGCTTAAAAATGAAATTTTTCTATCTCAAAGTTTTTATAAACTTACATCACAGGATTATCACTACATATTTTTAAAAACGTTTTAGTACTTAGAGTGGTGGTTATTTTAAAATTCAAATTGGCTGCAGGTAGGTACTTGGGGTTTTCACATTCAATTTGATGCCTGCCTACATTTCAGTCTACGAGTTTCAGATTTACCTACATATACTTTACATACAATTATTTGCACGGTGTATCTGAAACGGCGTGTTAGCTAAAAATAGGAAGGTTCGCGTTATTGGGCAAAATTGGTTTTTGGTAAACGGATTCTCGCTTTAATTGAATTTGAATTAATGTATAGTAAAAGAGCAATCATTTATTATTATTTTTAATAGCGAAATATTACGCTTTAACACGTTAGGAATCGCACAACTTATGATTGGAAACTTAAATGTTATATAAATGAAAACATTTTAAGAAGGCCAAATTCCTGATTTTTTGTTACTTTATCAGTTTTTATTCAAAACAGTTGGATTTAAGAACTACATCTACGTTGACGATTTATGAACATTACACATTCTATTAGTCGATGTCACGCGAAATGGACAAGGATTTGGGACTAGTCGTCATAGTAAACATTTTTCGCCTTGCCAAGATCTACGCAATTGTACTAGAATCAACACTGTTGGACAGGGTACCAAAACGCCCATCGTCCTTTATACCCACATTTGGCCGTTTTACAGCCTATAGAGGCTATTTTTAATATTCTTTCATTTCAATCTACAAACTTTTCCAAAAACGATATCGATGCCTATAACCAAAGGTAGAAATGGCTTAAGTAATACCTCAACTCACAACGCCACCTATGCTGTAAAAATCGGTAAAAAAACTTTTAAGTTAAACGGTTTTATCTTATGTGCACTGAAAACTAGAAAATAAAAAAATTGTTACTTACCTGTCAACCTACGTAGGTGGGCCCGGTCATATTAGACTAAAATAGAAACGTGGGGCCCTTGTGAAATCCTACCTATGGCAAAGCATATCTGGTCAGCAGCGGTGAGGGAGTGCCAGACTCTTGACTAAAAACCGTTTTGTTCCGTCGTAGGCCTTTTATGTACCAGGGCCGCGGTAACTCTTTCGAACAATCTCGCAGCCCAGGCAGGCCTTGGCCCTGTTGGGCCCCGCTGGAGTTACTGACAGTTTTCTACTTGCGAAGCCCTTTCATTTGATACCCATGTTGGAGGGATTGATAAAAAATTGTTATCAGCCATTTGGTAGCGGCGGCCATCTTAGATTTCAATTTTGCATAGTAAATTGTATTCTACTTGTTGAGACCTTTCATTTGATACCCATGTTGATGGGATTGATAAAACCTAAGTTATCCGCCATTTTGTAGCGGCCGCCATCTTAGATTTCAATTTTGCATAGTAAATTGTATTCTACTTGTTGAGACCTTTCATTTGATACCCATGTTGATGGGATTGATAAAACCTAAGTTATCCGCCATTTTGTAGCGGCCGCCATCTTGGATTTCAATTTTTTATAGTATATTGTATTCTGCTTATTGAGCCCTTTCATTTGATACCCATATTGATGGGATTGATAAAATCTACGTTATCCGCCATTTTGTGCCGGCGGCCATATTGGATTTACAATGTTATTGATATTACTATATTGTATTGTCATCGAAATTAAAGGTGTATACAAAATTTCAGATTAATCGGTTGACAGGAAGAGGGTGAAATTTGAATTACAAAATTTGACCCAAGAATGAATAAATAATAAATAAAAAAAAACGGGGTGAGCTAAATAATATAAATTAATAATAGTGTGAATACAAAAAAAAAAATATTTTTTAAAAAGCGTGGGGTGCGTGGTGTCAATAGTTATAAATATTTTATTGACAGATATGAGTACAGTGATTTTCATTTCGATAATATCTTAAAAAGCACCCCACGCTTTTTTAAAATATTTTTTTTGTATTCACACTATTATTAATTTATATTCATTGAAATTTTTAACACTGTTTTCTTAATTTAAATTCATTAAAGTTTATTTTCTATTTTTTAGTTCGTTCTTCTATAAAAAGCGTGTTTTTTAGTTTTTTTAAACTATTATTTATTTTCTAGTTTTTAGTTTGTTTTAAAACTATTATTTGTTTTGTAGAATTCAAATTCTCTTTAGTATACAAAAATTTGTCCATATTAGAGAAAACGGCTAAAGATAATTATTGGAAATAAAAATTAACATCGAGTCCTGCCTTATCGACTGTAGAGAAAAATTCTAGAAAATTTTAATTAATTTTCTTACCTTATCGACTATAGATGAAAATTATATAAATTAACAAAAATCATATTTTGCAAATTGAAAAGCCTAGGAGTCGGTGTCTAATGGATGTTACTAAGTTAATTTTGCCACCGACTTCTAGGCCGATGCACCTAAAATTAGTTTTTTTTTTGCTTTTTAGTGTTTTGGGAAGTCGGTTTAATTTTTTTGTAAAAAGGTTATTTATTTAAAGCTTTTCAGTGATACGAATAGTTGTCACTATCCACAAGTGGGAAGTTCTCATCAATACAAAGAATATAAGTCCAAACGAGGTATTTTACATATTCAGTTGTCGAGTTCCCTCGACTTTCTCTGGTCTCCATCATCAGGTCAGCTCCAAACCTTCACTGTTGCATAGGTCTTGTCAATACGAATAATTTAAGCCCAAACACGAGGTAGTTTACGTATTCAGTTGTCGAGTTCCCTCGACTTTCTCTGGTCTCCATCATCAGGTCAGCTCCAAACCTTGACTGTTGCAAAGGTCTTGTCAATACAAATAATTTAAGCCCAAACACGAGGTAGTTTACATATTCAGTTGTCGAGTTCCCTCGACCTTCTCTGGTCTCCATCATCAGGTCAGCTCCAAATCTTCACAGTTGAATAGTGCTTTTAGGCGTAAACCTGAGTGTCAAGTTTTTACCCTATGTATGCCTACAACTTTTGAAGGTTGCCCTCGATTTCTCAGGGTTTCCATCATCAGATCCTGACCTGATGAATATGGGACCAACTGGCAGCTATTCCGAGTCGAACAAAAAAAGAATCACGTAAATCGGTCTATAAACCTCGGAGTAATCGATGTGTATGTGTAACCTCCTCCTTTTTGGGAAGTCGGTTAAAAATTGAATAATTTTATCAAATTAGTGTATTGTCATCGGTCCTCAATAAATCTACAAAGTTTGAACGAAATCTGGCCGTTTAAAGTGGGTCAAAATCGCGCCCAAAGAAGTCGGTTACAAACAAACATACAAACATACAAACATACAAACCTACAAACCTACAAACATACAAACATACAGGTGAAGCTAATAAAAAGCGTGTAAAAACCGTTTAAAAACGAAGACACGCACGTGACAAAACGTGCCAATATTTCTGAACCTACGTGTAGGAACCTTTATTTCAAAAACATTCCACGCTTCCCAATTTAAATTCCCCACATATATTTATCTGGAACACGTAACCACAGCACTGCAAAACTCGAAATGACAGTCGAAACTTACACACTAACTATTGCTATTTTCCTGTCGTATATTTAAACTCGGAAACTCGAAATTTCGAAACTACAGCCGGAATTAATAATGGAAGTGTTGGAAAACAATCGTATATTTGCAACCATATTCCGATACTGATGAGAAATAATTTCGTACTTTGTACACCGGTTTGTTAGCAATTGTGGCGTTGTTTCCGTTTCATCGGCCGAATGTGTAATTAGACTGGAGCTGGGAGGAATAGTTTCCATTCAGCCGTTTAAATATAAGGTGCTTTGGATTAATAAATGTTGGCTGTAATTTGGCCTTTTAATAACTTAGAATTATGGCTGCATCCTGGAAAACTTATATTCGTCGTAAATTTTATGTTTAAATTTAATCTATTACACTACTAACTAAATTGCTATAAAAATCTAAGTCCTTAGCTTAATAATATGGTACCTATAATTGAATATTGCGACCTCTTCTTATCCTACGTCCGTTTGGAGTTTTCAAACTGGGCACAATATCGTTCGTTATTCAAAACAGGATTTGTCCGAAATTAGGATTGATGTAATTTATACAAGATGTGCAGAAATACTACACACATTTTAAATATTATTATTTACTCATCCAACCCCTTGCTATGCCTACATAATTAATTTCTTTAAAATTACATAGGTTGGTGATAATTTGGTAGGGTTTTAACAATGAATTCTGTAATCAAGACTAAATTAAGAGCGAACAAAATAATTTAAGTTTCGTTTTCAGTATTTAGGGTGAAAAGCTGAAAATGCTGTTCTATTTCCTTAATTAATGTAGACGTCTATTTAGGGATTGTTGGAAACTATTTAATATTGTTGGAGCCTGTTCTTTATGACTAAATAACGATTTAATTCTTTGACAACCCTTAGATAAGATAGTCTAATTGAAATAAATGATCTAGGCTGCCCGCTTACGTCACAATTTTTGTAGGACAGATAAATCGGACCAATTTTTTGTAGGACGGTCTTACTAGGACCGACTTATCGTAGGACGTTTCCGTTGCACTATTGCTGTCAGTGTGTTCTATTCTCCTACAAAAAATCAGTAACCGATTATCGGACGTGAGCGAGCAGAATTAGACTCAGAATTTCATTCATTCATCACAAAACTACACTTACACCGTTTATATTTTAAAGCATCAACCCTCAATAGTCCTTTTTAGGGTTCCGTACCTCGAAAGGAAAAAACGGAACCCTTATAGGATCACTTTGTTGTCCGTCTGTCTGTCTGTCTGTCTGTCTGTCTGTCTGTCAAGACCCTTTATCTCAAGAAAGCGTGGACGTATCAAGGTGAAATTCACATGAAATACTCGAGTCTATTGCCCCTTTAAGCTGTGAAAATATCAAAATTCTAAGCCAAGCCAATCAAAAGATACAACCGATTATGTCGATATTTTCAACAAATTTTCGACACTCGCAAAGGAATCAAAACCTACAGGGTACTTCCCGTAAACTCAGAATCTTGAAATTTGGCATGAAGCATTGTCATATAATGCAAATATAGGAAAAATTGCGAAAATCATTTTTTTTTAGTTATATAATATAATAAAAATATTTTAATAAAATGAAACTTACTACCTTATTTCTCACGAACGAATAAAGGTACCAAATTGAAATTTATACTAAATACCTAGGTATATTGTCCCTTTAAGCAATGAAAAAATCAAACTTCTAAGTTAAAGCGATCAAAAGATACAGCAGTTTTACCGAAACCTTAGACGAATTTCCGTCACACGCTAGGGAATCAAAACCTACAAGGTACTTCCCGTGAACTCAGAATCTTGAAATTCGGCACGAAGCAACGTTATGTAGTACAGATAAAGGAAAAATTGTGAAAATGATAAATTTGAAGTTACATAAAATATAAAAATATTATTTTTGCTTACATGACATAAAATATTTTATTAATTATTATAAACTTACTACCTACCCTTTTTCACATGAACGCGTAGAGATATTAAAGTTTTGAATAAAAAGTGAAATTCATATCAAACACTTCTTAAATATAATTGCCTCTAAACTGTGAAAAATTTTAAATCATTCAAAGGTTATTGGGCACCTTAGTATGGAAACCATACCCACGGCGGATACGAACGAAATATATATAGCACAGTATAATGATAAAGGCTCTGATTTACTATGGCATTAGCCGCATCAATGTGAACCATGGGAATCTAGAGCAAATCAGGTGTAAACATCACAAACAGTGAAGGTCTGGAGGTTATCTGATGATGGAGACGTGAGAAAGTCGAGAGAACTCCCTAACGGTATGTTTTAGTTACGTCGTGTTTGGGCTTATATTATTCGTATTGACGAGAACTTTTCACAAAAGTTAAAAATCAAAAACCTGAAACTGGGGCTCGTTAGGTGATTAATCCCTCAAAAATAAAAGATCCCATTCCTGCAATGGCTGCTTTAACCCAAGTTAGTAGTGAATTCTCATCACCTAAAATAAGCTCCAACACAAGGATACGTTATAAATTGTAAAGGAGTTCCCATAACTATATCTGATCTTTGCTATCGATCCCACAATGGCAGTCAAACCTATCTATGAGGAAAGTCTTCGCCAATACGAATAAAATAAGCCCAAACACGTGGTAGTTGCAACATACCGTTCAGGAGTTCCCTCGACTCTCTGTAGTCTCCATAATCAAATCAGCTCCAAACCTTCACTGTTTACCAGTACCCTCAAAAATACACTCACATGTCTGGTTATGACTAGATGCGTGCCTACAATATTCAAGAGTTGCCCTCGATTTCTCAGGGTTTCCAGATCCTCATCAGATCCTGATCATCCGAATTGGCATCTTCCTTCTGTATGAAAAGTCTTTAACAATAAAAATTAGCATTGCAACCTGTACAATCCTCTGAAACTGCTTTTCTTTTATATTTTTCAAACAATCCTGGACATTCGTCTCCATGGAATTTTAATAAAATATTTTCCATTTTATACCATTCTCCACAATTTAAAACTACTTTGATTCATGTCCGCCACATTTACAAAGCGGGTCAGATATGCCCAATGACCTTTAAGACATAATTATAATTAGTTATTTTCAATCAAATTTCTGAAAGATGACTATAAAATGTTGTATATAAATAATATATAAATAACTTTAATAAAATAACTTTTACAAGGTACTGGCCTACTATTTTAGTTATATTATAAAATAAAAAATATTAACTACTTTGACTCTCACGAAATTACCATATCCCACCAAAAACATTAAATGTAAAAAAAAGCCAATCCTCTACGCAATCCCTCCACCGTAAAAAGTTTTGAGATCGCATAGAAGCCAAGTCCTGTTCAACTTTATTTGTAATAATAAATCAATATTTTGTGACTATATCAATAGTTTCGTTCACTTTACAATAATATTGACTTGGCCATGAGCACAATAAACTACAAATATAATACCTACAGCATATCTTGGAGAGGTGAAAGTCAAACATGAAGTTTAATATCACAGAATTAAATACTTTTAGTTTATTCAATTGTTACTAAATGACCGACAGCGAGTATCATCCAACATCAATGAACTGCACATGTACTATGGCGCTTGTTTAGTCCATGGTGATCTCAAATTCCAATCGGTCCATAATCAGTCCAATCGTAAAATCATGTCCATATAGAATATATCAATTCAATGGTATTTACACATTATTTCAAGGACCGACTTCTAACTTGTACTCATGGCCAAGACAATATTATTGTAATGTGAACAAAACTATTGATATAGTCACAAAATATTGATTTATTATTACAAATAAAGTTGAACAGGACTTGGCTTCTATGCGATCTCAAAACTTTTTACGGTGGAGGGATTGCGTAGAGGATTGGCTTTTTTTTACATTTAATGTTTTTGGTGGGATCTAATTTATTTTTTGGAGGTCTCTTTCTTCTCTAAGTATATAACAAATTAAATTAACTTACATGCAACTAACTAAATATGTACACCTAAAGCAGCACGTAAATAACATTTTTTATATAAACTATAAAAAATCGAAATTGACGAATTTTTGAATCGAATATCTTTTAGAAAAGAGATTTATTTCAGAAGTAGATGGCGCTATCACATGAAACTATTTGATTTTTTTTAAGTACTACTTATACTAAGCTATGTAAAGAAACCATAGCGCGATTTAGACCAGAACAACGCCATCTATCGAGCGAGCATGCAGTATTTATCGCACTGCATTAATATGAAAGATTTTATCATTATTCATTTAATTTTAACCTAGCTTTTTTTATTCATATGTATGTATATTTAACACATAATAACAATATACCACACTACGCAACAATAAAAAAAATACATTTGTACATAAATAAATAACAAAGTTATGAATGCAGTCAAAATTCATACACAATGTTCTTGAAAAACCGCAAATATAAATTTGTTTCCTATTTTTTTATTAAGTTTTAAGGTTTTTATAATTTTTCCTTTATATGTAGCTAATAACCTATCTTGGTGCCACATTTGAAGGTTCTGACTTTGCTAGAAGTACCTTAGACTTTTGATGATCGGTCAGTGAGTGAGTCAGTGACAAAATGGTGTAACTTTGATCGCTCATAACTCGTAAACTATTTATTCAAATGTCTTGTAATTTTGAGACTGAGCTTGTTCTAATACTTACTCTTGGTCATCGAAAACCTAAAGTCCTAGCTTTGTTCACATGGAAGATACAGGGGGCTGAAATAGCCGCGAAACGCTTCGAGAAAAGATGGTACGGCCGTGGCCGCTTTGCTCGAGTCTTGGCTGGGGCACTGCCGTGCCCTCAGAACTATGATTGTTCTAAACTGAACGGTTGGCCCGAGACTCACTTTTTATCTATACAGGATTTGTACGGAACCCTCGGTGCGCGAGTCCGACTCGCACTTGGCCGGTTTATTTATTTGTTGGGTAAAATAGGAATCCGCAAAATAAATTAACGCGAACATACTTGCATACACGTAGTTTTCCTATTCACGCTCGCGCTGCAGATGAAAGGGTGTCGAAAAATAAGCGGCTTTCAGGGGTCCATTTTGTGAAGAATTATAATAAATCTATGAAAGAACCAATATATGCATTAACGGGTGCTTCTTGCTAAGAATAGGGAGCCTCTTTTCTAATCCTTATTTTTGCTTAAGGTAAGAAAATTATGTGTTTGTTTATATTCTGAATAAAGGTTCTGTAGTCTGTTGATGGTCTAAAAAATAAGCCAAAGGGTATGGGGTTCGTTTATTTTAGCCAAGGTCTCTGGGAAGCAATCAGGGTCTCTGGAAATCACGTAAAGTTTTGAGCATTGTGAAATGCCTTTTTTCAGCGACTTTTGTTCTAAAATTATCACATACTTACCTACCTACATATGTTATAAAGTTGAGTTAGATGTGCTTGAGTGATAAGTGGTTTCATAAAGATTTTTGGCCTACTAAAATGAAGATCAAATAAAAACCTCCCACAATTCATATTTCTAGAGCAACTATTAAACGTTTTCTTAACTCCAACAAAGATCTCAAGTGAAACACTCTTAATTTTTTACGTCCATCTCATTAAAATCTCGGAGTCGTAACAATTTTAAAGCTCAACTCAGACATTTAATAAAACTGAGAAAATTAAACAACTATATTAGTTTCTTTTAAAAAGAACTATATAGCACTTTCGAACTTTGAAGTTCTGCGGTAAAATGAGTTCGTGCGCTAGAAAAGTTCGTCACGGGGAGAAAAATTGCGGAATCATTTTCTGAACGAAAAGTTAGAGTTTTAAAACTGTCTGTCTTTTTGTCTGGAGTGTACCTGTAACCACGGAGGTCGATTGATGGAAAATCACTGTTGGTGCTTTCTTTGTGATGGAAAACTTTGTAAGACTTTTGAATATTTTTTTTTGTTTTGTGTTTTTGTTAGTTGTGAGCTAAAAGCTTTGCTTATCTGTTTTGCTTCTTGAGTTAAATTCTGAATGCAATGACTGAACTTTGCCATAGTTCAGCTAGCTTCATAGTTTGATCGAGGTGTTTTATAACTGTAATGTTATTTATATTTATTCGGAAGAAGTTTTCATCGAGTGGGTTCAAGTTTCCTGTAGTAGTGATGTCTGATCATGGATGGTTAATCTTTTGACACTTCCGTCATCAAAAAGTTTTATTTCTTAATTTCAGTGAAATGTGGGTTAAATAAAAGTATGAAATTGCATATATTATGTAGATAGGAACAACCTAAATTGCACTACACTTTCTGTGTTGGATAGCCCGTTTATTCCAAGAAGGCTATATGCCACTAATCTGTATGAATGAAGTAGGTAGTTGTCACGGCGAAATCGGTGTTGGATTACTGTATAGAATACCTATTACTTAAAACTAAGCCCTACTTGTCGGTACAAATTCTAATAAATTCAAGGCACAATGGTTTCAAAGCAAACAATAGTCTGACTAGTCATTAGCAATGTTTGATTACCAACAATTAATTGTGACGAAAGCTAGTTTCGGCTTCCAGAATATTCGCTGAGTGAAGTCGGGAACATTTTCCTTTTGCTTGGCATAAGTTTCAAAGGGTAGCGTCGGGTCTACTGGAACTAAGATAGCTCGAAAGTATTTCAATGGAAGAAAAAAAGAGGATCATCTCCAGCTTGACAAAATGGATTAACTAATTAAATATAGTGGTTATTTAGTTCAACAAAAAAGATTGTCAAACAAAAACAGGCTTTACTCCGGTATTTGATTTACTTATAGCTAGAAAATGCTCCAAACTATTAACCGTCTATAGTTGTGAAATAGAACTGTTGACTATAAAAGAATACTCTTTCTGTTTAGATTCAGTTATTTTAAAACAGAAATAGAATTATATATTTGATAAAAACACAAGGACATACCTACCTATTTATTCTTCTACTGAAAAGTAAAAAATTATTTTATTTTACTGATACAAAGTTTACCAACTTCCAAAACAATCTATTAGTTATTAGATTTCACAAATATAATATTATTTGTTTTTCTTTGTACTCCGTTTTGATCGGTTTTCTGAAAGATTGCGATTATTTTCATTACAGATTTGGTTTTAGACAATTCCATTTCAAGAACGATTCATTTCAGGTTTTTTAATATAAAATAATAAATTCCAATTTCTTTCGAAAATATTATTAATTCTAAAATCTGTACAAGTAATACTGAAAATATAAGTTCTTCTCAATTTATGTTTCCTTGAACTCTTTAATCTCATGAACGACTAGTACGATTTGAAAACCTATTTCAGTGTCTTATTATTTAACTTAACCCGTAATCTTTTCAAGGCCATAAAATCTAGGTGAGAAACACTCAATGTCCTGTAAAGGGCTTTTTTCTAGAAAAGTCTATTGTCATGCTATCAAGGCAAGTACCTTAAGGGTGTCAGTAATATAAATCGTCTGCGGGTCTAGATTAAAAGGGTCCAATAAACTATCCCGCGCAGAAAGGTTATCACGGCTTAACGCTTTCTTATACATAGATTGGATGGAAGTAAATAAGTTTTTTTTAGTTTTACTCGCTTAAAAACTTATTTAGTATTCCCATAACTTAACTACATATAATAAAAAGTATCTATCCACAATTTGTTTAAATGATTTTAATTAATATCAATATCAGGTTTCCAGAGTTACACTTTGGAGGAGGTAATATTGAAATCCTTTTTAATAATATAGGAAATACGATAAACCAAACAGACTCGGAAAAGCTGAGAAAAGTTGAACAAAAAAGCGGATACCTAAGATTTCGTTAAAAAATATCTATTTGCTACACTTTCTTACGCACGCATTGCACTGTACGAAAATACTTCCCAAAATGGAATCTGTGGTATCTACTTATTAAGAAGCTACTTAATTTCTTCTATAACACTCTAACTTACAACAGAAAATGCAACTTAAGCTGCGAAGTTAGGGTCTAAATTCGTTTGAATAGAAACATCTATTCGTTCGCCACGACCGGGAAACCTTTCTACTCGAAAACTTTCAACACAAATTCCATTAACGGAATTAAAATTAAAATACCCTCATTAATATGTAAGGAAAGATTAATGAACTAGCTAATAGCAGTGCTTCGCTCGGTTCAACAAAAAGTCTAAGTACCCTCCGCCATTAGCCGTGTCGACCGTGTCGTCTTACTTATCTCAACTATTCAATAGTTCCTTCCTTCATTTATTTTGTGAGGTACTTTTATTTATTTTTTTCCAATGTAAGTAACTCTTCCAAATTATTTTTAAATGTAGTCCTTTTGAATGTCTAAATAAAAATATCTGATTATAAACATACAATTTTTGTGATAAGTGTGACGTGACAGGTGTGGATTATTATTATTAGGTATCAACATCTATGTATACTTACCACCTAATATCCAAAATTTCAAATTCACTAAATAACCACCCAACCACATTACAAACTAAATACCCCCAACAATAGCCTACAACGTCCAATTTTCTACCTTTTAAATAAAAAAAAAAGTTAGTCGCACAACGTTGAAAACACGCTCGCAACATGTTCCAATGTTACAACAATGGGACGTAACAAAGGACGCTTTGTTGCGTTCGCCGTGCCCTCGGTGCCTCGTGTTTGTGCCGATCATTTTTGCAACACATTGTACGTAGTTTACGTACTATCGTTTAGCTTAGTGAAGGTGATAATGATTTTAGTGTGTATGTTTGGTAAATGGATGACAAGTAGAGTAGAAGTAAGTTTGTGCATCATCATAATTTCCTCTTCCCAGCTATAGCATCAGGAAGCGGTGAAAGGGCGTTTTTAGGGGTGCTGTCCAGTGTCCAAAATAATTTGACGTGAAAAACTGATAATTAAATCATTAATCGAATAATTCTTTACTATAACTTGTAAGTATTTTATATTTTTTTCAGTAGAATTTCCACGTTCCTTGATTAACTTTCATTCCTTCTCTGTATGAGAAGAAGCTTATGACCCGTAATTGAGCAAGCAAAAGGCTGATGATGATAATAATTTTATTCTTATTTGTATTGCTTTTGAAGAAACTACTCTATTAACTATATTCGATACCTACACGTCGAGGAAGTTTAAAAGCATCGCATAGCTATAAAAATGGTTATTCTTCAACATGTACCATATTATTCAGTTATTATTCATGACAGTAAACGCTTGTATTTAATAAAGATGCAAGAACTCTAATATAAAATAAAAAGGAAATAAAACTACGAGAGAACGTTCTCATATTAAATTCTTTAAGACTGAAACTCTGTCTATTGCAGGCATCAAAATTCTTTGCCACGAGTATAAGTTAACCACGTATGAAAAATATTTGCTCTTTCTCAAATATAATTAAAAAATATAAATATTTGACCTCATATTTCAATGAGAAAACTATTTAATAATGATGACGAAATCTGCCCATACTTTGAAAAAAAAAAAAACATTTTTATTTGTACATGAATGAATACTAGCTATTAACATGAATGAATACTAGCTTCCGTCAGTGGTTTCCCACAAATAAAAAGTAGCCAGCCTTCCTCGATAAATAGGCTACCTAACACTGAAAGACTTTTTCAAATTGGACCAATAACAAAAATTAACGACCTAATTTTTCAAGCTGATGACTCAATAAACCTCAAACTCAATTACAAAACATCATTAAGACAAACAAATACAAGTTAATTTAGTGTTATCTTAAGTTAAGGCCAAATATTTCTATTCTAAAGTAATTAATGGTAAGTTAATTACTGTAAAGTCACCTTCAGAAGTTTAAATAGTTAATTAGTTAAAAGATCTGATAAGCTTGGCTTTGAATGGAGTCCAATGGTCGGCTTAAATTATTCGCTAAGGTTTAGTATCAAGATCTTGTGCAAATAGTTTCGGAAATTATTGGGATTATTGACCAAGTTTCGTGTGTTGCTTAGTGATTAATTTTATAGGTGGTACGAATTAAATTGTTCGATAGAATTGTTTTTTCGGCCTTGCTGAGAAAATTGATTCTGCTCATTAATTTTCAAAAAAAAAACATGCGATATGTAGCAAAAAGCAGGTTATATTATCAAATGAAACTATTGTATTTGTTTTAAGCACATGTCAAAAGCAGGCAATTTTTTTATAATATCTTCATGAATACGTAATTTTTTTCAAAACAGCTACACCAAACCACGCTCCTTCTTATCATTTATTCAAAACATCTATAAGTAACCTCAAACTCAAGTGTCCTTTCAACCCAAAAACCAAAAAAGGTTCGTCCATCCTTACTTAATCAGCTTAAAGAGAAACAGTGTCAACACGGATGTCGGATATACAAATAGTTAAGTGTCACTATAGCAACCAATACTCACCTGCGATTGTTTTCTTCGTGCCAGGGGCTAATCTTATCGATTCTCACGCGAGAGAATGGCAAACTTAGATCATTGAACTAACTGGACATGACATTGCTGTGCCTTCTTTTCTGATAACGAAGAAGTTACAAGAGCTCAAAATCTCATACATTCGTGTGTGCGTCAAAATGCTTGTGTCTTTGCTATACCATACCGTACTATAACTTTTACCGCATTACTTTCTTAAAAAGAGTGTCCATGAAGTTTTTTGCCGGCTCTTCTCCATGAGACCAACTTTTTGAAACTGTTCAACTAGTGTGATGAGAGCTTGCAAAGACCTATTTGAAACCAAAGGTTTGGACTTTCGGCTGTGTGATTTGCAAATGAATGATTGAGCTATTTGTTGTATTACCTCGCCACGTTAAAATTGACATACTTTCGCTTAGTGATTAGTGCTCATGGCGGTTCCTGTTATTTAAATGCTCTAAGACGGCAACCGATCCGATTATACGAATACATTACATTAAAGGAATATACGGTTATATACATTGTATTAGCATATGTGGATTTTGTTGCTTCACTTGCTTTCCATTCTTTTTTTCGTCTTCAATTTGTATTGAGTTGACTGTTTCTCGTTAATGTGATCGTATGTTAAGTGGAATGTTTATTTTCTATGGCTTGAGAGATCGATTTTAAAGGTCTTACGTTCGCCTTTTTGAGTGTGATGCGAGCAACACATTTTTGGAATCCCTTTTCCTGTTGCTGAAACTGTATTTAGGTATAATAAATAAAGAATAAGCCGAGTAAAATAAGGCAGGTAGATTTTCGATCAGTCACGACTTTTTTCTGTCTCGAATCGTCCCATACCTTTGTCACCCTAACAACATCTACCTAAAAAGCGTTTTCAGACAAAATATTTTTTAATTAAAATTGAGTAATATTTTCTGTTGATCCCTAAAGATTTACCTAATCTCTAATTTTGTGGTTTCCTCACGACTCGCCTTCATGTTATTACTTCCAATATTTAGATACCTATCGCGTAGGTTTTCTGGCATTTAGCCAAAGAGGCGAATCCAATATTTTTCAGCCTACACAAACAGACGAAAATGTATGGGCTATAAAATACTATTGTTTAACAGTTTAGTCCTTACTTTCTTTTATGCGTGTCTAACCTAAATGCCTGAAAGGCGCAGAATGTAATATTCTGAGTATTATTTAGAGCCCTTTTGGATGTATGGGATGTGGTGAACATAAGTATTAAGCAGTAGGTCGTATTGATAAAATAGTATCTGAATAAATATTTGTGACTATTTTCTGTTTCTATCTATCGGTAGGTATACATTATTGATTCTGACGTGAATCTGTAGTGTTAAAAATCATTTACAGCATTTTCATCTAAATTCCTAGTAATTCCCAAAACCCCCACCCAATATTCACTCGTCTTGCTTAAATTATCCGTTGATCAATGAGTCAGTGCATCATCTAGTCAGCTTTTCTTCATCAGTTTAAAGTATTCAAGCAAAAGCAAAAAGAAAAAAAAAGATTTAAACCTTCAACGAAGTTTCCTGCAACAAAAAGGATAAAAGTCGGTATTACCGCGGACAGGTTGAACTATATAAATAAACAGCCAGTGTCGGCCTGGCCGCAATAAATTCTTGTTTCCCCTCATGAATGTCCACTTTCATATTTCTGCTACAGCTTACTCTCTGAAGTTGGTAGTTTGTATAAATCTGTGAGTTTGTAGCGTGGTGGATGTCGCTGTAATATTTTAAATTAGTGCTATGTTGATTTATTTGTACGGTAGTTTTTGTTTTTAAGGTTAAATAGAATAAAAATGTTGCAAATGTATTAATCAAATTAAATGACTCCACATTTTTGCCAATAATAGCCTAAATGAGAACCTAGTATTTCTTTTAAGTGGTGAAAATAGGTACCTATATTTTCCCTGCAGTAGGTATTATATATTTTAAATTAATAAGAGGACACTATTCAAAGTTCGCAATATTTAGAAAATCATTAGAGTTCTAATGATTTTCTTAAAAATAGAAAAACTTATCGTGCCTTTTGTGCCTATTATTATTTGACCTAGACAGTAGTATACATATAGTGACAATATAACCATCACGTCTTCAGACCCATAGGTACCGCAGTCCATCAATGTCTACCAACAATACGCAGCTTAATTGAACGAGATACCAACTTACCGAACAAAGTAAGGTCAAAAAATAAATCATTTTCTAAAAAACGGCCATAAATTCCAAACGTGACGCGAAGAAAATTTTATTTAACCGTTATATTAAGGGAATAACCGTCAAGTTATAGCGGCCATATTGGAATGCTATCATTTGACGTTGCTTGCTATATTAAAGTTTTAAATTATATTCACGAAGTACGGTGTTGTATATAAATTGGTTTATTTTAGAGTTTAAAAGATCTGAATCAGCCGATATGTATCGGCCAGTTAAGTGATTTATGAAGATAATCCCTTTTGGCTGAAGTCACGAATAGTTTCTTGAATATAATACACTGTATGTAGACGATAACATATGAATGAGTTTTGCCAGGTTATCCCTACATATTTTCTGGACGCTGCACATTTTGTAGTACAACGATATTTATTGTTTGGATCAAGACTTTACTGTTTATGACTAGAAAAATATACAACGTAGCTTGTTGAAGGGTTGACTACTACGTTGAAGGGTTATGTATCTATGTGTATTAAATGAGCTAAATGAGCTATGAGATCATTTTCTTTACTTGTCGAATTTCGGTCAAAAATCTCGCAAACTTAGTAATTACCAATGCACATAAATATACTATGTCTCATATTAGGGAAAGTTAACCTTAATTTCTCACAGTAATGTTAATATGTCTTAATCTACTCACGTATAATTTTACCTTCCCATTTTAAAAACCATTGTGCATCCAATAAGGGTTTTATAGACTTTTATTAGCGCCATCTACTAAATGTATAGTGTTGTTAAATCCGGGTGAGGCGTTAAGAAGATTAACCGCGACCCTGCTCCGTCCTGGTGGAAGGATTCATTATTTTATGTATGGGGAACCTTCCTACTTACTATCTTTGGTTAATTCAGATGGGTGGGTATTGTGAAGAAAGATGTGCGTTGTTTATGACCTGATTTCTTTCCTAGCAGTTTTACTATAGTATTCTGTATTAATAAATTGTTTACTGCAAAGCTTAGTTATTGGTTTACAATTAATTTTCTACCCCACTAAAGGGATATAAACCAGAGATCGCCCCACTGCAACCGCACCCCGCGTTTAATTTCCTCAACTTCCGCACAACCAGAATCCAATTCCATCTGCTTACATTTAATACAGTCAAAAATATTCCATCCCGACAAGGCAGCAAATTAACCGATATAAACTTCCATTAATTAACTAATGTACCTCGCCGCCGCAAAACGGGGCTTCATCAAGTTACCCATGTTTTGGCACCGAAACAAACTTTTTTGGCTTTGTTATTTCACCCGTTATGCTCCTAACAGCAGACAGGCTCAGGTAAATAAAAGTTGCCAAATTAGTTGGCGTAACTCCGGCCGACATCGGCAGTAAGATTACAGGTGTAATTCCATTAAATGAAAAATACTGGGGCAGTTTTTTTTGACATTTTTGGGCCCCTAGTTAGAGAAGTTTTGGAATGGCAGATGTCAGGCTGATTGGAGATCTTAATTGCTATTACGGATAATGTGACGGCTATTGTGATTGGATGGTCGTCAGTTTGTGGTGCGGCTGCAAGATTTACTTCATAGTAGCGGTCTTACAATATTTATTTATTTTAACACGAATGTATTAACATTTTAGTCATTTTAGTCTGACAGCTGGTGAAGAATCAACAAACTAAAGAGATGAGAGATAATTAAATGCAAAAATAATATTTGAAAAAGTAGTTAATAAAACTATAATTAATTAAATCCAAGTTTTATCTAAACACTTAACAACGATAGTAATAATTTCGAACAAAGACTATAAATTAAGAAGTGCAAACAAAGCGAAGCCAAAAACAACAAGCGGGCGATACCAAAACTAAAATTCAATTTACTCGCTTGCAAACATATAAATCAAAAATTAAGAAAAACTACTAATACTAAGTCTAAAGTAAAATTTTCAGTCTAGACTGATGATTGTTTACAGCAAACTAATTCAGGCATAGTTGAGTAAATTAATGAGAATTACTTCAGCAATAAATCGTAGGAAAAGCTTACGTTTTCTGAAGTCTTATTTTCAGTAGTATATCACGTTTGTCGGCTTTGAATATTCTCGTATCTATCAAATTGGCTTCCATTTGCTTTTGTTTTTGTGCGAAACAAATGACGTCTTTAATAATTCCGGTTATACAAATACGCTATCTTGTATCGTATTGAAGAAAAGGATTGACGAAAGAACCTTAGTAGACCAAATTATTTTGTTCTAATGGAATCTCAGGAAACTTCTTAATTTTAAGTCGTATTAAGTTTATATAAAGTACCACTACTGCGAATATAGTCCAATAATGTATGTCCGAATAAAGATCTTGAATCTTCCTTACCTCCAAAACTTGGATTCCGGAAACTATTCTTACAGCTAATCCTTCGTCTTCCCGTGGATTGTATTGCAAGGTGATAAATTAGCCTGACGCGTTACTTACCCGACTGCTGCTGAATATGTATTAGTACTACCAAATTAAATGGTACTGCTCGCTGACGGCTACGAGTGAGACATATGAAAGTATGGGAAATAAAGTAGATATTATTGACAAGGAAATTATAGGTGTAACTGCTCAATATCTGTGAAAGTCGTGGCAATATTTTAATTTATATAATTTCTAAGTTTATTTTCCACATATATTTTTTTTTGGGAAGGGATGCGAGGGAGATATAGAGAATGAGCACACCAACCTCTAAGCATTTTGCTATCACCTTTCTCGTTTATCTTCACTTTCGTCAAGCGCCCGGGACCAAATTTAAAAATAATATCTATTTAATTTGATGGTAACTGCTATTACTAACTACTCTAAATATACCCTAAATATACTGTAAATAACCTTGAAATAAATATTTGCGTGATACCAGACTATAACGAAATTAGGGGCAACAAAAACCGCGATGGATTTTTCAGCAATTTTTTTAAATCGGTTTGAAGTTTTCGAGTTTATTATAAAATTGAAATAATACGTGAGTAATACAGTAGACACAGTAAATAGCAGTCATATATCACAACGTGTTGAACTAGTGAACAAGAACATTATATTAACTGTGGTTTAAATTCTGTGCCACGAGCCACCGGTGCAACAAAAGATTTCCCACAGGGTGACAGAGCTTAAACTGTATCACACTTTATTGCAACGTCTACTCCTAAGATGTACAATCTCTATTTTATTATAAAATAGAATTTACTTATATTTTATGTATTTTTGTGTAGGTATGGATTTATTTTATAACTAGAATTTGATTTCCTTTGATTTCTCCTATACATCAAGTAGTTGTTCACGGAACATTTCCAACATTTCCATGATCAAATGGTTGAACCGATTTGATCAAATTTTTCATAGAAGTGGAGGCTCGACTTACGTGTCAAATATTATTTCAGTATCATTCGATGTGCATTGCTGCAAAACCTCCTCTAAAAACTCGCTTAAAGTTTGTCAGACAAAAGCGAGATCTTAATCAACGTTGACGAACAACGAAACCAACTCCAATACCTCTGTTTTTGCAAAATAAATCTTCTTCATTTTCACAACTCCACCGAGATACACTTACTCAACTCCGCGAAACCCAATCTGGGAACTGGGAAGTTTGGAAACAATTTCTGCAGCAGGAAAACTAACAAATGAAATTCCTACAATTCTTCTGGCCGATATGAAGTCTGGCTAGAGGTGTCGTTGTCGCATAGTTGTGCAAGTTATGCTTTGCACAAGTCCTGGATATCCGGATAAGTTTAACTCTGGCGTTGGAACTAAATGAAATTGAAGTTGAATCTCGCGAGCTCTGTAAGAAGATATAACCTTCAGCGTATTACTTTGAAGTTGGATATGGAAGCTTGGATGACGTTTGCTGGAATGCCTGTGAATTATGCTTTATGTTGCATGAACATTTTATTACTGTCAAAGATGTAATAAAGTAAGTTGTTCTTTGCATTCATTGAATGGATGCAATTTGATTTTACGCAAAACGATAAAACAAAACAAAATTATATATTATTATTTTTTCAATTATCTAGTCCTTTAAAAATCATAACTTTTGATATTAAATTAAAATCTCAACCAAATAAAAAAAATGGAGCCTATATTTTGTTGCAAGCAATTAATTTTGTATTTTCTCTTTATTGCAACATTATAATATTTTTATTAAAATACATTGTATAATTTGAAACTAAATACATTGACGATGTTAAGGCTAGACATGAGACAGCCATTATCTGAGTAAACGGCTATCGATTACTCCACTTTTTTATTGTTTAACTAACGATATCTTCAGACCTTTAGTACTATAATCAGCAGTTAGTCTTAATTTCAAGCTTCTACATTGTTAATAAAGTCTCAGGTTAATTTTATAACAATGTTTTAATATTAATCGATTGAAATTCTATCGTTTGGAAAACATACTTTTTCGTAATTTGGTACCTTTTAAAAAACCTTCTAAAAGATCACGATTCAAGTATGTATAACAGTACATTTTATAGGAACATCTAAACAATTTTGTAACAACAAGGTTATCTTAATTTAAAACCATCTAAATGGGTTCATCTATACAAACCTACAAATGCACGCATATTTGTGATGAGTTACTCTCAACAAACAAGCTGAAAGTGTAAAGCTAGCTGATACCAATACATTAGTTGTTTGATTAATACGCGAAAGTTTCTCCATTGCACATGACTGCGCACTTATTAGGCCGTGATCACCGATACATATCACAACTTCTACAACTTTAATTAAGTTTCTTCGGCGAACAATATTATATTCTAAGGTCTGATACACAATTACACATAGTTTTGGTTCAGAGATTGATAAGTTCCCACAATTAACAAGACTAGCTCATTCTCTCTAACAAATTAAATGAGTTTCGCCTAACAGCCCTTTCACACGGCAGTCCAGTTTTGCGGGACCGGCATTTTACTGTATCCTGCAAAACTGAACTACGTGTGAACACTGCGTCCGTTTTTGCAGGATTGCCGCTTTTTACTGGACGAGCGATCCAGTTTCAAATGACAAAACCGAACCACACAAATCGGGACGGGAACAGCATTTTGCAGGATCCTGCATGCAGTTTGCTCGTGTGAACACTAGCATATAATATCTTTTGCGATCAAACGGGATCCTGCAAAAAACGGTATCCTGCAAAAAAACTGGACTGCCGTGTGAAAGGGGGCCGTTACTGTTAAATATAAAACTTTGATTTGCGGTTATTCTGTGGGTTCATTTCAAATATTATTTTGATAATTGTGACAGTATTTGTATTTGCTTTATAAGCACTTGTTCATTTATATGGTAACACCTTTCTTTGTCCTTGTTCTACTTTGTTTCCCGTAATTATGTCTCATTTCTAACTATCAGAGTATCATTTAATTTAGGGGTACTACTACATATTCAGCGGTAGTCGGGTAAGCACCTTGTCAAACTAATTTATCACCTTGCAATACAATCCGTGTGAAAACGAAGGATTGGCTGTAAGAATAGTTTCCGAAATCAAGATGCCTTGCCTTGGGAGATTAGGTATGGGTCAATGAGTAATTTTCTATTAGTATACTTTATAAGCACATTTATTTAATCAAGATAAAATTAATAGGCACATGGGACTAGACAAGAATAAAAATAACACTTTAAGCCTAAACTTGAATAACTAATAAAATAATTATTTACTAAAAGTTACACATAAAAAATATTATTCTAGTCAATACGATAATTTGGAGTTTTTTGTTTTTGCACACACGATGGCAAACACTCTTCAGTTAATTCATGACCTTCATTTTTCTCCATGGAGTTTGTTGTCTGTTGTTTTAGATCCTTTCTTAATGCACAGCAGAGCCTGAAGTATAAAACAGTTAATTTTACTTTATGAAATTAGGGTTGTTCACACATAGAACCACGCGCAGCGCTGCGGTAATCGGTAAATCGGATCTTATGTTATATTGACCTTTATGAAATCAAGCCTTTTACTGGAAAACCGCCCGAACGCGCGGTCGAGCGGTATGATTTTTTTACCACAACCGCCCTCCGCGGCTCCGAGCGGTGTCGTGAAAGACTCGAATAGAGTACTTTTACATAAACTTAGTCTAACAGCCCTTCGCTTTAAACTTTTTATTCCAATGTATTAAAAAGGGTTAGATTAAATGGATTGTGGTGTACATTTTACCTGAGTGTGAAGAAGTATATGATTTCCACCAGGCTCAAGAATGAGAAGCCCAGGAACAAGCCCAGTAGACCACCACAGTTGGCGAGGAAGTCAGTAACGCCGAACAACTCCGAGCGACGCATCGATATGAACTGCGGGCTCTTGTAGAATACCTTCAGCTCTGAATAATGGACCCTGAAACATTTCACAGTTTTTTTTAATAATAATAATGTCGGGACACCTTTTCCCACAAGGTCGGTTAGCGCCATGGTATGTTATTAATAAACTTGTGTTATGGGTACTAACACAACTGATAACTACATATAGCAACTTATATGTAACGCCCAGACCACGACCAACAAACATGCTCATCACACAAATATCGACCGAAACGGGTATCGAACCTGGGACTTCGGTCGAGGAAGTTTTATAGTTATACCAGATGCATGAAATATCCCGTTTTCCTGCGGTTTCACCCGCGTTTCGTAGGAACTACTGCCCATACTCGGATAAAATATATAGCTACCCAACAGTAAAGAATTTAAAAAAATCGGTTCAGTAATTTCGAAGCCAAAAAAATAATCAAATTTTACAATGGGCTTACCCCGATAGATTTTGAGGTAATGTTTCATAAAAGTTATTGCCTTGAAGTGAAGGATTCCAGGTATCTTGGTAACGACCAGTTCTTAGGAGTTGTGAGTCGTATGTTATTGAATTGCACGATTCGAGGCATTTGCATCTATCCGGCGCGTCGACATTGGCTTCGCGTTGTGCCATATTTTCTGAAACAACGTTCTTTTATGTCGTGCCAAGTCGTACCAAGGGGTATTGGGTTGCTCAGGTAACTGCGTTGAGGAGGTCAGATAGGCAGTCGCTCCTTGCAAAACACTGATACACAACTGCGTCCAGTCAGACTGGCAGCTGACCCCAAAATAGTTGGGAAAAGGTTCGGGAGATGATGTTCTTTAACATGCACTGAGAACTTGTACAAGAAACATATTTTATACAAAAACTGTTACTAGTGTACCTTCCGCTGATTCTGTACACAGTTTGTATGCTACTCCACAAATCTGGTCACTGTCGTTATCTAAAACAGAAGGTAATTTATTTGAAAAAAGTTTTGCGTTGCGCATTGTGGTTTCATTGGTTTTGTCTAGAAAGGTAACTGCACACTTATTAACTCGAAAGAGGATTACTATATTCCAATCTTTTTTATATTGTAGGTATATATCTAGATTAAAAAAAAAAAGTTACTTACGAGGCAGATAAAATGGAACACATTTGCAACACTCTAAAGTAATGTTTGCCAAACATTCCGCTCTACAATTCTTAGCTGTGTATATTTTAAAGTACTTTAACTGACGTTCCCCAGGAAAATAGCATTGTCGTCTGCAATTAAAAAAATTGCCTGTTATAGAAGATGGAAACTCGTTGCACAGGAAACACTGAATAGTTTTCGTCAAACTCTATGGCGGCTCGGAAAATCGCTGCACACTTTACAATAATAAGTAGTTTATTTTCCTCAGTTTCTTGTCATGGATACATCCAAGTTTAAGGATCCAAGTGGTCTGGTGTGCGTAATAGAGTTTTAAAACTAATAAATAAATACAATGATCATAAATACAATTCTGGACGGTAACTCCTCAATGCCTCCGAAGTGTTCATTATACTGAAGCTGAGCGCCAGCACAGCTTGCTCGTTGACGTTAAGGGTCTGCGTGTATAGCGAGGTCTGCGGCCACTCCGCCGGGTGCTGCACGTGCACCTGAAACAAACAAATACATTGTTTACTTCACGATGGTAATATTTCATGTGTCACTACTAGGCCTCCTATGTTGTTCCTAATTATTGCAGAAAAAGCACAACAATTATATACATTTATTAGACCTGATGAATTTTGACGGCAGCACCAAACTGAAATATAATTTCAAACCCACTAAAATATAACTAAATTTTAATCGGTCTAGTTCTGGGGGACTTTAGTGACTAACATGAGGAAGAATTGATAATAGCTCCATACACACACAACAATTTTATTTGTTATATTATGTGTACCTCTTTATCCCCACATACCTGGAACCCTGGAGATGGGCCGTGGCATAGACCATCGTGGTCGTCCAATCTTTGCTTAAACTTTATGCTCACTGTTGCTCTAGTATCAGATGCCTGCAAAGTAATGAAAACCAGTTGACAGCGAGCTTTCGAAACATTAAAACGTTGAAAAATTTAATTTATTAAAAAGAATACGTAAAGCTTATGGTAAATAAATAGTACCAATCCTCGAATAGGGTAAACTTCTTTAGAATCGAATCCACTCAGATATCCGCGTTCAATCGACCAATTCTGCGAGGGTCTTGTTGAACTCAAATATGTGAAATCTTGCTGTAATCTAGAACAAACGAAATCTATAAAATGTATTTGAAAAAGTTGTTGTAGTCTAGTGGTTAAAGCCCAGTAGCCTAGTCTCAAGTACGAAAGTGCGGGTTGATTTCAATTACGTATAACTTGGACACCAATGCCTGAGTAAAGGTGAAGGACTTGAAGAAACGAGTCTATAGTCGCTATTCCACCTTGAGAAAGGGTGATGATTAATGCTTGTTCCTTCTCCATATGACAAGCAGCCTGTAATGGGACTATAGACTATAAATATGTCTGTTGATGATTTCAAACCTAAAACAATCTTGTTGATTGAAAATTATTTTTCTTACTTTTCCACGTGTAGTATCTCCTCGGCTGCTAACACATTCATTGTAAAACAGACTCCTGAAGCTGTCAGCACTTTCGAAAACAGTTCTCTACAGTCCGCATAATCGTCGTTTATATTGCATAATTTAAAGACGTCCCTGTAGTCTAAGGCTACCTGAAATAATTATCCCACCCAAAACAAAAATGTGAAAGACTGCCAAGTTCGATAATATGGGAATGCTTCGCCTATAAAAGAAGTGAGATCTGAATAAGTACCAAGTTCCATACACATACCTCAGTTAAAAATAGTTACTTTTTAATGATGTTACTTGGCAAGTTTTCATACACCTTGTTATAAACCTACTAAACGCAATGAATCAAGTATTTAATTTTCTATTAAAACTTGCCAAGTAATCATCATTAAAAAGTAACTATTTTTAACTGAGGTATGTGTATGGAACTTGGTACTTATTCAGATCTCACTTCTTTTATAGGCGAAGCATTCCCATATTATCGAACTTGGCAGTCTTTCACATTTTTGTTTTGGGTGGGATTTCATTTATTTTTGTAAGGTTGTTTATTTTATTTTTTCTTATGATTAAGTCAGTTAAGTAAATGTCTCATTTATACTATCTTTCAGATTTTTGAATATGCACTATGCTTCTTACAAAGAAATGAACTAGATTAACTAAATGGACTAGATTTACCAACTGACTGACATGACATGTTATCAAATATTATGTTCGTGGATCAAAGTTACACATTCGTTATTTTCGAAAGTGACTCACACTTGGCCGTTTTCAGATTTTTACTTTGACTAAATACAAACCTTTGTAACGAATTTCAGATCGGTACGATCATTCGAAGATATATTATATAAATATAGATAAATTTAGTTCGTTTTAGTTCCTTAGGGGTATAAATTTACACTGGGTATTTTACACCTTCATTATTTTGAAACCGACTCATACTTGGCCATTTTCAGATTTTTCCCTTTACCTTGACATAAAGACCTACCTCCATACCAAATTTCAAGTCAATACGACCATTGGAAGTGGTCTAGGTTTTTGATGAGTGAGTCAGTGAATCAGTCAGTGAGTGTATAGTAAAAATAGCGATTTTCTGACGTCAATATCTCAAGACCTACAATAGGTATATTAATGAAATTTTGTATTTTAGATAAGTGAGGGGGTCTCAACAGATACTAGAAATTTGATATGCGTAAATAAAATAGATTTTGAGTTACAGGGGGGTCGAATTTGGCCCGAAATGGTTCGTGTAATATAACCCACGGCCGGTGTGTCGCCGTTTTTGCTCAAACTTGGCGGACACACTGCCGTGTGTCTAGATAGTATCTTCAATTCAGAATTACACCTAATTTACCTGCAGTTTGGCCATTGTAGCTAATTTGCACCTAGATAAAAAGTAGCTTACATCCTTCCTTGATAAACAGTAGATCTAACATCAAGCACTTTTAAATTAAGGCAGCTTGTTCTTGAGATTAGCGTGTTCAATCAAACTTAGGCTTCGACTTTATATATTAGTAACCTGAGGCGATATTTACCTCATTTATTTGTTTCATTGTAGTAGAGTTTTGTCTCCTAGAAGTCCTGGGTCCAGCACGCATATTTTTGGGACAAAGTAGAGTAATTCCCGACCACTTATACCTTTCTTCCAGGGGTCTGAAAGGTAATAAGATAAAATAAAATAAGATTATCTCATGCATTTCTCTTCCTTCATGCAACTTCGGATATGATGTGAATATTCGCCAAAAAATAATAGCAATATTTTTGTGTCACGGACCCCTACTGCGTAGTTTAAGTGCCCCCAAATTGTCTATACATCTGAGGGCACGGCAGTGCCCCAGCCAAGACTCGAGCAAAACGGGCACGGCCGTACCATCTTTTCTCGAAGCGTTTCGCGGCTATTTCAGCCCCCTGTATCTTCCATGTGAACCAAGCTAGGAGTTTAGGTTTTCGATGACCAAGAGTAAGTATTAGAACAAGCTCAGTCTCAAAATTACAAGACATTTGAATGAATAATTTACGAGTTATGAGCGATCAAAGTTACACCATTTTGTCACTGACTCACTCACTGACCGATCATCAAAAGTCTAAGGTACTTCTAGCAAACTTAGAACCTTCAAATTTGGCACCAAGATAGGTTATTAGCTACATATAAAGGGAAAATTATAAAAACCTTAAAACTTAATAAAAAGATAGAAAACAAATTTATATTTGCGGTTTTTCAAGAACATTGTGTATGAATTTTGACTGCATTAATAACTTTGTTATTTATTTATGTACAAAATGTTACTATTTGTTTTATTGTTACGTAGTACAATACACCACTATTGTTATTATGTATTAAATATACATACATATGAATAAAAAAGCTAGGTTAAAGTTAAATGAATAATGATAAAATCTTTCATATTAATGCAGTACAATAAATACTGCATGCTCGCTCGATAGATGGCGTTGTCCTGGTCTAAATCGCGCTATGGTTTCGTTACATGGCTTAGTAAAAGTAGTACTTAAAAAAAAACAAATAATTTCATGTGATAGCGCCATCTACTACCTCTGAAATAAATCTCTATTATTCTAAAAGATATTCTATTCAAAAATTGGACAATTTCGAAATTTTCTAGTTTATTAAAAAAAAAATGTTGTTTTCGTGCTACTTTAGGTATGCATATTTAGTTTGTTATATATTTTGTTAGTTACATGTAAGTTAATTTAATTTGTTATATGTATACTTAGAGAAGAAAGAGACCTACAAAAAATAAATTAGATCCCACCAAAAACATTAAATGTAAAAAAAAGCCAATCCTCTACGCAATTCCTCCACCGTAAAAAGTTTTGAGATCGCATAGAAGCCAAGTCCTGTTCACCTTTATTTGTAATAATAAATCAATATTTTGTGACTATATCAATAGTTTTGTTCACATTACAATAATATTGTCTTGGCCATGAGCACAAGTTAAAAGTCGCTCCTTGAAATAATGTGTAAATACCATTGAATTGATAAATTCTATATGAACATGATTTTACGATTGGACTGATTATGGACTGATTGGAATTTGAGATCACCATGGACTAAACATGCGCCATAGTACATGTGCAGTTCATTGATGTTGGATGATACTGACTGTCGGTCATTTAGTAACAATTGAATAAACTAAAAGTATTTAATTCTTTGATATTAAACTTCATGTTTGACTTTCACCTCTCCAAGATATGCTGTATTATATTTGTAGTTTATTGTGCTCATGGCCAAGTCATTATTATTGTAATGTGAACAAAACTATTGATATAGTCACAAAATATTGATTTATTATTACAAATAAAGGTGAACAGGACTTGGCTTCTATGCGATCTCAAAACTTTTTACGGTGGAGGAATTGCGTAGAGGATTGGCTTTTTTTTACATTTAATGTTTTTGGTGGGATCTAATTTATTTTTTGTAGGTCTCTTTCTTCTCTAAGTATACATATAACAAATTAAATTAACTTACATGTAACTAACAAAATATATAACAAACTAAATATGCATACCTAAAGTAGCACGAAAACAACATTTTTTTTTTAATAAACTAGAAAATTTCGAAATTGTCCAATTTTTGAATAGAATATCTTTTAGAATAATAGAGATTTATTTCAGAGGTAGTAGATGGCGCTATCACATGAAATTATTTGTTTTTTTTTAAGTACTACTTTTACTAAGCCATGTAACGAAACCATAGCGCGATTTAGACCAGGACAACGCCATCTATCGAGCGAGCATGCAGTATTTATTGTACTGCATTAATATGAAAGATTTTATCATTATTCATTTAACTTTAACCTAGCTTTTTTATTCATATGTATGTATATTTAATACATAATAACAATAGTGGTGTATTGTACTACGTAACAATAAAACAAATAGTAACATTTTGTACATAAATAAATAACAAAGTTATTAATGCAGTCAAAATTCATACACAATGTTCTTGAAAAACCGCAAATATAAATTTGTTTTCTATCTTTTTATTAAGTTTTAAGGTTTTTATAATTTTCCCTTTATATGTAGCTAATAACCTATCTTGGTGCCAAATTTGAAGGTTCTAAGTTTGCTAGAAGTACCTTAGACTTTTGATGATCGGTCAGTGAGTGAGTCAGTGACAAAATGGTGTAACTTTGATCGCTCATAACTCGTAAACAAAACTATTGATATAGTCACAAAATATTGATTTATTATTACAAATAAAGGTGAACAGGACTTGGCTTCTATGCGATCTCAAAACTTTTTACGGTGGAGGAATTGCGTAGAGGATTGGCTTTTTTTTACATTTAATGTTTTTGGTGGGATTAAATATACAGGAATGAATTTGCAGTAAACAAAAGCAGTGCGAAAATGGTGGTTCAGAATCAATAACAAAACATATAGCTGCGGGTTTGGCGTTGCCGCCGCGCGGCCCCCGTTCCTACTATAACGACTATGATAATCGGTTACAAAATATGGGTGTACTACGCCGAATCGAATAACAAATAATCGAATATCAATTGATCGACCACTATAAACCGAAATTCTAAATACTCGAACATTCATAATATCGAATGGTTATTAAATCGAACATTCAATACATCGCGCAGTCAATACATCGAGTGTTCAAAATATCGAATGTTTGTTTGATCGAGCGTTAAATGCATCGCATACTCATCCTATCGAAAAATCTGTATTTTTTATGAATACAAGAAAAACTCAAAATTTTATAATAAATCACATTTTAATCTTTAATTCTTATCTTTTAAAGGTACATTTTAAATTTTTGTATGAATTGAAAAGGCAAACGCGGGATTGGGAAGACCTACTTTACAAAGAAGAGGCAAAAGGGATGATAATGCGATTGAAAAAATATTAAATAATAATAAAAACTATATTAAAATGTGTTTTATTATAAAATTTTGAGTTTTTCTTGTATTCATAAAAATACAGATTTTTCGATAGGATGAATATGCGATGCATTTAACGCTCGATCAAACAAACATTCGATATTTTGAACACTCGATGTATTGACTGCGCGATGTATTGAATGTTCGATTTAATAACCATTCGATATTATGAATGTTCGAGTATTTAGAATTTCGATTTATAGTGGTCGATCAATTGATATTCGATTATTTGTTATTCGATTCGGCGTAGTACACCCACAAAATATATGTACATCTTTCGCTATCCTTTTTGTACTAAAACACAACAAAATAAAAATATATCTGTAAAACTTATTTATCCATAAGTTGACAAAGTTTGCGCACTGAATAAATTCTATCCTGTATGTAGACGCCTCGTTAAACCTTTCTTATTTGGAATATTAAAATAGTTTTGACTTGAAATTACTTTACTCACGTTTTAGAATACCGGCCACTTTCATAATCGTCCACTACACTGCTGTAGTTATAAACCGACAACTTACATTTTGCTTGAGGACAAATTGTAATTGACGGCAAAGGCACCTGAAAATATTATTATGTATTATCAAGAAATATCTAATGATTGATGTTATTTAGTTTTAATCTTTCTTCGGTCGTGTCGGATTTTCGTCCCACTGGGTTATGATAGTAAAGGAATAGTGAGTGCACCTACGTCTGTGCACTGTAATTTGTCCTGCGCAACTGGCTGATCTCCTTTTATGAGATCTGCCGCCGTGGCTAAAATCAGCCTGAAAGTCTTTATTATGATACTAGCTTCTGCCCGCGACTTCGTCCGCGTGGTGTAGTGACTTCCGGCAGAAAAGTATAGATAGCTATGTCTCGGTCAGCTTTTAACTCCTTTTGTTATTAAGTTAATATTATAAGTTAATAATATAATAATATAAGAAGGTAATATTGTTTAGATCACGTTCACATGAGGCTTAAGTACCTGTAGAACGAAAATACTTCAGCGCAAAGCTTCCGGGTAAACTATATTGAAAGTTGACAGTGAAGTGTGTTGACACTCTCAGTGAAGGTTTCTGACTCGCGAGATAATGTATGTCGTTCGCGATCAGCTGTAAGCCTTAATTCCCTGTCAGTGAAGGTTTCTGACTCGCGAGACAATGTGTGACGTTCGCGGTCAGCTGTAAGACGTAATTCTCTCTCAGTGAAGGTTTCTGACTCGCGAGATAATGTGTGTCGTTCGCGGTCAGCTGTAAGACGTAATTCTCTCTCAGTGAAGGTTTCTGACTCGCAAGATAATGTATGTCGTTCGCGATCAGCTGTAAGCCTTAATTCCCTGTCAGTGAAGGTTTCTGACTCGCGAGACAATGTGTGACGTTCGCGGTCAGCTGTAAGACGTAATTCTCTCTCAGTGAAGGTTTCTGACTCGCAAGATAATGTATGTCGTTCGCGATCAGCTGTAAGCCTTAATTCCCTGTCAGTGAAGGTTTCTGACTCGCGAGACAATGTGTGACGTTCGCGGTCAGCTGTAAGACGTAATTCTCTCTCAGTGAAGGTTTCTGACTCGCGAGATAATGTGTGTCGTTCGCGGTCAGCTGTAAGACGTAATTCTCTCTCAGTGAAGGTTTCTGACTCGCGAGATAATGTATGTCGTTCGCGATCAGCTGTAAGCCTTAATTCCCTGTCAGTGAAGGTTTCTGACTCGCGAGACAATGTGTGTCGTTCGCGGTCAGCTGTAAGACGTAATTCTCTCTCAGTGAAGGTTTCTGACTCGCGAGATAATGTATGTCGTTCGCGGTCAGCTGTAAGCCTTAATTCCCTGTCAGTGAAGGTTTCTGACTCGCGAGACAATGTGTGACGTTCGCGGTCAGCTGTAAGACGTAATTCTCTCTCAGTGAAGGTTTCTGACTCGCGAGATAATGTATGTCGTTCGCGGTCAGCTGTAAGACGTAATTCTCTCTCAGTGAAGGTTTCTGACTCGCGAGATAATGTATGTCGTTCGCGGTCAGCTGTAAGCCTTAATTCCCTGTCAGTGAAGGTTTCTGACTCGCGAGACAATGTGTGACGTTCGCGGTCAGCTGTAAGACGTAATTCTCTCTCAGTGAAGGTTTCTGACTCGCGAGATAATGTATGTCGTTCGCGGTCAGCTGTAAGACGTAATTCTCTCTCAGTGAAGGTTTCTGACTCGCGAGATAATGTATGTCGTTCGCGGTCAGCTGTAAGACGTAATTCTCTCTCAGTGAAGGTTTCTGACTCGCGAGATAATGTATGACGTTCGCGGTCAGCTGTAAGACGCAATTCTCTGTCAATAAATGTTTCTGACTCGCGAGATAATGTATGTCGTTCGCGGTCAGCTGTGAGCCGCAATTCTCGTTGTGAAGCAGTTTCAGCTTGTCGGATTAACACATGTCGCTCTAGATCGATGGTAAGCCTCAACTCTCGTTGAGAAAGGCTTTGAGACGCCCGTGATGTAGCTCGTCTTGCTCTGTCAGCTGCTAATCGCATCTCTTTCTCTGGAGAGCTTTCATTGGCTCGAGAAGTTGAGGCACTAACTCTCATAGAGTTTAACCGATGAGCTCTTTCCTCTGCCGATTCCTGAGAACGCGCATTTCTCATCCTTTTAGCATCTCTCGAGTTTCGAGATAAAGATGGTCGTTTTTTAGGTGGCATAGTGTATTTTTAATCGACGGCAACTAAAGCTACCTTACACTTACGAAATCTAAGTACCTAGGTACTGAAATAATAAAACTGATCCAAAATAAATCCAAAAAATAGATACCTGAACTAAGCCTAATAGAATGAAATTACCTATCTACTATTTACTTCAACTACTTATAAAAAAATAAAAATAAACTATTAATAAAATTTTACACTACCAAAATAACTAATATTCGTACCTACTTACTAATTACTTCAACTATAAAGAAATAAACTATTAATAAAATTAAACACTACCGAAATAACTAATACTCGTACCTACTATTTACTTCAACTACTTATAAAGAAATAAAAATAAACTATTAATAAAATTAAACACTACCAAAATAACTAATATTCGTACCTACTATTTACTTCAACTATAAAGGAAAGAAAATAAACTTAAGTATTAATAAAATTAAGCACTACCAAAATAACTAATATGCGTACCTACTACTACTTATAAAGAAATAAAATCTAAACTATTAATAATATTTAAACACTACCAAAACCTAATACTACTACCTATTTCATAAAATAACAACAAAACAAATCTAATCTAAAACTAAACTACCTATAAAAGTCGCGCTGATAAGCACGGTTCGTTTATAACAATTATTGTCTGTCAATAAGGTCGAACAGTCCGCACGTCTATTCGCATCAACAGCCAAATATTGTAAGAATGAAGCTCGCGCGCGGACCCCCCGCCTTTTTATACCTACGCCGCGAAGGACGTTGAGCGCGGCGACCTATACACAAAAATAATCCTTATAGCATGCTCCAGTATTCAAGCGCGATGGCTTAGTAGCGTATTTTAGGCATAACTTTGGCGTTTCTTTACCGATTTACATGATTCTTTTTTTATTGAATAGGGAATAATATTAACTGTTTTTAATTATAGATGAGTGAGAGTGTTGTAAACGTAAGAGCAGACAAATATAATCAGAAAGCTCCAAACTGCTATGCTATCGGGACTTACACGTGTTATTGTGAGTCAACCATAAAATATAGACATATGCTGTCAAGGAATATTTTTTGTAAAATTTTAAGGAGAACATTTCCGTCATACATGATTTCTGTGTAGCTTTAACCATTAAGACTGTACATGTGACGGAAGCTTAAAAAATGGAGAAACTTCTCCCGTTTTCCCAACATTTCCCTTCACTGCTCTGCTCCTATTGATCGTAGCGTGATGAAAAGTATCCTATAACCTGACCAGGAGTATGAAGAATAAATGTGCCAAGTTTCATTAAAATCCGTCGAGTAGTTTTTGTTTCCATAACGAATATACAGACTGACAGACAGACAGACAGACAGACAGACAAAAATTTTACTGATTGCATTTTTGGCATTAGTATCGATCCCTAATCACCCCCCGATAGTTATTTTTTAATTATATTTCATGTACAGAATTGACCTCTCTACAGATTTATTATAACTATAGATTAGGTATAGACTTTAAAATCAACTGCTTATTTATCTAGAATTTTAGGTTAACATGCAAACTGAGTTATAACGAGCATTATCGTTATCAATCAATTGCGGGTCGTGATTTTTGACGATAACCTTCACGGTTAAAATAATTATTGAACTGTCAGGCGCCAAAACAGCAAATTGCGAGCACTAATATTATTTTGGTTCTAAGTAATAAATATTTTATTGAATTATTAATGTACACACTATACATATATACAAACTTAAGCTACTTATCTTTTGGTTCTAAACGTTCGTTTTCTCAGGTTTTATTTTAAGCCTGGTCTTTTTAGGATCTTAGGGGCAAAGCCAAAGTGAGATCCTAATTTTTATACTATTGGGATTGGGAAGTTTTTTTAATAATTTTTAACTGCTCAGCTTGATACTCCAGATAAACAATAGTACTCCAGTAGTCTATGTAGGTATTTGTACCTAAGAGAAAAATGAGAAGTACTGTTTAATTAACCAACCTGTATAACAGGAACAAGTTGCTCGCTCACAGTTACTATGACGGGACTGGTCTGCCACTTCGTCCATACATCTTCAATCAAATATCCACACATCATGAGACTCGCAATAATAGTGAGAAGCCAAAATGTTCTGAAATCAAACCAAATAGAAGTGTACAGTAAACTGCACATTAGTGGTAACTCTCATGCTCCTTAACTAAATAGTAATAAGTACGATTTTCCTATAAAACTATTACCACTGACCTGAAGTTGACTGTACACGTTTATAACTTTTTTGACACGCTTATCAGCTTCACTTGTAACTATCTATGTAAGAAAATCTCATGCCCATTTTCACCAACAAATACTTAAATTAAGGGATCCCCTAAGAGCATTTACGGAACACTTAATAAGAATTTCGTTTTCACCAAAGTTTAGGTATCCCTTATCCATAGTCATTTATGTCAAAATTGGGAGAGCCCTTATTCTAAGTGGCACTTAGAATAAGAGATTGTTGGTGAAAATGGGCATCAGAGTCTTAATTTGACCCCCGGTCTTCATACATGACTAGCGTGTTTTTTAGTTTTTTACACTAATGTATTATTTGTTTTTATGACACTCAAGGTCGGTTTCCGCAATGTGCTTAATAAATATAAGGAATTTATTAAATAACTCCGACCGACCATAACTAACAACCATTAGAATTATGTTTCACTAGCTAGAACTAATTTGCACTGGGACAAAAAGCTGCTTATATAGTGCGATATGATGTTATGATTATAGCAGGAAAAACATCGCATTGATAATAAAACCAGCATCTATAAATACAATTATTACATTGAATAAAAATATTTAAAAAAATAACACATTATTTGTTTGTGTGGTTCAAAACTACTGAACCGATTTGGACAATCTTTTCGCTGTTTAAAATCTACACTATCTCAGAATTACATAGACTATATTTAGATACTTCAGGGACGGGAGGAAGTTCCCCCCGGACGCGGTAAAACCTCGGAAAACATCTGGCCCCTATGTTATAAAATTCAACAATAACCGTTTTACCACAAAAATTTTTAAACGCCAGTTTAACACTTGTCTAAATAAAAAATTACAGATTATGACGTTGTCCATGTTGCAGCCAAACTTTTTTTAGACGAGTGTTTGACACATGTTTAACTTTTTGTAGTAAGACCATTAGTGCTTACCTCTCAGTCATAGTGAGTCCTTCCTTAGTCAAGAACGGCAGGCCCTGAAGCGATGTGCTTTGAGTGTACTCAACGCACACATTACCAAATTGACGCCTTTGTCTTTTCCTTCTGAGCTTACGTTCTTCATCTTTACTTGGACTAGTTTGGTTAACTGTGCCTTTATCGGTACTGAAAGAAACAAAAAAAATTTGGGCCCAAGTTCACCGACCACAGTTACCGTAAGTTTTCTTAAAATAACTATTTATTATGAATTTTTAAGTTCAACATACAAAATAATCAGTTATTTAAAAAAAGCTATGTCGGCAAACTTGGGATTTAGTATCATAAAACTATTTCTCATCTTCCTAACTTAAAATAAATGCAAAGTACTAAAAGCAGTTGGTACGAAAGTGCCGCCAAAACAAAAACATTTATATTATCACTAATCAGTCTAAACAATTAATTTAAATGTTCCTGGCTTAAAATATATTATAACGACAGATTATAAAAAAGGCACGTTAAAAAAGCTAAAAAAAATAAAATAAAAATAAAACTCACTCCATTTGTTATCAAGTTTTGGCACGTGTATTTAACTCCGCTATGTATTCGATACTATTGTTTTGCGTGGAGTCACGGACCAGAGGTAATAAAGTATACAAGTACTAATTGAGTGGCCACGAAACCAGCGACCGCTTCATCTACATAACTAGTTAGACTAGAATTTTTGAGGATAAATTTCTAGATATTCTATGATGAACTTTTTGTGCATATGGTCGTAAAACTATTAATACCCAACTCTGAATTTTTTGGTAATCATTTATCAGAATTTTGATTCTCTCAAAACTGTTTGTTGTCTTGTGGTTATTGGAAATTCTCAAATTTTGCAAAGTAAACGGACTTTGAACAGAGCTTAAGCTTTAAACAATCAAATAGATTATTATTTATATTTAGCTTATAAACCCTGCGGCTTCAGGTGGAGATTTTAAGGTAAATTTTGTGGAATTTTCAGTTATTCCAGTCAAAAACAATAAGTTAAAACGTTTCAATTTTTCAAAAATTTAGATTTCATTAATTGCTCAAACATTTTGTCAACAATGAACTATGGGATAAAATTGTTGACTCCTCTTTTTTCAAAAAAGTCTGGCCTATTACATTTAAAACGGTACATACAATAAAATATTCTATTGAAGTATGTTTAATACTCATAAAACACAATTACATTAAAAACTATTTTCGCTCACATAAAATTATACAAAAACTTTTAACATAATATCGATATAAGATATTTTAACTTAACAAAGTATTATAAGTAATTGATCGTCTCATGTCGTGACTAATGCAACAATGACGTTTTTATCTCAAGTTAATGGATCGAACCTTATTTCTTTTGCTTTTCTTAGAACAGAATCAGTCTCTAAGTGAAGAGTTCTTAGTTCTTGCGAATTTAGGGGACAGAAACACAAGTCAAAACTTATTCAAAAGTATGGAAAAGGATCATTGTACAAACTCTGGTATTTTCAAATGCCACTGCAAAAGAGTAAATTATATTATTTGCCCAAATATTTAAAACATACCTTTTGTTTATAAGAGTTCATATGAGGAAAACATGAGAGAGTACATAAGAGAGAACATAAGAGAGAACATAAGAGAGTACATAAGAGAGAACATAAGAGAGTACATAAGAGAGTATATAAGAGAGAACATAAGAGAGTACATTAAGAGAGAACATAAGAGAGTACATAAGATAGTACATAAAATAGTACATAAGAGAGTATATAAGAGAGAACATCAGAGAGTACATTAAGAGAGAACATAAGAGAGTACATAAGATAGTACATAAAATAGTACATAAGAGAGTATATAAGAGAGAACATAAGAGAGTACATTAAGAGAGAACATAAGAGAGTACATAAGAGAGTACATAAGAGAGTACATAAGAGAGTAAATAAGAGAGTACATAAGAGAGAACATAAGAGAGTATATAAGAGAGAATATAAGAGAGTACATAAGATAGTACATAAAAGAGTACATAAGAGAGTATATAAGCGAGAACATAACAGAGTACATAAGAGAGAACATAAGAGAGTATATAAGAGAGAACATAAGAGAGTACATAGAAGAGTACATAAGAGAGTTCGTAAGAGAGGAGTACATATTTATAAAAACGTACTCGCAATAATATTTTTGATTAATTCAACTTTTTATATTAGTGGAACTTCTACAATCGAAGTGTTTATTGTTTGCCATTTAATTTGATTGATTTTTTTTCTACTTTGGTGAGACAAGTTATACTAGGTTTTAAGAAAAACTATTTTTGGCTTATAACACTATTGTCAATTTAACTTGATTGTATTAAAAGTGTATTTCTTAATTGTAAAGAAGTTTAATTAATTTAAATCTAAATACCATTGCCTTCTTAAATATAATTTGCGAAAGTTTACTTTAGATACAGTACATATCATAGGCTAGCAGCTTTTGAATTAAACCATTTCGTTTATGATAAACTTCGCATTTTCATGCCCACCCTTCCTATATCCATAAAGTGGCAAAAACTAAAAGCTTCAGGTATTTAATTAACATTTTAACACACGTTTGGTCTAACCATGCTATAAACGAGCTATATTAATTAGTGCTAGGTAGGGCTGGCTTAGTGTGACTGAATGTGACGTTTATCTTCACTTTATTCTAGTAGTTTCTAACGGTTTCGACGGCTCTATTCAAAAAAATAAAATAAAGCTTAAAATGTCTACTATTTCCAAGGATTCCATATACATATTTCTAACCCAATTAAAAGATAATTAATATTATAATCTGTTCACGCATTTTATCATTAAAAACTTTTTGTTTATAACCCGACCTGTTCCACTGCTGGGCAAAAGCCTCCTCATTTTGTCTCCACGCGTCTCGATCCTTTCCCACCAACCAGTGATTAAACTGATTTAAAAAGTTCATTAACTTATTTATATGAATTATTAATTGGTTAAGTATTACGTGGATACATATGATGAATTGGAATTACTATCAAAGTTAATGTCAAAACGTACCTGGTAGTTAGAAACCTGGACATACTTAGCTAAAATGTCAACATACATAGTTACACACAAAAGTTCCTTAAACTTTTATAATCAATTTAAGCTAGGTACTTATTAGCTTTATGACTCCTCTGCCTGTAAAACGTCTTATTTACAAACGTCTCAGAAACTAGCATCCCGTTTAAAGAAATAAATATAATATTTTTGTTCTTGGCTCTAGTTGTTCTGTATTCCAGTATAAACCATTATGGCGATTATTTTCCAACAAGAACACGGTTTTATGTCCAATGAAACGGCTCCCTAATGGAAATTAGAAAGCATCTTCTTCAAATTACTTTGAGTAATTGGAGCGGCGCAAAATAATTTGAACACAAATTAGGTGTACCGCCATACTAACAGAATTATTCGTGTTTTATTAGCTATGGGTGTTGTCGTTAATGATTGCCATGCCAATTAGGGAATTTAAAGAGCTTGTAATATGATGAAAATATACGATGTTCAAATATTTGAATTAAGTAGGTACTGAGTACCTCTTAACACTGTATTGACCTAAGTTATTAATTAACAAAAAAGGTTTATTCCAGTTAGGTACAAAATTTCCCAATATACAAGTCTCTAAAAATTCAGTAAGTTTATCAAGAAATTATAATTACGACCAAACAATTATCTAGTAGGTTAATTTTAAAGATTTTCTAATTTAGACATAGTTTGGAAAAATATACAAATAACGATGTATCAAACTGCAAAGATGTGTGTGAGAGAGAGAGAGAGAGATTCACAAATGTGTGAGAACCTTTTACCTAATTACCAGATTACATCTACACCCAAAGGGTAGAAACAGATAAAATCTCGTATTTTTCGTCGTAAGTTTAAAACTGCTGCAAATTCTGGAAATCCCAGGAGAGTTCTATCTTAAGAAACATCTTAATGAAGGCACAGTGCCACCTAAACTTAATTTAGCCGGAGTTCGTCCAACAAAAATCGCATTATAAATGAATAGCTAATTAATTCTGTGCGGATATATTGTGTACTTTTTAATTGGCTTCAGAAGGTCTTTCTTTTTGTTATTTTTCTTAGAAGATGAAAATATGAATTGGAGCAAACCCAAATTAAAAGAACAGGGCAGAAAGGAGATTAAAACATGAATAAAATGTGAACGGTATTATACTTTAGGAAAATTTTAATACCTATTATAAGCTCAGTAAAATTAGCAGAAGCCAGAACAAAGTCTCAGACCGAAGCTGTATCCACTTGTATTTCACATTAAATAATAAACGTAGGTGTCTATTTCACTACAAACAATTAGCATTACTGAACGTGCCTATAATAATGTGGAAGGGAACCATTCAGAAATAAATGTCCTATAATAACAATCTATCAAAATTGACATAATTAATATAGAACGTTCATCAAATTTTTAACCGACTTCCCAAAAAGGAGGAGGTTATCAATTCGGCCGGTATGTTTTTTTTTTTTTTTTTCTATGTATGTACATCGATTACGCCGAGGTTTATTGACCGATTTACGTGATTCTTTTTTTGTTCGACGCGGAATAGCTGCCAGATGGTCCCATAGTCATCAGGTCAGGATCTGATGATGGAAACCCTGAGAAATCGAGAGCAACCTTCGAAAGTTGTAGGCAAACATAGGGTAAAAAGTTGACACTCAGATGTATGCCTGAAAGCACTATTCAACAGTGAAGTTTTGGAGCTGACCTGATGATGGACACCAGAGAGGGTCGAGGGAACTCGACAACTGAATATGAAAACTACCTCATGTTTGGGCTTATAATATTTGTATTGACGAGATCTTTGCAACAGTGAAGGTTTGGAGCTGACCTGATGATGAAGACCAGAGAAGGTCGAGGGAACTCGACAACTGAATATGTAAAATACCTCGTATTTGGGCTTAAAATATTTGTATTGATGAGAACTTTCTACTTATATGGATAGTGACAGCTATTTGTACCACTGAAAAGCTGTAAATAAAAAACTTTTTTACAAAAAAATTAAACCGACTTCCCAAAACACTAAAAAGCCAAAAAATAACTAATTTTAGGTGCATCGGCCTAGAAGTCGGTGGCAAAATTAACTTAGGCACATCCTTGATTAGACACCGACTTCTAGGCCGATGCACCTAAAATTAGTTATTTTTTGGCTTTTTAGTGTTTTGGGAAGTCGGTTTAATTTTTTTGTAAAAAAGTTTTTTGCCAATTATCGTTATAATCGCGTCCATTTTAGTTGATGACGTCACGAGCAATTATGTCGCCCCATGGAGAACAAAATGACTAGCGGAGATGTCATAAAGAAAAATATCAAGTCAAAATGCGGGTATTCGGGAGACGAAGAACGATATAACTCCACCTTTACACGCCTTCTATGGAACCCGCCCATTATTTTCAAAATAAAATGACCAATCAATCAAAATCAATGACACATTTGTTTTGATTTGACAAGGAACCTGAATGTCTCATTACTCCTAGTAACTGATCAATTTAAGCTCTACATTGAGCAACAAAAAGGCGTCTGACCTACCTGCATTATGGCATCTCCGGTCATCTTTCCTTACTCCGTGTGTCGCCCCAATTATATGAGCGGGCGCTTCAATTAAAGTCTTAAATCAAATTGCATTAATTTATTATCATTGAGTATTTAAATATGTGCCTATTTTGTTAATCGTTGAATATTATTCGATACGGTATGCGTTCCATTATTGTATCAGTGTTAACATTTGTATGTTCTGCAGATTTACAATGGTAAATCCTGATTGGATGAAACGATTAAATATCACAATTAGTAGGTACCAATTTACGTCGACAGATCTGATATTATATACAGATGTGAAATGGTACTGATTTTCAGCTGAATAATAGGACTAGTTATGGGTTAAACCCACAATGGGTTGTTATGTACTTAGACATCATTCTTTGTTTGTCTGAGTATTGTCTTTGTCTTTATTTGGTAAAAAATATTAAAATTAATCCTTTTCTATTTTCAGATTACGCAAGTGACACAACTTGAAGTAAGTTAGAATTTAATTTTTCCTCAAACATTAAGAGTGCGCTGACTCATCGCCTTACAAATTAAGTTTTCATTACAAAGACCTGAACTTTGTCCTGAAGTATGAGTTTTCTTATAAAACACTGCGTTCTGAATATTCAGCCGAGTTAGTTCGCAAAGTTAGTGGGATTTATTGCATAATGCGGCGGAGGTGCAACGGACGCGGGGTTTTGAAAGGCAGTCACTGAAATCATGGTTATTTTAAACCAGTCTTATTCTGAGTCTACATGATACATACAACATAAATATTATAAAGCAATAATGTGTATTAAAGTGTTAGTCTTAATTTACATTGTCAAATACAAAATTAGGATAAGTTGCACTTATCTATACGAATTTATGGCACTTATCTATAAAATACACAATCTATTTAAACTTTTTTTTATTTTTTTATTCATCTCAAAGTTACTATGCCTTTACAAACTTAATCTAATTCGACATAGTACCTACTTACAATTAATATTAACTACAATGTAATACTACATATACATATAAGTAGGTACTATTAACAAAGTCTGTACTTGCTTCGTCAGTTATCAACTATATTAACATCTTTATCACACATATAGGCTCTCAACACCCTCTTAATCAGTACATATTATCCAATAAAGAAGTGTACCCCGTTTTAGCGCAATCTCTTCATTAAGTTGGAGACGCAGGCCATTTCTTCGCGTAGACTCAAACGTACAGCACTCGAGAGACTCATCGCACGAAACACGTTTCATAAGTCCTCCAGAATTTCATAAACCCAGTAAAACGCGACAACAACGAGTAAATAAAGTCTGGAAAACACTAGAATGTTCTAGAAAAAAAATAGGACCCGCCAAGTGCGAGTCATACTGTGGGTTCCGAGCCTTTAGCAAAATGCAAAACACACATGACATTCCCAAAAAATTTCTTTCGTGCTGTTATAGTGGCAATATAAATATTTCCATCTGTAAGTCTCAATTTCAAATGTCTAGCATTGTTTCTGACTTACAGCCTGGTTATAACCGGACGGACGCATAACCATCACAATGTCCCTTTTATACCGTTGTCTACGGAACCCTAAAAAAAGTATGCGAGCAAAAGTCTAGCGAACTATTCTCTTCTATAATTTAAAATGAGAATGTGATTTATAGAGATATTGGAACTGATAATTCGGAATGCTAAATCGTAAGTAATAAATCTGGGGATGATAAAGGAGGTTTGCAAATTGTGTTTTTCTTTTGTTTCAAATTCTTTTTAGATGAATATCATCAATCGATATGTTTGACAGCCATTTTATTAGCAAATCTTGTTTAACCGAAATCTTATACAAAATGCCACCTTAATCTTGTGACCACTCTCTTTAAAACCGTTGCGATGTTTCCTGCACGGTTGGCTTTCACTTTTCCGCACTATAGGTAGGTACGCCTCTATCTTGTTCGGGATAAAATAACATACCACTACCATCAGTAAGCGACTTTGACAAAATATTGAGACGACCACCTCTTACAAAAATAACGTCCCTGTAGAGTATAACATAGCAGAATTTTTCAAAAGGTGTAAAAGGCTTCAACATTATGTAGTACCCTAGGGTACAACACACGAAGAGTAACCCCGAAAGGCCTTAATATACTCAGGTTTTTTTGGCAAATATAATAAAGTACCTCACCACTGAAATACATTAACCGAGATGACCTTAACTGGAGTTTCTCAGAATATTTTCGTAAGAACTATATCTTGTACCTTTAGGATTAATATTTATATAGACCGAGTAAATAAGGACAAATGAGTTATGATATTCTCTGCCAGTAAAAGGGTTAACAAGTATAATATGGCAACGGAAATATTTTTTTGAGAAATATAACATTTTTCTCATAATATTATTGGTAGTAAGTTCTATAGACGCTAAAACCATTGAAATAACTTATTCATTCACTAGCAAAATAATTCAAACTAGAAGACGACAAGCCATATTTAAAGAGTGACTCTCTGGAACATTCTATCAGTATGCTGAGGGAAAAAATCCTTATATTACACTCCCCACAGTGTGGCATTAGAGCAGAATATTGCAAGGGAATTACTAAGCAATTCCCTTGATCTCGGCAATCACGGGTTGCGCCGCGGAATGCTAAGGTCTGCTCTCAATACTGCGACTGCAGGAAATGAATAAAAATAAAAAAAGGTCTCCTGGTTATTTTCATAGATTAATTTCCAAAGGATTCCTCAGTTTTATGAAACACTACAGGAATGGTCATAAGAATCTTATATGCTAAACATTTTGATACAAGATTCGGAAACTAAACATTACCACACAGTAACAGTTTTATATGATAGACTCGGGAATCCTCTAATTTCAGAATATGTTGAATGTATCATAGTTCATTTGAGTACTCAACTTCTTAGGTTGATTAGTTTAAAACCAGATTAAATAAAATTCTTAAAACACATCTCTGCACATTATAAACTCTTAAAACCGCCAAAACTCACTCTAGTTTTACCACACCCGCGTTAGTGGAACCAGCCTCTAACCACTTCGCTCAGTGATACGTTCAGCTGAGGACAACGTAGTGTTACACACACTTATATTCTTTTTGATAACCATTCGCTGGTGGTAACAGCTATCGAAATGTTCGTAGACTGTGTTATTATAGACGGATAATCCGGAATAGTTAGATATCGAATAGTATATGAATGTTAATCGCCATATATTCAAGTATCAACGAGCGTTATGTTAATATGTAAAAGAAGATTGTGTTAAGGTTAAAGATGTCTTAAAGATCTCTATTTAAAATAGAGATCATAATTATTTGTAAACCAAAAATCTGCCAGCGTGAAACAAAATTGAACAATCTCATTGGTGGGGCTATGCTATGATTCACTTGCTTATCTAGCTAGGAGGTTTTATTTTACAGCTAGAAGGATTGCCAAGGATTGATTGAAAGAAAGAAACATCACCAATTTTGCGGTTACTTCCAGCTGAAGAACTGTCATTATTATTCAATATTAAAGACTATCTACTACAAGATACTATAGACATATCATCTAGATATGGTACCTGCATTGTTAGTATCGAATATTGAAAAAAGTATAAAACCCACCAGTGCGTGCAAGTTTTCAGGTTTTTTCACCGTTATTGTTTCATTGTTGTTAACTGAACCTAGTTTCGATCACCTTTACAATTTGTTACGAAATTCAATAAAATCCTCGACCGAAACTCTATTCCGGCCGTACGCTATGTAACTAACTGTGAAAAAGTTGAATTAAAAATTCCTTTGTACGGAACCACTGGTATCCGTCAAAGGGTCAATATAACGTTATTTTTTCATACGCCAACATTTTTTTTGTTCCATTTCCATAAAATCATGGCCGCCCCTGAAAGTGGGCAAATCGTGGACTCGTAATTAATTTATGAAGGGCTAGAATTATTTTTTATTTGTTTCACTGAAGTGCTGGGTGGGGGAGCAAAATCGCAATTTCAAAGCGAGAGTTGAGTTTGTACTATTTTAAAATAATACGGATCAGTTTTGTAGAATTTATTTTATTTGAAGGAATGTGAAATACACAAAAAATAGCTTAAAAATTACTATTATAATATTTTTACAAGGACCCAATTTTTGGTTTTGATTGGCTCGATAGCCATACCTTTTTATGACTATATCGTTCATTTAACGCATACAAAGTATTCCACACACAGCCGATAAATTGAAGTTTTTCACCCAAAAAATCAATTTTCCCATACAATATCGTGATGGTTCTTTCCCCGTAGCAGAGACATTAAGTCGCAGTGTTTATGAGACGTATAGTGCGCAGATTGTCAACATGCCAAAGCATAACCGTACCATTCGCAGTTAGTAACTCAACAGCTTGCCTTCATTGGGGCTATTGGTTTGTTTGTCGTGCTTATTATATAGGATATTTTGAGGAAGGAAATCTGAATACACGCGTATTTAAGAAATGAGCATTCATTGTCTATCGCATTAGCTGTTCTCCTAGAGAACTGCTTCATACACTCGGATAAAAAGAAGCTTATGTCCTTTTTCACGTTCTGAACTATCTATGTGAGACCCAATCTTTTCGGTAGTTTTGGCCTGAAAGTGTGGTAGAAAGAATTAATTTTGCAGTTGAACGTGTTAAAGATTTTTTTTTGGCATTATTTACTTACCATTCAATGGCTACGAATCAGTAAAAATACTCTCACAACAAGTTTATATTATTTGTGACTTTACGTTTGGCAGGTGATCTACCGTCACACCGCCTATGATAACACTATATTCTATTGAAAATAAACCCATACCTATAAAACTGCAAACTATATTTTCCTCGTGTCCCATAGCGTGTTAGCCACGAGCCACGTATTATGGTCTCCGGTCACAGCGCCGACTGACGTACGTGGGTCACCACGGATTGACAATAATCACAACGGTTTCCGTTTCAAGACATTGATGGGGATGGTGCAAGTTATGGGAATTAGAAGACAAATGTGACAATTTAAGACAAAAACAAATTATGCTTAATTCGACACTGTTTGTTTAAAATGAACTTAAAATTATGTCGAACTGATAAAGTTTTCCCAAAAACTGTTTTAGTCTACTATCATGTTAATATGAACCCCACATAAGGAAGTAGATAAGTAGATGGTTATGTTCATATTAGTACGACTCTCCAGTTTAATTTCACGATTTTCATTTACCTCGTATTTTTGGGTGACATGAGGATGTGGAATGAAATTCATTCTTAAATTAAAGGCAACTTCTAGGAAAATTCACGTACTCTAACTGAAGTTTTGCCACTAAGAAAAACGTCTTGAGAACATGAAACTTTCGTTCACTATACATAATTTATTTATACAAAGATTAAAACAATATGACCTTCTAACTTGCACCATAACCTAACAAAAAAAAACTCGAAACGTAATCGTTCACGTTTGACGTTAGAGAACGTTAAATTACCGGCGCGGAATCTTATTTATTTGACAGCACGACGTGAGCCCGCCCCGAGCCAGATTAAAGTTCCTTTCTTCAGATCTTTTACAACGACAGATTACCTTTTTTGGATTGTCGAATGTCCAAAATGGATAAATATTAGAGGTTCGATGTATTGGGTTTGGGTGATGGCGCTGTGATTTGTAGGTGGGCCATTGTTGAAGTTATTTGTTGTTATTAAATAATAACTCAGTCATGGTAAGAAATGTAGTGTATTGTATAAAATAGTATTAAATGTTGTCTCTTTTTGCCATGAAACTCCTTAGCATAGCTTAACTTAAGCTTGTGTTTTTGTGGGCTAGTGATTACAGTGTTGCCTCAAAGACTACCTACGAGGTATCTTATAGTGATAGGATAGCTTAATAATACTTCGTTAAAGGTCAATCAATTTTATTACTAGTTTCAGGAAAATAACTGTTAGTCGTTCTCAGAGAGTTGGAAGCCCAATGTATTGTTACGGAATCGAGACTTAATAAAAAAAACATATAAAACTGACCAAATTGTTATCCTACTTTTTAAATCCCTCATTCTCCAGTTAAGTTTTATTATTCTTTCCCGAGACGTCAACCTTCTATTACACTTTTTATTCCAACTTTACTATGAAAAGAAATAAAATTTGTTTGAAAACTTTTTAACCGTCACCCTGTCTCAAGGGTCATGAATTTTTAACGGTTGTTTCGTAAAGACCACTCTTTTAAATGAGCTCTTCACTTCAGAATAATATACAAATTAATCTTAATTAATAATTAATGTTTTGCGACCTCTGTAATGATACATTTGCTTTGACGTGGACTTTTTCATTTTGAGCGATTAGTGCTTTTTAATGTCATAAGTAATATAAAACTAAATTAAGATGCTTTTTGACTTTTGTATGTGTGTCTGTTTTGAAAAATCATGACTCTAGTCCATGCCCTTATTTTATTCTCGAAGCAATGTCTTATTATCTTATATCGCTGTTTGGAAAGCGAGCTTTCTGAGAAAAGAAAATTTGTAAGAAAAGTTGAACGGGAAATGCTCCTCTTATTTATAATATCTTATTTACGTGCTATTTAGAGGTAAGTTCAACTCGTCTTTCTATTTATGAAATTGTCAGTAAACTACATGTTTGAGATAACAAGGCTGTTGGTTATTCTTATATTTATATAACACCTGTAATATTAATGTAACAATATCAATATTCATAACTTTTTGAGTTATCAATCATTTTGAAGGCAACATGGAAGGAATGACCTTTTTGGAAACATGAGATCTCACTTACATGTATTATTTGTTATCAACATTTAGACGGATACTACAGGTTAAAAAAATAATATTTTTAAAATTTTGTAACACTTAATTATGAATTTAAAAATTTACACCACACATCTAGATGAAGAGTTAAAGTTTTTCTTTATCAACCCCAGCAAACTACCATATAATTATGAGCGTTTATTATTTAACTTTAAATTCATTCAACTCTAATTTCTTAACATTTTCAAAAAGAGTTTTTCACCTCCCACAGTTCAGGAAACGTTTTCCATGCGTTTATTTCGAAGTAAGACGAAATTACACGGTCGGCGAATGTGTCAAAACTTCCTTCATTTACGTGAGCGAGTCGCTCTCGTGGTACGTGCGTCTGACGGCACGGCCTGACGTGACCACGTGTGTGTATGTAGGAAATTATATTTATTTTTAAATATTTAGTTAAATGTAAATGTGCGGCTAAGTAGATCATATGTAAAGCAAAGATCATAAAGTAAGGATAGGTAATTCTATGGTATAACAATTTTTCCGTATTTCTGGCATGGCATATTAAATTGTGTTTATCATTTTGAACATCTTTGGCAGTCATCATAGGTGTTCATAAGCCGAAAAGTTTGAGAACAAGTCTAAATAAAGGGTATCTATGCTTAGGTATAAAGGGGTTACACAAGCAATTGTTCCATAAAACACTGGCACTCAGCTGCATTCGGTTAGACTGGAAGCTGACCTTAACATAGTTGCGAAGGAGACTAGGCAGATGGATTAAATGGAAATGCCTTAATCTTAAGATAGGAAACTAATCTAACTTCAAATGATTTTCTTTAGGGAACTTTTGTTTTTCGTTCTATCTGTCAAAGTTGAGGTATATTTGCTTGAAGCTTTTGATTGCTTGAAGTAAAGCAAGTGGTCCCAATATGCTATATAGAGACCACTTTTTTAAATTATAATTAAAATTAATACATTGCTGTTATTGTGGATAAATAAATAAATAAATAAATAGTAAATGCCGTGCAGTTCCCGGTTTCGAATAGAGCTGACCCATATCATCCCGTGGGTGTCGTAAGAGGCGACTAAGGGAAAAAACTATGGACCCCGTGCATAATACTCAGCACCTTGGGTCGACCCTCAGGCGGAGGGAAAACCGCCAACAAAAGCATTCCCAAGGAGGGTTGACGTCAGGCAGGCGGCCGGTCATAAAAATAATAGCCAAATCTATTAGCAATATGTCCAGTGTAATAGATGTGAGTGATAGGGCTAGGGCGTACCCCCCAGGCGACGCGCAGGGGCTGCACCCGGCCCCTGTGGGAAGTGGACAAGGGTTTTTGCACCAACCCGGGCGGGGGCAATGCAAGAAGCGAGCCCGGGAAGTAAGATTGAGGTATGCAAGTTGGAATGTTGGAACGATGACTGGAAGAGCCAGAGAGTTAGCGGAAGTGTTGAAGAGAAGACGAATAAATGTGGCATGTTTGCAAGAAACGAAATGGAAAGGTACGAAAGCTAGAGAAATTGGTGAAGGATACAAGTTTTATTATTGTGGAAGTGATGGGAAAAGGAATGGTGTAGGAATTGTCTTAGATAAGAATCTGAAAGAGTGTGTGATGGAAGTTAAACGAGTGAATGATAGAATAATAGTCGTGAAATTTGTGTTAGAGGATTTAATACTAAATGTAATTAGTGTGTATGCACCGCAAGTAGGATGTGATGAACGGATGAAAGAAAAATTTTGGGAAGACTGGGATGCAGTTATGATGAATGTGCCAGTAAATGAGCAAGTATTTGTGGGGGGCGACTTTAATGGCCATGTTGGCAGAATGAGAGGGAAGTATGAAAGAGTGCATTGAGGGTGGGGGTTTGGTTGCCAGAACGACGAGGGTGAAGCCCTGTTGCAATCGGCTACTGCGTTTGATCTGGCAGTGGTCAACACGTGGTTCCAGAAGAACACGGAACACATGGTCACCTATAAAAGCGGTCCACATGCCACACAAATTGATTACTTTTTGGTTAGACGCAGTAATTTGAAGAACATAAAAGATTGTAAGGTTATACCTGGTGAAAGTGTAGTCTCGCAACACAGACCCCTTGTTATGGAAGTGGCGTTTACAATAAAGTCAATAAAGGGCAAAGAAAAGTTACCTCCAAACATAAAATGGCACAGGTTGGAAAAGGCCGATTTGGCGGAGGAATTTAGAAATGCGGTGGTAGATAAAATAATTGAAATGGGAGATATGAATGAAAGGAGTGTGAATGAGTGTTGGAGTGAAATGGCAATGACTATAAGGATGACTGCGAGAAGAATTTTAGGAGAATCGAAAGGTAAAGGTGTGATAGAGAAAGAAACATGGTGGTGGTCTACAGAAGTTCAAGAGGTGTTGAGAGAAAAGAAAGTGAAATTCAAAGAATGGCAGAGGTCACACGAGAATAATGAATGTGAAAAGGCAGAAAAGAAGAATGAATATGATGCATGGAAGAAAAAAGCTAGAAAGACCGTGGCTGTTGCAAGAGCAAAAGCACACGAGAAACTATATGATGCTCTAGATAGCCCGGCAGGCCAAAAAGACTTGTACCGGTTAGCTAAGTCTAGAGAGAGAATGACGAGGGATGTTAGCAAAATTAAGTGTGTAGGGGATGGAATAGGAACGGTCCTCTCGGATGACGTGAGAATAAAAGGAAGGTGGAAGGAATATTTTGAAAGACTGATGAATGAAGAAAATGTGTGGAGTGGTGTGCTCCACAATAAACCAGTAAATGAGGGCCTAGTCAGAAACATTTGTGTGGATGAGGTGAGAAAAGCACTGAATGGAATGAAGAATGGCAAAGCGTTAGGACCGGATAAAATACCAGTGGAAGTGTGGAAGTTATTGAGGATGAATGGATGGAAGTGGTTTGCTTTATTCTTAATTAAGTTGTTGCAAGAGGAAACAATACCGGACGAATGGTGCAATAGTTTCCTGGTGCCCATTTTTAAGAACAAGGGTGATGTGTTGGACTGCAATAACTATAGGGGAATAAAGTTAATGTCACATAGTATGAAAGTTTGGGAGAAAATTATTGAAAGAAGGCTGAGAGAAGAGAGTGATATCTCACGAAACCAATTTGGTTTTATGCCTGGTCGGGGTACAACGGACGCTATATTCTGTATTCGCCAATTGTGCGAAAAGTACAGGAGCGCACACAAGAACTTACATATGGTGTTCGTTGACCTCGAAAAGGCATATGACCGGGTACCTCGTGAGGTTTTGTGGTGGGCCCTTAAGGAGAAAGGTATGCCAGGGAAGTATGTGCAGTTGATCCGAGCGATGTACGGCAGATGCAGTACACAAGTCCGGTCCACAGCCGGCACTACCGCCAGTTTCAGTGTAGGCGTTGGCTTACATCAGGGGTCGGCGCTCAGTCCTTACCTCTTCCTGTTATTAATGGACGCCCTTACAGCGGACATACAGGAGGAGGTCCCCTGGTGTATGCTTTTCGCCGATGACATTGTTCTGGTGGGGGAGAGTGGGCCAGAGGTCCAGAGCAGATTGGAGGCATGGCGGCTAAGACTCGAGACGGTGGGTTTAAAGGTCAGCAAGAGCAAAACAGAGTACCTACATTGCGATTTTGGCGGTTTATCAAGACCCATGACCATAACCCTAGCCGGCATGCCCCTACCAGTCTGCTCCGACTTCCGGTACCTTGGTTCACTCGTCCAAAGTGACGGTGAGGTGGATAGGGACGTTACGCATCGGATCAATTCTGGATGGATGAAGTGGCGACAGGTAACAAGCACCATTTGTGACCCACGGATGCCCCTCAAACTGAAGGGCAAAATTTACAAATCCGTAATAAGACCTGTCGTCCTGTATGGCTCAGAGTGTTGGGCATTGAAAAAGAAGGATGAAAAAAGAGTGCATGTCGCAGAGATGAGAATGCTGAGATGGATGTGTGGGGTTACCAGAATGGACAAAGTGAGGAATGAGTATATCAGAGGAAGCCTGAAAGTAGCGCCAGTGACAGAAAAAATGAGAGGTCAGCGTTTGTCGTGGTATAGGCATGTGATGAGACGGTGTGAAACGCATGCTACAAAGAGTGTGCTAAGTATGAATGTGGAAGGATGGAGAGGCAGAGGTAGACCGAGGAAAAGATGGATTGATTGCCTGAAAGAGGACATGAAGCAGAAGGGAGTGGATGTAAGTATGACGTCTGACAGAGAGGAATGGAAGAAAAAGACATGTTGCGCCGACCCCAAATGACTTGGGAACAGGGCAGGAAGATGATGATGCTGTTATTGTGGATTAAAAGCTAAAACAATTTACAAAAAAAAAACTTACCGAAGTGCGTGTTGCTCCATGCTAATCCTAGGTAACATTACAGATTTATTCTATGTTGTAGACCAAAATAGTAGCTTTATGACTAGTAAATAGCACAGACAAACCAGACCTGGCAGCGCGTGCGTCATCATCTGTATTAAATGTTGCCATTTTGAATTGCTTTCTTTTATGTACCTTCATATTTTGTTGTGTAAATATTTCTTCTATTTAATTCATAAATATTACGACACTTTCACATACCGTCGTTTACTCCCAAGGTAATCTATTTATTAGCTGGTGTAATGGGTGCTAAGACAACTGATAAACTACTTACTACACCGCGACTCAGTTTCTCATAGGCCTTCACTGTCTACATAATTTCCTGGGCGAGGGCACCGTTTGCGTGATTATGATGCATATTTTCGTTCGTCTAGTCGTATGTTATGGTTTCATCGTATTTCGTTTTTAGGGTTCCGTACCCAGAGGGTAAAATGGGACCCTATTGTTTTTGCTCCTCTGTCCGTCCGTCCGTCAGTCTGTCACCAGACTGTATCTCATGAACCGTAATAGATAGACAGATGATGTATTTATGTTCTCGCTATAACAACAAATACTGAAAACTAGAATAAAATAAATATTTTGGGGGGCTCCCATACAACAAACGTGATATTTTTGGTCATTTTCTAAACAACGGTACGGAACCCTTCGTTTCGCGATTCCGGCTCGCACTTGGACGGTTTTTTGTCATTGTTAAAGCAATTTAAATGTTTCTTTCTTCTTCTTTCTAATTCAGCTATACCCAGTCTGTTTAGAGGCATGCTCCAACACTATGGCATTGGAGGAGGATTAAAAATTGATTGAAAATGCATCTTTTATGAGATCAGATACAAATGAAAGTTACTGGTTTTAACAGTGAAATCATAGTAACTGTGAAACAAAGTCATGAGAGCATCGTGTTGGCAAATGTCCGCTAGTGACGAAGCCAAAGCTACGTGCATTTATCTTGGCCTAAGTCCATCATAATAATTATTGTGAGCCTGGTCTCTGTGTAAGCGGGAAAAAAGTATAGTTAAGTTTATAACTAAATTATAACTATTTCAGTTTTGGTTATATCATTTGGCAGATAATTAAAATTCATAACTAAAAAAAAGTTAAATTCATGCCTTCAAAATATCAAAAGAAACTCGGCTATGCATTTAATTAAGTTGCAGTCTGATTTCAATAATTTTCTATACACCTACATACCTACTGCGATAAATACAATTGGCACTTTTGCAATATAAATCGTCTCTGTAACATAATTGCACCGCTTCTCGAGTACATAGCGACCTCGCTTTACCCCATGCGCCCCGGGCGAGAACAAACACAGTGTTGCCGGCCCATCCTTTTGTTGTTCTAACTTTTGTGTATGAATCGCGCTGTTATTACAAACCAAAGTATTTATATAGGATTTTATGGTATGTAATATTTGGTCATCGAAAAATATATCGTTTTGTTCTTCGATTGATTGATACAAGATGTCAAAAGGTATATGAAGTCAGAATACGACGGTAAATTGAATCTCGTCTCCTATCTAAGTTGTGATGCTCTTGAATTTATTTATTTTATTCAGGAGACATTATTTTTAGATAAATATTTAGTTTATTTTATTGTATTTTTTGTTTCAATCAACTGAAAATATAACTCAAACTAAAAGAATTTTACCATTTCACATTTTAAAGTCATCCATTTAAGACCCCAAAATTCTCCCATAAAATACAAAACATAGCTTTTAGCAAACTTCCCTAATTATCGGAACTATTCCAATTAACCCAAGAAATATCTAAATAGAAAAGCGAAATTACTTTGAATTCTTGGCGATCTACATCCAAATAGGAAAAACGTTTTCCCCGGCTATTTGAAATCTCACTCGGTGGGAAATTAAAAAACTTTCAAACCACTTTGGTAAACTTCATTACGGGAGTCAGAGTAAGCTTGTGATCCTTCAAAATGTATAACGTTTGAAATACCCTATTTCCATCCCATTACTAATAATATAAAAATAGGAAAGTCTGTTTGTTTCGCTTTCATGGAAATTCGTTTGTAACCACTATGAAGAATTTAAATGAAACATTTAATGATCATAGTTTTGAAACTACATGTCCTGTGTCTATTATAATCTGGATATATTAATCCCCACTAATATTACAAATGCAAAAGTGAACGTGTTTGTTGCATTTTTATCGTGTAAATAGTATCTATACATCATTGAAATAAAACAACTTAGAAATACCTTTTTGATAGTTATGCCATGTATCAGGCTTATGGCTGAATACTAATACCTGGATGCGGGTGAAGCCGAGGCAAATAGCTAGTATGTTTCATAGCTTTACTATTTATTTATACTGGATGCAACTGGATTCGTGAGTTTAATTGGTTCGCGCTTAATTACCTTTTTTGTGCGGACCGTACCGCGCCTATTTACAGCTCTCGGGTAATATAGTCAAGTAATTGGACGCACGACATTCGATTTAAAAAGACTGCTGAAAAAATAAATGTTAATTGAAACATAATCGTTCGGTCCAAATATGACATTCGATATTTTTGGAGATTTCAGTAAAAAATATGATTTACTTTTTAATTTGATTGGTTTAAAAAGGAATTATGTTGCAAAAATAAATCGCATTATTGCGACTTTCAATAATGGTTGGTAATTGTACAATGGTTTCAATAAATGAAATGGCTAAAAATCTAAAAATATAAAGTTATTAATGTGGCTGTCGATGAGCCTTAGAGGTTAAGACTAATAATTTTCTCATCCCTAAAATACCCTATACAATAAGTATTAAACACCAAAATAGTGAAACAGTCGTAAATAAAAAAAACAAAACAAAAATCAACCAGATGTTTTAATTAAAAACACAAAGCCATAGCAACGCAAACTACCGCTTTACAAGAGCGAACATGAAGCGAAAAGCTTCATATTTATAAACTGAAGCCATTAAACGTTGATGAACAAACAAACTGACAGACCGTATGGCGGTACATTTCCGTAAACGTTGTGTACTTCCTTGGAGAATTTAAACTACTGGAAACGCCATTGCATTGCCTTTCTCTCTGCCGAAAGAAGCGCTGCTTTGCTCGTATGTATTTTTGATTGCGTTTCAAGTTTACGCTTCCTGTTTGTCAATTTAGTCGTGACTCGTGGGCGTACATAAAAATGTTGTTGAAAATGCATGACTGAGCCCACTATTGGTTACCTTGCCCCGCGTTACGCAGACTTCTTCGCAAAGTTATGCTCATGGCGGTTCCGGTTGCTTAAATGGTCTAACATGTCTCTACACCGACCACGCAATGGAAAGTGGGTCAAAGTCTCCTGCTTTTTTCATCTGAAAGTCATTATGAGCTATGGTAAAAAAAAAACTGTTTAATTGGCTTTGTTTTTTTTTAGTTGTTTTTCTTATACAATTCTAGCCCTTGTGTATTTCAAAAGTTAAACCACAACAGCAGATTGTCAATTAAGTAAATAAAACTTGCTTAGCTTATAAAAGTTGTTACCCAACTTACGCTTGTCTTACTAAAAAAATTCAAAGAGATTCTTAACTCAAAGGTGGCACTTAATCCTAGATCTATGTACAAAAAGAAGAAAGAAAAACTGATCTTAAAATTGTAGATGAAACAACGATTTTCTCACAGCAAAAGTAACAGATCCCAAAGCGAAAAAGATCAGCCACGTAATAATGATCCAATAAATATATCTCGGTTTTCTATCGTTAATGTTCTTCCCCAAGGATTAGAAGCCGAACCGATATCAACAGGAGATTAATACTGTATTAATGTCGATAATACCGCTATGGGATTCGAGTGCCGTTCGTGTATTAATATTTGATGTTCCTTTCGCTCTTATAATAACAATTACCGATGTTATTATGCCAAAATGTAGATAAAAGGATCATGTAATTATTGTATTATTATTTATTAAGGTATTACGTTGTGTACCTAATTATTTTGTAGATCGTATCGTGAAAATTATCGTAATATTAAGATCTTATTTCGAATTGCGAACCTTTGACCTTCTTAGTTTTATATGTTGAAATGAAATACGTATTTACATTTATAATGTGAATTCTATTTTTTAAACGTTTGAAATGCAAAAGTAAAACCCCTCACAAGAGATGTCAAACGCACTGTCGAAGGAATGTCCCAAAAGATTAATAACCATTTTCAGAAAAACTACATTATTTTCACGCCAGGTCGACACACAAACACAATTTTTATTTTCCACTTCAAAAAATCTAAAGGCGACTAAAAATTAGAATAGTAATTCTATATTCATGAAGAGTCACCGAACTTTTTTTGATGAGAAAACTTTGAAATGATGGAAAGAAAAAAAGACAAATAGACATGAATAGAATCTGTTTGCTTGAGAGATGGTAACATTTCTTTGTGACCACCTAAGAGGGTGAACTTTGGTAGTTTTGAATAAGGACAAACTTGGACAAAGTAGATCTCGTCTTATCAGGCCTTGTTTGAATTTATTGGAGTATAATGGAATCCTAAAGAACAGGCTTCCATAGGGGACATGAAACTTATGCGATAACATAATACGTGCACTCAAGATGATGGCGTATGTCGCTATTCTAATAGGAGGTGATTCGTGGAAAGAATATTGCATTTCTCTCTTAAGTATAGTAGGAAACACGATACATCAGCATGCATCTAATAGTATCGTGTATTGTGACATAAGTATTTTATAACAGTAATTTTAGAAAATTAATAGCATATTATTGCAAGGAAAATGTCTCGTCGCTTAGTTTTGGTGCACATTTAAATACCCCAAGTATAGCATTTCCCTCATTCAAAGACACCAAATTGACCACAAACCCTCACTTAGCGAAAATATTCTACAAAGCAAACCAAACTACCACTAACTACACAAAACAAAGGTAAAACCGAATGAGATAACTAGCCACCGCACTCGCCACAATTTATTGCTAATCGCTACAGCGGAACATAACTATTGGATCGCGACCACCGACGGGTCAAGTGACCACGCGATTAATATAGCCGGGTTATTAGTGACTGAATACACTACGCCAAATATACGCCACTGAACGACGTTTTGACGTATCTGAGGGCACGGCAGTGCCCCAGCCAAGACTCGAGCAAAGCGGGCACGGCCGTACCATCTTTTCTCGAAGCGTTTCGCGGCTATTTCAGCCCCCTGTATCTTCCATGTGAACAAAGCTAGGAGTTTAGGTTTTCGATGACCAAGAGTAAGTATTAGAACAAGCTCAGTCCCAAAATTACAAGAAATTTGAATAAATAGTTTACGAGTTATGAGCGATCAAAGTTACACCATTTTGTCACTGACTCACTCACTGACCGATCATCAAAAGTCTAAGGTACTTCTAGCAAAGTTAGAACCTTCAAATTTGGCACCAAGATAGGTTATTGGCTACATATAAAGGGAAAATTATAAAAACCTTAAAACTTAATAAAAAAATCGGAAACAAATTTATATTTGCGGTTTTTCAAAAACATTGTGTATGAATTTTGACTGCATTGATAACTTTGTTATTTATTTATGTACAAAATGTTACTATTTGTTTTATTGTTACGTAGTGTGGTATATTGTTATTATGTATTAAATATACATACATATGAATAAAAAAGCTAGGTTAAAATAAAATGAATAATGATAAAATCTTTCATATTAATGCAGTGCGAAAAATTCTGCATGCTCGCTCGATAGATGGCGTTGTCCTGGTCTAAATCGCGCTACGGTTTTTAGTAAAAAAAAAAAAACAAATAATTTCATGTGATAGCGCCATCTACCTCTGAAAGAAATCTCTTTTATTCTAAAAGATATTCGATTAAAAAATTCGACAATTTCGAAATTGTTTAATTTATTTAAAAAAATGTTGTTTACGTGCTAGTTTAGGTCTACATATTTAGTTTGTTTTATATTTAGTTAGTTGCATGTAAGTTAATTTAATTTGTTATATACTTAGAGAAGAAGGAGACCTACAAAAAATAAATTAGATCCCACCAAAAACATTAAATGTAAAAAAAGCCAATCCTCTACGCAATTCCTCCACCGTAAAAAGTTTTGAGATCGCATAGAAGCCAAGTCCTGTTCAACTTTATTTGTAATAATAAATCAATATTTTGTGACTATATCAATAGTTTCGTTCATATTACAATAATATTGTCTTGGCCATGAGCACAAGTTAATAGTCGCTCCCTGAAATAATGTGTAAATACCATTGAATTGATACATTCTATATGGACATGATTTTACGATTGGACTGATTGGAATTTGAGATCACCATGGACCAAACATGCGCCATAGTAAATGTGCAGTTCATGATTTTGGATGATACTGACTGTCGGTCATTTAGTAACAATTGAAAAAACTAAAAGTATTTAATTCTGTGATATTAAACTTCATGATTCACTTTCACCTCTCCAAGATATGCTGTATTATATTTGTAGTTTATTGTGCTCATGGCCAAGTCAATATTATTGTAAAGTGAACGAAACTATTGATATAGTCACAAAATATTGATTTATTATTACAAATAAAGTTGAACAGGACTTGGCTTCTATGCGATCTCAAAACTTTTTACGGTGGAGGAATTGCGTAGAGGATTGGCTTTTTTTACATTTAATGTTTTTGGTGGGATTTGTTTGACGTGACATACCATAGGCGTCGAATTAATTCTTCCGACATTTGGTTGCGCAACTTCGACTGTCAAACATAGTGTAGGTACTTCTAAGGATTTTTTATATAAAACAGCGTGGATTTGTAAAAACAGAAACGAGCTCATTGGAAGTACGCATTGTCATGCCTTCGTCCTAATGTTCCTCGATCTGGATATTCGGACTATGGAACCGAAAATCAGTCGGGTACTACGTCGCGTAAGTTCAGCATGATGTGTTTGGACACTTAGACCGACGCGACGCCGACGTGGATCGCATACAAACTCATTATTTGTAAGCTCATTTTGATTTGCTGTGGGATTTTAGAATTGTTGTGGTGAACAAATGAGGTGTATCAACCATAGTATGTTTTGTACTAGAGGTGCCAGTTTGGTGAATATTTTTAAACACTGGACATGTTAAAGGACTTTCACTTGAGATTTATGCTTGAGTTGCACAACTATAATTCATATAGGTTACATTTTGCGTTTTCTTAATAAAATATGTATAAAAATTCCGATAATGTAAATAAATAATGGAAAGAATGTTAATATGTGTAAAAGTACTTTTTTATATAAAAACAAAAGGGTTTAATAAGGTTCAATTACTTACTACTGTGTAGCTTTTACTCTACTCCACTTAATTTTCCAAATCCATCTGACAAAAGAACATGATTAACATGTGTGTCCCAAAGCTCCGGCTAATAACGTTATTAAAACACAATTGTTCCCCGAGAACCTTGCGTCATGTCCGACCGGAAGTAGGCTGTATTTCAGGCTTTCACAAAAAACGTACCGGAAGTGCCACCACCGCTATTGTGAGTTCCCGAATAGCAGCTGACATTATGTTATGGAATTCAGAAGTTTTCATGTAAAAACTTTTCATAGGATTTTGATGGAGGTCTTTTATTATGACAAAAAACATCTACGGGTTATGAATTGTTTTTCTTGTATAAAGTAGGGAGTATTGAATATTTACGGTTTCACTAGGCAGCTAGGAAATATTTACTGTCTGACTTTTTATCGACTTCCAAAAAGGAAAGAGATTTTCAATTCTGATATAGTTATTTTCAAAGCCTTTTAAACATATATATGTCGGCGCGTTGATAACATTAAAATGATGAGCGGGTAACCCCGAATAGAGTAGTAAGTGTCACGACGAGTGATGGCAGCAGTCATTCTGGTGACAGGTGCCAACTGAATTGTGCACATACTAACCTATTGGCTCGAAATCTCATTCCATCTTACTGATTGTGTGTGATTGTGAATAAAATGGTAAGGAAACCAAATAATAGAACAGTGGCCTACACAAGCGTGCCTTTATTTTTGAATTCCGGTCGTTACAACGCCCGAGATGCAACGTGACAGCCATGACCGCCGCGAGGCTCCTTCTGACGCTCCCACATCAGAAGTGGGATGCAATCCGAATGCCCACATGTGTTAAGGACTGCCCTGCTACGTGTTCAAAAAAGTGAAAACGCTAGTAGCGAAAAAAAAAAATGATGTCTGATACGATACTGCTATCACAAGGAAGAATCCTGTGTGGAAACATCTCGTACTGCAACATGATGTTCATGGAGCTGTCTATGTAGAACAAGAAGGTTGTGAACAGATTGGTTTCGGGAGAATTTGCCACGTGAAGATAAACTTCATGTTTTGCAATCCTTATAGTGCCAAATAATTACCCAATAAAAAAAATGGAACGTCAATTATTTACAATGGAGTTTTTAGAAGAAGATTTATTAAGAATTTCAGGGAAGGCTCAAGTATGGTAACCACGGTTATTGTAATGGTATCGGTTTCAATTTTTACAAGTCAAGCTATTTATCGAAGGTATGCTCGAAAATTAACCGATTTTTTTTTTCCAATTTTCATGTTTCAACAATAACAGTGATTATTGTGCATTATGGCGACAAAATTACGATCGCGAATGGAGCATCTCAGCAGACTGCGGAGCTTGACGTGTCGTCGTGAGTTCAGAGTGTCGGTGCTCGTGCATCTCCGTGGTGTCTGCGAACGTAAAGCCGCTGTACTGCGCGTCATAGCGATGTGCGCATCGTCATGCGCGTTGAGTGGAAACCCGGTGAGACCGATCCATTTTTGCTTTATGTTGAGGTTGTTTGTCAAACGACATTTATAAACTTGAGAGGCAGTTTCAGTCTCGTTAAAAATTAAAATTTAAACCTCAAGTTAGAATATTTCCGTTTTTGCGTCATTGATTGATTGAATGTGCATCAGACTATAGATTTTTGGTAACATTTGGCGCTAAGTTGTACCAATGACGGATACCGGGGTGACTAGGAAAAGACTCGTTAGCCTGTGTGGCAACGACTAGCCTGTGTGGCAATGACTGGCCTGTCTGGCAATGACTAGCCTGTGTGGCAATGACTAGCCTGTGTGGCAATAACTGGCCTGTGTAGCAATGACTAGCCTGTGTGGCAATAACTGGCCTGTGTGGCAATGACTAGCCTGTGTGGCAATAACTGGCCTGTGTAGCAATGACTAGCCTGTGTGGCAATAACTGGCCTGTGTGGCAATAACTGGCCTGTGTGGCAACGACTAGCCTGTGTGGCAATAAGTAGCCTGTGTGGAAATGACTAGCCTGTGTGGCAATGACTAACCTGTGTGGCAACAAATGGCCCGTGTGGCATTGACTTACGGAAATGTGTGACTTTAGGGAAACATTTTGTTTCGTGTGGACTTCAAACTTGTAACCACTGTAAGTTGTTGTATATCATCAGCAAGGGGAGTTATTTGAGGGGTCAGGGTGACCGAACGGAGTAGACTGTAAGATGAAACGGTACACACGAGGACGTGTGATAATGCAGGACGGCCGTGTCGGCGCGTTGATAACATTAAAATGATGAGCGGGTAACCCCGAATAGAGTAGTAAGTGTCACGACGAGTGATGGCAGCAGTCATTCTGGTGACAGGTGCCAACTGAATTGTGCACATACTAACCTATTGGCTCGAAATCTCATTCCATCTTACTGATTGTGTGTGATTGTGAATAAAATGGTAAGGAAACCAAATAATAGAACAGTGGCATACACAAGCGTGCCTTTATTTTTGAATTCCGGTCGTTACAACGCCCGAGATGCAACGTGACAGCCATGACCGCCGCGAGGCTCCTTCTGACGCTCCCACATATATTTTCAGCTTCATATAAATCGCAGATTACTAACCAAAATTCAATTAGAAAGTACATCATTACAGCTTTGAACGACCAATGTTGGTTCTGAAATTCAAAATTGAATTAAAAACTTCAACGTATTTTATTATTTTGTTCACTAAACACGGCACAATTTCCCATCAATTTAAGTATTAAGGAAAAACAGAGCAAGATCGAATTCAGTTCCGTCTCGCACGAGTAGAAAATGAAAAGGAACGAATAAATGTGTGCTCCTGTGTGTTAAATTGTTACTTTACGGTGTTTTCCTGTTTTTTTTGTTATCTTGGGCACTCGCTTCCTGTGCTATTTATAGACTTAAATAAATAAGAATTTAATGCGTAAAATAACAGGTCGCTTAAATTTTTCTTTCTACTAGGTAAAAAAGCAGTAGCTGATGCCACCTATGCCACCCATAGGTGGCATCAGCTACTGCTTTTTTACTTTCGGCATTCAGGAATTTCATAATTTTCAGATACTTATTTTATTGCTTGGAAAAATTAAATGTCAAGTTTGAAAGAACGACACTTGTAGGTAAGTTGTAACTTAAATTTGTAAGTCATAATTCAATCTATGTACAGTCAACCGCACATCAGTGGTAACTGTCATGCACCTTAACTCAATAGTAATAAGTACGATTTTCCTATAAAACTGTTACCACTGACCTGAAGTTGACTGTACATAGGTATATCCATCCAAACTTTCATGTGATAAAACATAGTGACTACATACAAAACTGTATCCAATCCAAAAATCCAAAAAGTCAGCAATTTGACTTCTCAGTACACACGTCAAACTCCCACAATGGTGCGCACACAACGCGACTTGGCAACTTGTTATCGCGAAGCAATTAAATCGAGTCGGCATTCGAGTCACGTACAGAATTAATGTCCGAGAACGTATCGGTTCTCGCTCCGTGTTTAGTTTTACCTGCGACGTTTAATGTATTGGATTAGTCGTGATGTGTGCGCCGGTGCTTAGTAGTTTGCAGTTTCAGTTTTATCTCGTTATTGTAATCTTCTCTCTCTAATTTTGCTTGCGATGGGATTTTAGAGTTGAGAGAACTTTCGAGATCAATTTTATTTCATTTCTAATTTTGTTTTTCAGTTTGGAGAGCTTTTATGACATAAAACGTTTCTCGGAGCGTTATTTTTACGCGGTGTTGCATATTTGACAGAAAAAAGGTAGACTGGTAGAGAACACCCAAAGCGTTAAGCCCTAATAAGAATAAAGTTATCGTTTTAAATGTTTTAAAAACATAATTGCAATTTTAATTCTTACAAACTGTGGCAGCTGTATTATACTTCTTATACATCAGTAAACCCAGGAAGTACATAACACATTAAACACTAAAACAAAATACTTACCTACTACCCACAAACGTGCTGCGCTGTCACCCGGCTCTCTCAGTAAGCTGCGTCGAATAGGTAACATAATGATCCATTTATCTGCTGCCAGCAGTGGCAGCGACTGCAGGATACTTTACGCCTTTTCTTTGTAGCACACGCTTTTACTGAACATCCTACTCAGATATTTTTACTTACTAGACAGCGTTTCAAATCCTTGGCTTTTAAAGTAACTAGATGTGCGCCGTAGTTTTTGTTGTACCACATTCTTATGTTTCTTGTGATTTTGTTTGGTAAGGCCAACATCTCGTGTCTTTCTGCAACATTAATTAAAAAGCAAATAAAATTATTAAAAACACTGTAAAGAATTGAATGAGTTCAGAAACAGCAATCTTAAAAAATATGACTATTATCCCAAGACAACAACTTATCAGTCTTATTGAAAACATAAAAAATAAAAGGTTTTCAAAAGAAACCCTGAAGAACAGTGCTGCTCTGATTCGCATATTAAAGAACATGTGGTCACAATCGTGACTAATAAGCTAGTCAAACCATATTCCCCGAAATCCTGTAACGAAACATTGTACCATAGAAAGCAAAACAGTAGTAAATTAGCATTACATTAGGGTAAGCCAACTGTCATGGCGGGTCATACATCGAGATTGTGTCATATTGTAGTTTCATTCCACTCGATATTACCAACGTACTCGTTGTGATTTCATAGAATTTCTAGCCGATTTACCGAAATCGATTTCAGTAGAATTAGTGTAGTCTGTGATTTGTTAAATCCTGTTAGCTGGTAGTGTATGGGCTAGTGGTTTGTTAAACAGAAATTGTTTTTTTTTTTGTTATTTTGATTGAAAAAAGCAAAAGCCTACAGCAATCATCAATTTACAAAATAAATATATCCAAAATGCATATATATTTAGATAAATTAACAAGCTTTAATAGCAAAGGTGATAAGCACCTTATCATCGCAAACCATTCACACAAGTGGCAAACCCAAACAGCATCAGAGAGATATAGGTAGTTTAAACACACCCTCACGTTCAATTCCAAAAACCGTTAAACATATTCATAAGCAAGAAAATTGCCACGAAATCCCTTCACAAAATTAACAGGACGTAAAACGCATTAACCACCAGCCGTTTTAACGGGCGTAAATTTGAAATATTCATGCGTGCAAAATTAATGGGCGCACCTATAAATTAGCGTCGATACACCACTATCACCTGGGCCACATATTAAAGGGTCTTTAAAATCCTTTCGCAAACGACATATTCTGGTCCCTTTTTAGGGACCCGTACCTCATTCGGATTGGCGACATTAAATTTCAGGATGTAGTGGAAGGGTTCCACAGAGTCAAGTAATTAAGGGTGAAAATTATGTTTTAAGTTTCAGATAGTTATGAGAATATATGGTTAGTTAAATTCTAAGGGATTATAATATTTTGACCTTGGATCCTGGATTTGGATGAGAAAAAGCTATTAATATTCCTGCTGTTGAGTTATAAAACTTCTCAAACGTCCCATCCTAATCCTTACTAAAGTAATAAATGTGAAAGTGATTTTTTATGCTCACTGCTTTGTGATGCTTTTATGTTGAACCGAATTGGATGCCACTTGGCAAACATATTGGAAATAGCTTATACCCTGAGAATTTTTATTAGGTAGGTACCTGTTTGCGTACCTTAAATACTTCATTCGCAACCATGGGAACAGTTTATCCTTGCCAAAATATTTATAGCCACAAACATTCTATTTTTACTCTATAATGCCTTCTATAACAAGTTTTATCATCAAACTGGCATTCCAAAAAGTCTTTTAGCGAAAGTAATTTCCCCAAATGGGACAAACTTGATCTACCATGTCTCCTACGCGCGCACCTACGTAAAACGGTGCTTTAAAACAAATGGTGTACGTTTTCGTGGCACGCAATGTTTTCGTCGCTCACGTCATTAACTGGGAATCTGTTGACTTTAAAGAGAGAACTTTTGGAGTCAGTTCGTGTATTACGTATTCATTATCATTAGATTTTTGTAAAGTTTTACTAAAAAATATATCACGCTCTCATATGTTAAGCCACTGTTTTTGAAAAACTGTTTTGAACATATATTTTTTTAATATTTTGCTCTCTTTACTGTACTGACTTTACTGTACTGTATTTTGCTCTCTTTACTGGACTGTGTAGTCTGAAATCACCAACCCGCATTGAGCAAGCGTGGTGATTAATTCTCAATCCTTCTCCGTGTGAGAGGAGGCCTGTGCCCGACAGTGGGACGATAAAAAGGCTGTAACTGTTGCTCACTTTGAAAAAAGAGTCTCAGTAATATAGTTAAAAGAATAATCTGAATCTCTTTTGATCAGAATAAAAATCTAGAAATAGATTCTGCCACAAAACTTGATTTAAAAATAATATCCATTGTCGGATCTAAAATAAAACCTATTCAAATTATAATTAAATTCAGTTTGAAATAGTTAATAGTACCGTAACAAGATTAGTTTGAAGTGTTTTTAAATTTCAATCTGAATATCAATGACCTTGAAAAGCATTATTCTTGAAAACTAAAGAAGTGTCGCTAAAGTGGACCTAAAAGGATTATAACGCAGTTTTCATAAAATATTTTATATTCTACTGCTAGCCGTTTTACAGCTCTACCCAGACGAATAAGAATAATGTTATAAACTGTTTTTTATTATTATTTGGCTCTTGTCATTTGATTACCATTATAACGATTTAAAAACTCATCAAACACTATTATTGATCGCGGTTTCACATATATGATGATACTAAATATTATACCGTCCCATTACCCTAAAAAAAGAAGCCTAGGTATGTCATATCTACATATCTCTGAATCAAATGTCATCTCAATGGCACCAGTCATTTTAGCGTGAGAACGTAATACTTTATTGGAATATCCCTACATTTTGTTATTCCCAATATTGAAGTATACAAATACATACAAAACCACCAGTAATTTAAAGTTTCAGACCATCATTCAATCTAGCAGTTAGCATTTGACCTTCGGGTAGTTAGAACTAAAGTTTACTAAAACTAACGACAGCAAATTAACATTTTGATTGATGATCATCCACTAGGTGTTTGAACTTAGACACCAAAACTTGCAATCACTTTTTGATTACTCTTCTTTGATACGAAATGGAACTGTCAGGTTAAGCTTTTTATATTCTTGGGAATTATAACTTTTGTTAGTAGGATCTCTTTTGAAAAGAAACAATTTTTAAATCATCGATTGTCAAACAAGATGTGCGTAGTATTTTTATTATATTTTATTTACTTACTTTTCAATCCATAACAAAAAAAGCTAGTTTTTTTATTAGACCTTCATATATGGTTACATGCAGTATCTTTTTTTATTAGGTCATTTACAAGCACAGCTAATATACTCATTAATACAAAATGACCTTATTCTACCAAACAGCACACGAGTCTATTACAATGAAATATCTGATTACTTACTCGTACATGACTGTACTGTGACCATCAGTAATTGGCCAGTCCTGAACTAATAGTAAGATCAAAGACGGTTCGCCTCCATAGACCCCCACTGTGTATTGTTGTCTTATATAAAAGGGAATATATAAGTACATAAGAATATATAAAGGTAGGAAGGTATTTCTTCGCTGTCCCGATTATTTGAGATTTGTGAAGGACTGTTTTTGATTTAATTATTTCTTTGATCATTAAAGGAGGGGATTTAGGGGAATTTTGTCGTTTTGTATTGAAGCTACTTTTCTGTGATCTTTGTACAAATTAAAGTTATTTGCCGACTTGGCTAGTAAAATGTAATATCGCCTACGCCTATAAAATATTTTGTAAAACAAAATCCTTGGATGCCTATATAATTATCTTCTATCGCGATGAACTCGATATTCACTTAATTGATTTTCATGACACTGTTTATAAATATGTAGTTTAAGTGAAAATACATAATGTAACTTTCTAATTTCCAGTCTATCGCATTTCAGGAGGCAAGCATTTCATGTCATGGCCGCAGTAACTCGAGATACCCCAAACTAACTTATAACTATATTTTTCGTCTGTTATAATAAAGCATTACAATATAATTATCTATAATTTTCGGCGTATATAAGGTTGTTCAAAAGAGGCTACTTGAGATTGTGTCGTGCCTCAAAGCCATCTTATGAGACAAGTACACTGCGGTGAAGTGAGAGCGACCCATTGTCGGCTTACTAAAGTAATTTAATGAAGATATAATGTCACTGTTGTGACTCTGCGGGGAAAAATTGGGTCAAGTAGAAAAATCTTAATATATTCGACATTATGAATGTGAAGTGCCGCACTGTTTTGCTGCGAATTCTGTTTACGTTTAAAGTATTCAATTTTGGTGCGTTATTATTTCTAATATTTCACCCAAATTAAGAGCTTTCTAGCTGACTGAAGTGTACTGAAATAGAATATTCAAACCGCACCGTCTAACTAAATTATCGCCACAATTAACGAGATCAGATTTGTCAATCGAATCACAATTTCGATGAAGCATTCGAGTGTAAATCGATATGTAAATGTCAATTTCAATAACAAAAGTTTAGTAAGGCGTTACAAAGGGTCAGCTGGACCCTAGAATTCCACGAAAAGGTCGTAGGTGAGGCATCAGAATTCCCTTCAAGAGTCCAATTCGACGAACGTTGAATTAATTCGGCTTTTATCGGCAATTGGCTCGTTTGCTTGCTTTTCATAATTGCTTTGTAAAAAGGTATCTGATTCTGTTTTGATGTTTTGTTTGATGGATTTATCTTTATCTCTTTGTGTTTTGAATTTGTTCTTTTTATTGGGAATCAGTGTGTGTGTTAAATCTGCAAAATATCACGCGGATCAAAGCATCCAATAGTGTGTAGTGTCAGTTGGTGGAAAATTGTCAATAGTGAGCCACAGAATTAAAACGTGATTCAAGTGAGTCGATATTTATATAGGTATCGATGACTTATTACGAAGATACAAGTAGAATGAATGTACAAAAAAAATGAATGTGAAATGTGCCTACCAATAATATAGATTTTCATTGAATTGAGGCTTAGCTGTTCTTTTCTACAGCGCGCACCAAACGATTTCTTGAAAGTTTATTTCTAAAGCTTTCTGATATTTTTACCCTTGTATAAATTCTAGCCCGCAGCAAACGAAGATAAGATTGGAATTACCTGTAACGACAGCTTGACATCTTAATCTAAAAACAAAAGAACATTGATTTAATAAAATAAAGGTCAACCAACCATCCATTTATATCCCTCCGATTAACTTTTCCAGCCGTCACCTTTTCATTTTTGGGGAGGATGTTTTCATAAAATTGTCACATTGTCCGTTTAGCTAAACACGAGAGTGCCGCGGGCTACACGGCCCTTAATTAGTACATCGTTTGATTACGTGGGTAGTTGTGTGTTGTCCACCTACGTCACTTCCCGCCTTCTGGGAAAACCCTATGGTATATAGGTACATCTATAAAATTGGTGTTGCCTCAGAATTTCGTTATTTTATGTGGCTTTAATTTGAAATGTTTTACTTTAGTTTAACAGTTGTTTGATTGCATAGATTTGTTTATTACATTCTTGAAAGTTTTAATTAATGTTTTTTGTGGTTCTCCAATTTTGATGCGTTGCAATTTTGACGAAGGTTTTAAGAAATAAGTTCGATGTTTACCTAAGTTTTCTGTTAAAATGGATATTCCAGCACTTATTTTACAAGAAATCTTTATGTTAAAAATATGTAAAAACAGATGAACAAAATAGAAAGAATGCAAATTCTAACGCTGCACTCGCTCATAAAAATATAAGAAAAGCACAAACAAAGCTATGCTTGTTTGCAAAACGATTTTAGAAAAACGATCAAAAGAAAACCGTATCTTATTTGTAGTCACAGTTAATACCTTACTTATTTTTTTTTGTTACTTTTTCATACTTACATATTCCATTTTTCGGCCACATTTCAATTGCTGCAATTAGTTCGCCTCATACGATTCATTCCGACTCTAGCACTCCATATAGGCCCCGATTATTTAAGTGGAATTTTCGGCCCCAAACCTATAGCTACATAACCATAGGAAACGTTGATCCAATTTGGGATTCTATCAGCAACCCTGAATAGATTGAAGAGCTTGAAAAAAATATTCACTCCATTGAAAAATGTTGAAACCACTCGCCCTTTGTTTTGCTAGAAAAAACTGTACAAAAATACTGAAAAAGTAAATAGTGATGTAATGAATTTTTGGGGCAGTTATTCGGTATCTCTGTTTTTACTCGAATAGATTAAAAGAGACTGTATTACGGCTATTATCTCCTAAATACCTGTAATAATGAAAGGCTCAATTTCTGTAATTGCCGATTTAGATTTAGCGGCATAGTTTGTGAACTGTATTATCTTTGACACCAATTTCTGTTGAAATTGGTGTTTGAAATACTGGCAAGCCTCATTACCTATTATAGCATCTAGGTATTTATATTCCAAAGCAACATTAAAGGAACTTTTATATATATAGCACAATAATGTATCGATATCAGAAGTTACAAACCTTTTAAAGAAATCCAGATGTAATATGTAAAAGAAAATAAGTGTGTTTCCCGAAATAAAATAGCGTTTATCCGGGTCGAATGCCTCGATCACACTTACACCCGGGTATTTGACGTGCCCGGGTAAGTGAAAAGTCAATTGAATGTTGTACTCGAATAATAAAATTTCTTTTGAATCACTTTGTATAAGATTTTTGTTGGACTTTTAATAAGTTTGGGTACCTATTGGGTATGTATTATGAAGAAAATATAAAGCACTTAACAGAAATGTTATAGTTTCTTTAGTACCAAAGCTTACAAGAACAAGTAACTAAATAACATTTATTCTTAGTTTGATATCCAGATCCAAAAAAGCGTATCATTTAGGTGATTTTCTGAATTTGTTCAGTACCTACTCATATCTCAATTTCTGCACTTATGTAGCCCAAGTCAAAATGAAACTCGTAACATTGATATTATTTAATTGATCATGAGACAAAATAACCTCATATTATACGAATATGATCGCTTTGTGCAAATATGAAGTGATTCCACCAACAATTTCCACGGCTGATGAAACAATAAAATATCACCATAATGAGAATCCACTGTAACGATACCGCAGCGGTATTTATCCCTTTAATTGTATCGAAATTCACAAGAACTGTATTGAATATCGATTCTATATCGTATCAGTAACAGTTTAATCGAATATTCGTAGTATAATTATTCGAGGAAATCGGATTGTTTCGATAGTTGTTTACACCTATAACTATTTACGTTAGATAATGGAGATGAATACCTGAAGATATATACTCTAGTTCAATGAATGAAATACGATTGTTAAAATTGATATAATTACAAGAGACACACACAATATCTAAATTATTACAATTGTCAATACTTACTAATTGTATTAATATGAAAGGGCTACGTCTGTGTACCTGTCAGGCTTCTACGTTAAAACTACTGAGCAGCCAGTCAAGGATTCTGAGAAGGGACGTAGACTACTTTTCATTCAGATGCGGCAAGCAATTCACTCGTTACGTAGGTGGAACCGGGGCAACAGCAAGTTTTCAGGAGGACTCAGATTCTAGCGTAACTAGATCCAGCTAATTACCAGTATTTTACAAAAACACCTCAAAAACCAGCTCCCAGATAACATGATACCCACAATTTACCTAACAAGGTAAATAATACCTTACTCGGTAATTACTAGTAATTACTAAGGTTCTTAATATAAGACAAAGGGAAGATAATGGCAGCCGTAACAGTATTATCTTTTATCAACCGTTTTATGCTTAGCCGAATGTAATTTATTTTGTTCGTAATTTTCCTACCGGTAATTAAATGGGGTGTGAATTTGAATATAGTAAAACCTGTGAATTAAGTTATGTTATGAAGTTAATTTTGCGAATAAATATTTTGGATGAAAAAAAAAAATGTTTTTCATTATCTACTCATTTGATTGTAACTTGGTACCGCACTAGAGAATAGCTAAATCTTTGACTCACTTATTGAATAAAATTCACTTCATTACCTGAATATTCACTGACTGTTATCAATAAGCTATTTTATCAGGCACTAAAAAAGTAAAGATTAAAATTCACCTAGTTATTAGTAGACTAGATACTAAAGTCACCAAAATTATTCCAAACTTAACTGCTGTCAAAATCAAAAGTTTTTTTTTCTGTTGTATTTGTATAAACTACGTCTGGAACAGAAACGTTTGACGTGTTACCTCGTGCATTATGTAAAGATATTCAGCTGACCGAATTTCAATGTGGGACACCTGGTCCGGACAATTTTTTGGGCTTTTGGCAGTATAACAATATTCCTTTACGATTTCTTTGGAAAGTATGTGTGATATGGGTTGCCAAATGATGTGACAAATTAAAGGTAGTAGAAGAAAAGGTAAGCAGGTAAGCGTCTACTTAAATTTTGTGTTGATTAAGGTGTAGATTTTTCAATTGACTGTTCTTTTTAAACTATTAAAACGAGAGATTCCGTGTTATAATTTTCAGTTCAGAAATGCGGAAACCCGTTTCAATAATGAATAAGTAGTCAACTAGGTTTTCATGTTCATGTAAATTCCTGAAAAGTTGTACAAAATGAAAAATAACAATAACACTGAACATTAACTTGTCAGCTACTGTCTTATTATGAGAAACGACTACATACGCGCATTCATCACCGCATTAAATATGAATGTCAAAACTAGGAATTCTCAAGCAAGCTTCCTCGGCAGCTGTCTGCAGCACAATGCAATTACAACTTTACACTCATCAGGATAGGTGTTATAATTGCTTGAGTGTTCACTAATGATTTATTACCTGTGTCAACAGCTATCCACTAATTGCATTCACGGCTTCATCTTAGCGTTGAATGTGAAATGTTTATTTATTCATAAAGTTGATACTGCTAAATATACGCTTAGTGATTGTGTGAGAAAGATAAATTGCCTAAATTAATATTGCTCACTATCTGTTATACCAAATAATGGTTCCTTTTGTATGCTTGTAAGACGGACTTTTTATTTAGACTTTTATTTTTGAGATAAATAATAGGCTATTTTATTTCACTGTCACATAAACATAAACCAAACAAATATTAGAAACAGCGTTAACATACTAGAAAAACAGTTGTAAAATAATAATTAATTCGCATGAAAATATCTTCATAACATATTAATTTAACGATAGAGGAAATAATATCAGCGAAACCCGTAAACAATTGATGTTGACACACTTAGTGATTTCATTAAGCATTCAGCCCCTACGTACCCAGCATTACTTCCACTCGAACAAGTCAAGTATGAAAATAAAGCCATAAAACCAACACATCCATACAAGCAACATCTTTGAATTTATCGACGCAGGTGCTATAAATAAAACCGGCAGCCATTACGGTAGATAACTCTGTTTTATTGTAATTTTATGCGCGATGTTACCACCTAGAGTTTCGTACAAAATGCAAACCACCCAGGAGATTAATTAGGAGACTCGAGGTTTATTCGGTTATGGGACAGGCAATACTATGCGCGGAACTTTAGATTTACAGTCGGAGATAAAATGGAGTCTTTGTGAATGTTCGTATAAAAGAAAGGCTGGATTGACGATTGTGGTACAGTGGAATTGTTTTTGTTCTTTAGGGGATTTTGTGGAGTTATCAATCAGACACGGTTTGAAGTCATTTGTAGATTTAAGAATGACAGGGTGTATAAAGGCTGGGTCAACCAATGAAAGAATATTTGGTACCAAATGAATCAACCAGAGACGTTTACGTATCACCGAAAATGCTAGTACTGTACATACCTCATGCAAAAGGCTCATTTACCTAATATTAAGGCAATGATATAATCTCAACATATACTATAATAGCCACAAAACGAGTAAAAATTTAATCCTAAACAATACATCACGAAATTAAATACAATTCAATTGAGAAGCAATCAGTAATCCTCTTGTATAGACTGTTAATCTTATTGTAATCGCAAATGAAGCTGAGATACTAAAATACTAAGTAAAACACGAAGATTAGGGACTCGAAATCTGGAACATGAATCACTTTGGAGTAGATGTAATTTGTACCGGAGGAGATATTTTATTGAAGGTTAAGGAACTACAGATGTAGGAGCAATGGACTATTGGATCCAATGTTGTAATGGTATTTAGGGAGCTTGATAAAGTGAAATGTCTTAGGCAGAAGGAAGTGGAATTGTTTGGTGGGACTAGAAAAAACTTTATGCGGATGATATTGTAAGTGGTGCGGATTCAAAAGTGGTTTGATTCTTAAAATTTTTGAAACATGTTATTGGAAAACAAATGTTCTCAATTTTATTATAACAATACCATTTATATATGAACAAAGAAACTAATCTAAACAAGATCAAATGCAGATATTATATTTAAAATGAATTTGAAAAATACAGAGTTGCGGCAAAATGAAACTTAAGAGCATCGTAAGAGCTTGGCAAATTGCAAATAAAAGGCAACAGCTCAACAATAAACAGTTTGCAGTGTACACTTTTATTCCACATTCCGCTAAGCAAATAGAATAAAATGAACAATTAATTAAAACATTATTACATTCCTCGTATAAGCAGTATTTACTGAGCGACCATCCTGTTTGTTCCGACTGCCAGTGGTTTAACTTTCACAGCTTTTACGAACACAGTGGACGTTTTTGTTGATACAGTATAACAAAAATATTTATTTTATTCCATTCATTTTGTTTTGCTTGTTTGCCTCCATTTGTTTTGGATATAGTTGCACTGGATGTTTTTTTTTTAATACTAGTGTAGCTGCGTGTTGTGATGTTTTACATACTTCCACTAATTGACATTTGTAGCTGGAAAAAATATAAAAAATCTGCTGCATAACCGAAATAATCCAGTACCTTAGTAAAACCTAGTATTCTAGTATTAAACTTTAATCAATAGAATCATTAGCCTATCTTAATCAAAGTCTATTTCGAATCATTAAATTAAAGGATTTTTCTCTCTATCCGCCACGACCATTAAAACACAAAGCAATTACTTTTCAAGTCGAGAACTACGCACGTATATTTGAGTGGCTCCATTCGATTGCAGCAAATACTTCAGAACGCTGCGGTAAATGCATTTTTCAGCGCAACGATTCCCACTGAATTTGCATACGGAAAGCGTAGCCCCAATCAAACGCATTGTGAAGTAAAATGTCTGAAAATAACCTGAACAGAACTGACTAATTGGCTACTTATTGATATAAACAGTTTTAATTTCATAAATACTGAAAGGGTATTTAAGGGATATAATGAATAAAACGAAATGTACAATTCCCAAACTTTTTATATTTTACAACGGAACATGTCAATACAATTTAATTCTTTACATTATACTTACATAGGAATTTACAAATAGGTGTATATTTATCATACGGGGTTATTCATAAAAATAAAAAATAAATCTTTTGTACGAAAGATGGATGTATTATTCTTGGACATAGTAATTTCCTAAAATAAGGAAACGAAAGATGTTTTTCTGAACTTATAAAGGGTTTGGGACCATCCATCATAGAATATGCCAAATCACGGTTGGAGATATTTCGGCCTGACGCAAGAAAAGATAAAAATAACTTTGTTGGAAAGGAAAATAGTCTTTTTGAAGGGGATTAATTGTCACTTATTGGCTTTGGGATTTTTGCTTTTTGATGTAGTCAGTAGTAGATTAGTTTGAAAAATTGGAAATTGGTTTCTGATGCGGTGTAAAATGCCTTTTTTATATTTTGTTTATCGTCAACTTTTAGGCCAATAAGTCGGAAAAAGTAAGTAAGTAATCAAGCTCTGGACGATTTGGCGAAAAATCTCCTAACCCTCAAAAGTATAAGATATACAGTTAAATAAACGTAATCCAAATCAATACCATTGAAACCACAATAGTGAAAATATTAGCTTTTCAAACAATATTCACCTTTACACTAGTTTAACATAATATTGATTTCAGCTCAGCACATCAAAGTTTCCATTTGCAAAATTAATTGTACGTATTCAAATTGAAATCATTGAAATAAACTAAATGTTGATGAAATGGTTTTTGTTAGAAACGAGTCGAACATCACAATATGATAACATCAGACGCACTAACAATGATTTATTCATAATAGTGTCCTATAAATTGATATGACTATCTTCGTGCAAAATTATTTACAGCTTCTATACGACCTTAAAATATATACATTAAATGATACAAAATTGTGTTCAGCAGTCGTTGTTAACATTACGGTTTATAATTTACAAGTCAAATGTTTTTATCGTCTCAAATTAATTTATGCTGGAATGCTGCGTATACACTGATATAAGGCAAGATAAATATTTTACGACCCTCGTTCTTGTTCATACCTGGTTTCACACTGACAATTTCTGAGAGCACTTTTTGACTGGTTTCAAACTAGGTGATTCTTCTATCGATTTTTACCGAATTCTTAGTTTATACGAGCGTTAAGTGCGTATAAGCACGAATCTATACAAATGACCAAATTCAGCGAGATATAGCTAACCCATGTCATTTGTCTGAAGCCCGAAAAGTGTCGCGCACATAATTGCTTTGCCAAACCGAGCATACTTATATACGCTGAAAATACTAGAATTGATACACTCTTCTAAAACATACTGGTAAAAATTTCCTGCAAACTAAAAAAAAATTGAACTGAACGAATTCTTTTTCAGCCATAAAACGCAAAATTAGATGCTCTAAATCGTTTTCACTATCACGACTCCTTTTCCATTACCTTACACCAGTGTGTACACAGCACGTGTGATAACAACCTCATGTTTACTTATAGAATGTGCAGTGTCACGCCAACAGTAGCACTGCGAGCAGCACCAGTGCTCCCGGCGCGGCGGCGCGCGCGGCGTCGTGCAGCGGCGGCCAGCCCTCCGCCCACGGCCCGCGCGCACCGGCCGGAGGTCACATTGTCGTCACCATTTCTAGGGGGGAAAAGGGGGCTTTAAGTATTTGCCCTTATTCTAGGAGGGGTATTGAGTGACATTGTTATTGTTATCATCATCATCTGCCTAACCTATTCCCAACTATGTTATGATCGGTTTGCGGTCTAGCCACATGTAACTTGTACCATGGAGCCAATTTCTTATCTAACCTCCTTCGACCTCATTCAGGCTTCTGACTGTCCGTAACAACTGTCAAGGATATTCAAATGATGGCCAAGACCCATCATTTTAACGTGTCATTTAATAGACGGAGGAACTCGCCATGACAAGATGGTCAGTTATCCCTAGTGACCCTTATGATTTAATGATCACTAATGTATGAGACAACAGAGGTAATTCTTACCAAGATTCTGCATTTGGTGTTGGCTGAGCACAATGTATGGGTTGTCCAGACCAGGGTCTTCTAGCACCCCGCGGTGCAGCTGCTCCAAATGTCTCTCTGTATCATCTAACAGATCAAATGGAAACATTTAAATAGGTATAAACAAATCTATTAGAAAGTAACATAAATCTTCGAAGACAGCGTAACCAATAGAACATAACTCAGAATGGAGTTTTAACACGTGTACCAGATTTTTCATAATACGATCAACTTATTAAAAAGTTAAAACTACATCACTGTCATAGGAATAAGAACTAAATATTAGGTATTATAGCGAAACTGTAACTTGTAGAAGAAATGTACAATAAAGCAGTTACCTAAGATTCATTAAATAAACTATTACAAACTGTTTGTGTTTATCAAACCTAAATCCATAAATTACAAAAGTCGGTTAAAATGATTCAAAATTGCTTTATAATGTTGTTAATGAATAAACAGTTAGACTTTGACTTGGAATTCTATTAAAGTCTTTAGCCGTTTGTCGTGAGTATCAGCTTCAAGCTAATTCGATTTGTTTGTGAACTAGCTTCAAAGCAAATTCATATAGACGAAACTGTTAGTATAATGTGAGCTTTTAACTCGTTATCAAGCATTTTAAGAATTAGGTTATCAATAGACTTACTTAAAAATAGAATTAATTCGGAGAAAAATATGAAACTTCGAACTTTGTGTTCATATTTATCAATATTTTTAATAAATAACGAAGCTTTTCTACAAATGTAAAAGTAAAGTTAATCTTGACTATTTGAGTTAAAAAATATACACCAGGTAACACAAAACAAAGAAGTATTTATAAGTATTAGCTGTTTCAAAAAAACTTACGTTCATGTTATTGGCGAACTTGGGCCTGAATTGCTTTAAGGTGAAAACATACTTGTCTGTCGTGGCATGTGGATACACGCCACGACATGCCACGACACATAAGTATGATTCCTCCTTTATACATAAATATTTTGCTGGCAAAACTTACAAGGTAACAGCGTAGTAGTCGGCGGCGGCAATGTAGTTGTTGTCGTAGTCGTCGTCGTAGTTGTTGTAGTAGTCGTAGTCGTCGTAGTAGTTGTTGTTAGTACTGATGGAAGATATATAACGTTAGATCATTGACAGGAAGGTGTAATTTTGTTACATATTCACAGAGAGATGTCGGAATTAGGTACATAAAAAACTATTTTACTGAGAGACAACGTTGATGTAAACACAATAATTTATTATAATCAAACGTTTTAAAGCCCTACCACTTTCATACACCTATTCTTATGTTAAGTTCAAATAGGTGCTCAATTTCAAAGTGCATTGAAATAAACACAGACCGAAGTAATCCTTCGAACATTAAAAAAACAAAAGCCCAACAGAGGAATAAGCAAGATATTCCGGTACCAAAGCCAAGCTTAAATCTTAACTTAAAACTCGATTCAAGCTTACGATGCACAAATTCAAACTAAGTGAAGTACATTGGATCCCGTTAGTATCTCTCCTCTTTACTCTGTCTGCAGTTCTCGGAATAAGAGTTTTATCAAGGTAAAATGCGGACGTAAGAGCTAGGTACTTTAAGATTTTTAATTGTGTTTTATGTAGTAAATGTAGTAAAAGTTTTAAATCCTGTTCAAAGATCTGGATAGATTTGGATTTGTAACAACCACTCACTAGCTTCTGCCTTTATATCGACCAACTGCCGTACACATGCCTCTTCTCATAATATACATAGAAGGAATTAACGCTAGGAACTTAGCTTTAAAAATATCATGTGTAATAAAACATTTCTTTTATTAACAGCTGTTATCATGTTTAGAGAACACAAATGTATAATTAGGCCAAATCATATGAGGAGATTCGTCCTTTTTACTATATGTGATTGATGATATCTCCGATCCAATCTACGATTTATGCACACCAAGGAAGTAGTCTGGTAGAAAATTGTTCAACAATTTTTTTTTTGGATTATTCACAAACCCAGCTAAATTACGTATTTTTTTAAATCTGAAATATAAAGAATTCGTTAATGCCATAATAATACTCACAATGTAGAAACAGTTCAGCCTGCGCCCTCCCCTGCGTGTTCTCCACATGACAGCGGTATGCGCCCGCGTCTTCCCGCGACATCTCCGTCACCATGAGGCTCACCGTGTGCCGGTAGCCGCGGGACGTCATGCTTAGTCTATGTTTTGTGCCTGGGAACAAATAAAATATTGAAATACTTATGTGAGGTAAAGCCTGGAGTGAAACAGAAAACAGGTAAATTCTATGGCCGTTTGTGAACCGCCAACGTCACCGGCACGTCACCAAGAACGAGATGTCTAAAAGCAAGTTTCCATCGAGCTTGTAAAATGTTTCCCTTAAGAATTCAAGACATTATACTCAGTTGTGACGATTTAGAAGTCATGTCTAAACAACATATTTTCCTCAAACAAAAGAAAAACTTAACAAATAAAACATCCAAACTTAAAATTATTGTTTCATTGAATATAATGACCGAAATAGAATATTTGTACAAAAAATATTTTCACAGTACCAACAATTTGAGGAGGCTTAAAATATATTTATAGTCTGTGGTAAACTTGCTATTGTTAGTATTCTGCGGTTGTCTCTTGTTTTTGTTTTTATTATTTGTTTGTTTGCCTCGGTTTTGCGGTACGTAATCCGTTTTGTATAACAAAAATATTCTTTTGTGTAAATAAATCACATTTTGTGTGTACTTCGATTACAAATTAATTTGAATGAATATGAATAAAATGATTTGTGAAATATTGTTGTTTTATATTATTGTAGTGTAAATGTGTTACCTATTTTATTTGTTATAAGCGTTTAATATTACGTAAAATACGTTACATAAATAACAAAACTTTTTAATTTTTTAAATATTCTGTAAAGATATAGAAAATAACAAAATGAACATTAAGCTACGATAAAAAATCGTAACCAATTTCAAATGCTTCGGAATTTCTTAATCCAAAATTCATTCATCAAAAAAATTTAACCATAAAGCGCTTTCATAATAAAAGTAATTTCAGCTGACTCATAATTCTTGAGGAGAAAACTTTCAAACTGTGGAGCACTCATTAACTGATACATCAAAGAGTAATAAACTCGAATCTTAAATAATAATTGTAATTAAAAACTTTTTGAGCCAAATTTTATGTTTTGTAAAGGCATGATTACTTAGAAGTCTGTCGTTTATTATCCTACAGGATAAAATAATTCCTTTATTTGTTGTCTTTGAGCAAGTTCAGTGTACAATACAAATATACTGGATTTAGTGACTCTTTTGAAGTTTCGTAAAGCCTAATTGAATGTTTCTTTGTCTAAGAGTTGTAGGACAATCCATTTTGTTTTGTATTTTGTAAGATTGGCTTTGCTGTCACGGCCTGCTTTCCTTTTACTGGTGTGCCTAGTATTCCCTTTGTAGTTTTTTCTTGGTTCAATTCACGGGGATTCTATTTCGAGAACACAAAAATCCGTCAATAGAAATCCACGTGGGTAGAGAGATTTTTGTACGTTGTTTCAGAATTTTCAGGTTTCGATCTATTTAATATAAATTGGTATCATTTGTGGTAAGTGCAGAATAAGCTACTATTATTACCCAAGACGTTGTTCTAATAAAAATACTGACTTTTAATTTAGTTTAAAAGTGCTATTATGATCTAATTAAAAGTACGTATCCTTCCTCTGCAGCAGAAACTTAAGTAATTGTATCGTTAATGAGAACAAAAGATTGCAATTATAATAGAATGTTAGTTTTCTCTTGTTTTTATTATTGCTCTTTTACTTTTCTTTGTTTCGTTTTGTAACCGTTTCAGTTAAGCAATTTGTTTAAGTTAATGTAATTGTGTGGTTAGAGTTTTGCTTCGGGCTAAGAGAGGGTTAGATTATTGTTTCTTCTTTATTTACATTAAAAGAGATTTAAATAATGTTATCTTAGTTTATTTATTTTAAATATGACAGTGAGCGTACTGGAAAGTAAAGTAAAATCGCGATTTTTAAAAGAAGGTTTAAATAAAATTTATGTTTATTACTTTTTTAAATTCCACGTTTAATGCTTGTCCCTTCCAGTTTATGGGACAAGGAAACTTACCGTTAACAAGCCGCTGTTCCCCATTGAGCGTCCAGTGCACTTGCGGCACGGGGAACGCTTCGGCGGTACACTGCAGGGTGCCGGCGCTGCCTGATGGGGCCCTTATGTCCACCCTGCTCTTACTGATGGGACAGCTAAACTTACCGTTAACAAGCCGCTGTTCCCCATTGAGCGTCCAGTGCACTTGCGGCACGGGGAACGCTTCGGCGGTACACTGCAGGGTGCCGGCGCTGCCTGATGGGGCCCTTATGTCCACCCTGCTCTTACTGATGGGACAGCTAAACTTACCGTTAACAAGCCGCTGTTCCCCATTGAGCGTCCAGTGCACTTGCGGCACGGGGAACGCTTCGGCGGTACACTGCAGGGTGCCGGCGCTGCCTGATGGGGCCCTTATGTCCACCCTGCTCTTACTGATGGGACAGCTAAACTTACCGTTAACAAGCCGCTGTTCCCCATTGAGCGTCCAGTGCACTTGCGGCACGGGGAACGCTTCGGCGGTACACTGCAGGGTGCCGGCGCTGCCTGATGGGGCCCTTATGTCCACCCTGCTCTTACTGATGGGACAGCTAAACTTACCGTTAACAAGCCGCTGTTCCCCATTGAGCGTCCAGTGCACTTGCGGCACGGGGAACGCTTCGGCGGTACACTGCAGGGTGCCGGCGCTGCCTGATGGGGCCCTTATGTCCACCCTGCTCTTACTGATGGGACAGCTAAACTTACCGTTAACAAGCCGCTGTTCCCCATTGAGCGTCCAGTGCACTTGCGGCACGGGGAACGCTTCGGCGGTGCACTGCAGGGTGACGGCGCTGCCTGATGGCGCCCTTATAGCGACCCTGCCTGCCCATACTGATGGGGCAACTGCGGAATGGAGAAGTATGTATATTAGTGGAGGATTTTGGAGCAATTGGGACCGTCAAGCCAAGGCAGGAAGAAAACTTGTACCTATTTGAATGGAATTGAAATATCATTTGAGTTTCCAGCTAGTTCTTCCTCAAAAGACTCTAAAATATCCTAGAAGAGAGTTTAGAATTCTACAGTAGCTACTAGATGTCTATGTGGCAAAGAGCGAGTTAGGAAAGCTATGACAACGTTTGATGACTTTAAAGTTCAAATTTCACTATCATTTAACTTTTTGTTACTACTATTTCTTGAGTCTATTTGTAAAAAAACTCTAACACTCAAATCTACTTTTAATTAAGAAGCAGTCAAGGTCTAGCCAATCTAGCTGTCTTAATGAAAATAATATAAAATGTTCCAAAAATAATTCCGAATTCAATATCTTTCGGTAACCCTCATCAAATGGGCAGTATCTCCAAAAGTTCTGTTATTAATGAACCACGGCCGCGGACGCGGGTATTTGAGAATATTACCAAGAAAGTTGTAACACACGACCGACTTTAATGGAAAACTGCCACTTCTGAAGAACATTATTTCATTGTGGATCAACTTACGATGAAGGTCTTCTAAAAAATTTAAAATCCTTTTGCGTATTTTTTGAGAGTCGATCTTCTTTTCAAACAATTTTTTTTAGGTTTAACTCTGTTTTAAACATGTATGCTATATACCGCGATCATTATCGAATTTATTGTCAAGGCCCTATTTTACAGAAAACGCTAATATAACACTTCCCATCATAACTCAATCCGCTCCCACGATCTGCCTATCATCTTACAACCTGACAACGCAAGGCCAACAGTAATTGTGGTAGCTATAAATAAAAGCATTAATTTGTGTCGCCTCACATATCACATTAATCTGGATCCTCTTGCTCACTGAAGGAGGCACGCCGTTCGTGGCAATACAGAGGTAAGCCCCTGACAGCACTCGTTCCACTGCCGTCAGGTTTAACCAGGGCCCGCTCCATTTTGACACTGTGGAAGAAAACATTATTAGAAAACCCATCCTTCTAATAAACAAACTATAGATGCTAAAGTTTCTATGTATGGATGTTTGTTCTATCTTTCTGCAAAAACTACTCAATAGAAACTTGTCAGTGTATAAGTATATGCTACAATTTTTCTACATATGGTAAGTAGTTCCCTCAGAATGCGGGTGAAAATATAATCATGGCAGAAAAGCCCAATAATTACAGACAACAAAATCAGAATAGAACTTAATGTGCCAACCATTCTGTTTGAAGATTCCTCTTATTTACTTTAAGTGAAAGTATAATTCCATTGTTTGTTGATTCACTCGTAAAATGACTTGGCAATTAATCTTCAGTCTAGACATTATTATGTTTAATTTTAATTTTGTTAAATTACTCATCTACTCCAAGTTATTTAGAATTCTCTTAACTACATCTAGATGAACGAATTTAAACAAAGACAGACTCCAATCGCGAAATAAATCAGCTTTATTGATAAAGGCAAGAATTAGTTTTGATTGCGTAAAGACTTTGATTTCATAAATTCACTGATTGTAGAAAAAGTCTAATCATTTGTAAATAATGGGATAATTTTTTGTCTTTTGAAATGCTTCCTTGTAAGTCGTACTTTTTGTATGTCTTTTTGTGTCGGTTAACGAGGGCTATGCCACTAAGCCGCCGTAAGCTCGTTGTACTCCCTCCCTCCTCCGCGATTTTATCGCTGATCTGCTGATACGGACCATTGTCTGTCTTATTTGGAGAGAGTTATTTCCTCGTGTAGATCTCCGCATTAATGAGAGCGACGTTTGATATATTTCCTGCTCTTTTATTTGTCTTTGAGACGAAATACAAACGAACTCCTCGGACTGGCTGTTGTAAAATGTATTTTGAATTTAGAAGGCCGACGCTTTATAGTGTGTACTTCGGATTCAAAATTAACTTACTGTTTGTATCCTAAACCGTTGTCAAAGGACCAGTTCTTAGATTTAAATGTACTTAATATGTACACAAGAAAGTAATTGAGCAAGTCCCACTCGAAATAGAAACAAGTTCTTCTTGCGACAATAATGAGTTAGGGATTTATTTAGAAGTTAGTTGCCGTTGCCAAAGGCCGGGCGATACTCGGCACAATTTTATAACAACGTCGTTTGAGCACACAATGCAAATAAGAGAGCTTACATTCAATTTATGGCCGCGGGCGCCAAAGTTTCCCTTTGTACACGAGTCCGTTCTGGCGGTGACTGCTGTGCATACTGTGACAGTTTTTGCACACTGTCGCTTCATAATGTTTGCGGTCCTCTGTGCGGTAGTGTGAATAACAGATAAAGGTTATTTCTGGCTTCAAGTTTATAAAACAATTGTTTGTACTCGTTGTTTCAACGGAATTAAGGGAATCTGCAAATTTTGCTTTTACTGCTCTGTTTATGCATACGACGCTGTTTGTACTGAAACCGTTTTGTCGAAAATCTGCAACAATGTCGGGCCGTTTTCTTGGAATTGCCTCTCCCCAATTATTTTTACGGTCAACAGTTGTTCGTGACGACGCGAGGCGACGGGGGCGTAACGATGTGGTAATTGAAAAACGAAACTCCGGCAAAAGGTGAACTAGAAAACTAATTTTAGTTTTTGTTCGGATTTTATTTTGTGCCGAAATTAAAGTGGGTTTTCTGAATTGAGTGTTCGCGCTAGCTTTTTAACTAGAAATTAAGTTGTCAGCCGAACAAGAAGTGGTTTCAGTTTTTAACTGGTTCGCAATTTTTAAATATTTTGTTGTTTCTTACCCAACGTTTGGTTGTCAATCTTGAAGTGCCTGGAGTCTTCTCTCCTCCAGGCTATGTTGGGCGGCGGCGTGCCAGACGCGACGCACCGGAGCGCCGCGTTCTCGCCTTCTTTAACCAGCACCTCACCACTGCTGGCGTCGTCATCGATGTCCGGAGGAACTGTTGGAATAAGTTACTATTTTAATTCATATTTATTGGCAGTGATTTTAAGGCAGTAATTTCGAAATTTTGTGTCATGATAACCTTGTTCAAATGAAAAACGATTATCGTGATTTAGGGTGCATCAACACGGTGCAAGTATCTTGCGCATGTCCAGTGACTCGGGCATGTACCAAAGCAAAACATCCACCAGCGTGCTCATATCACTTGTCACTTGGGCATGTCAACTTGCTCCAGCAACCTGCACCCCTACAAAATAGCAATGGTCGCAATTACTCTATTAAAATTTTTGAATTTAGAACAATAACATTCACTTTTTTAAAAGACAAACTTTAATTTTGAATATAGAACAGATGTGATATGAGTTCAACAGCATATTATAGAATGTATCAATATGTATAAAAACATTACCCTCTCTGACAACATAAAAAGTAAAAAAAAAAAAAAAAACTGACATGAGGGGGTAGCATGCATCACAAGCACGCAAATCTCTCTCTCAGCCTAATGCTGCTTTTCCGCGATAATTTTCCGCAATAACCGAAACTTACAATATTCCTGCCAACGGACGATTTAAATAAATTTATAAATAACTATTAATTGGTTCAAAAAAAATAAAAAAAATCTGCATAAAAAAAATATACATTGGCTGCATCGCGCCAAAACACAGGTGGTCACGCCATTAGTTATCTGTGGCATTCGGCTGTCAAACACTATGGTAATTGAAAAAAAAAATGTTAATGGCGGTAAATGGCGATCGACGCGCCTTCAATATTATGCAGCGGTAAAGTTTTGTAAATATTGTGAAGTGTTTATTGTGAATGTGTTGTGTGTGATAAGTAATTAGTGCAGTGAGTGAATAAGTGTTGTTTTTTGTTCGTGATCGAGCCAGTGGAAGTGTTATGTGAAAAAGGTAATAAGAGCAGTGAGTGAATCAATGTTTAGTGTAAGTTTGTGATCGAGTAACGTGTACGAGAAAATTTGTGTTGTTAAGACGGTGAGTAGAAATTTTAAATTGATTGCATGTATCTAGTGATTAGTTAACTACGGTTGTTGTTATCTACATGTATAAAGTATTGACAGCAAATAGCTCGTGTTTCATACGAATTAATAATTCCCGCGTCTGATATTTACCGCACTTTTACCTTAACAATCATTTTCCCGAATCTTGCCTAGCTACGTGCAGACTAAGCTGATATGTTTTCTTACATATCTCATTATCAAAATACGGGATAAAAGTAATACCGATATCGAATGTATCGTTCATTATTCAGGGACCGCTTAGCTCTTCTAAATAATGTATCGGGCGGCCAACTATATTTATTGCTTAATTGATTTGTGTTGGCGGCTGATAAACTAGTGAGCCTGATCAAATGAGAGTAGTTTTGGATATGTGTTTTCGTGTTACAAAACCAGACTACTATTTTATTTAGAGCGGTTTTTTAGAGCCCTGCCTCATTAGGACGCCAATGGCGACGTCGCCGGCTACGTATCCAAACAGTTAGTATTGAAATGTATGGTACCCAACTCACTTGGCGACGGTTTGGCAACGTCGCCAAATTGGAGGCGTGGCCACGAGCTACAGTTCCCTACGTGCCTTCTGGTTACCGTGGCAGCTTGGCGACGTGGCCACAGTTGCCACTATAATGTACACGGTAAAGCGCACCTCCCTCACACAGTCGCCAATGTGGTCGCCAGTCAGCGTGCAATTTCTTTAGCGACGACGTAAACAATTGACTGTCGAGAGGCCATGGCCACTCGACTTGGCGATATTTGGATTCCAGAAGTAGCCAGACCTGTGCCGCTGGCGACGTCGCCATAGCGTCCTAGTGAGGCAGATCTCTTAGGAAAAATATACATGGCTTTATTCCAGATATCTGATTCTAAAATGCAAATACTTAATACTTTTAGGCTGTTGTTAACAAAAACAAGCGTTCAAAAATAATATTCGTCCGAGTGACAAAATCAATAACAGTTTAACGTAACATTTTTGTTCTGTATTTTTACTCGAATACCCAATTCTATGTAGGTATGACGCCATGGTTCTTCGTGATCACGAGGCCGGCTATCTACCAGTTTACTAGCTATTGAATACTTACCAACAACTTGTAGATGTGTCTGGCTCATCATGGGCTCGGTGTTGACTTGACACATGTATCGGCCGCCGTCAGCCGGGCCGATCTCCTTGAGCGTAAGCGTCCACGCGCCGTCTCCGTGGCTGACGCTGACGCGGTGGTTCTTCATGAAAACTTGGCAATGAATTTACTGGTTTGCTAGCTATTGAATGTTTACCAACGACTTGTAGCAGATGTGTCTGGCTCATCATGGGCTCGGTGTTGACTTGACACATGTGTCGGCCGCCATCAGCCGGGCCGATCACGTTTAGCGTGAGCGTCCATGCGCCGTCTCCCTGGCTCATGCTGACGTGATGGTTCTTGGTCATCATGTGGCTTACTATCTACTGGTTTGCTAGCTATTGAATACTTACCAACGACTTGTAGCAGATGCGTCTGGCTCATCATCGGCTCGGTGTTGACTTGGCACATATATCGGCCGCCGTCAGCCGGGCCGATCTCCTTGAGCGTGAGCGTCCACGCGCCGTCGCCGTGGCTCACGCTGACGCGGTGGTTCTTCGTGATGATGTGGCTAGCATATCTTCTAGTTTACTAGCCTATATGCCTACATGTTGATACATACCAACGACTTGTAGCAGATGTGTCTGGCTCATCATCGGCTCGGTGTTGACTTGACACATGTATCGGCCGCCATCAGCCGGGCCGATCTCCTTGAGTGTGAGCGTCCACGCGCCGTCTCCGTGGCTGACGCTGACGCGGTGGTTCTTCGTGATCACGTGGGCGGCTATTGTGAGGATGGTTTGCGTGTCCACTCGGAGCCACGCCACCTGGGTAGTGGTTAATAGGATTATTGAATATGTCATTTGTTTTTTTTTATATTCGATTGAAAGAAGATTTTAATATAAAACAACATACAAGGTTTTGTGTCGAAATGCATTTATGTTTCTTTGTTGACATTATTGACGAAGTTAAATATTCGTTATTCGTTTATACAAAAAATAAAATTAAAATATTTTTTTGATGAGACGGAGTCACAAAAATTTAGTAATCTTTTTTATTTATATTTAATCTGTACATTAAATACAAATGTTTTTTTAAAGTCTTAAAGTCAATATGAACGATTAATTCGCTTTTTTCTTTGTTTAATGTCATTATTGTTGTGTTAATATTGAAATTACGCGAAAAATTACGGGAATCCCGTGACATTTATTTAATGTATAAATAAAAGTTGTCCCAAAGAATGTTGAACAACACCTCAGGTCGAAGAAAGTTGGATTTATGAAAATATCCGAATGTTCTTGTTAAAGAATTTCGTAATTACGAAACAAAGTTTGCAAAGAAGGAAACATTTTGGTAACTTGCTGCTTACAGTTTTATTACTTGCACTGAAGTTATTTTAAATGCTTATTTTATCTAACTAGCCGTTTTCCCGCGGTTTCACCCGCGTCCCGTGGGAGCTACTGCCCTCACCGGGATAAAATATAGCCTATGTTACTCGCAGATAATATAGCTTTCTAATGGTGAAAGAATATTTAAAATCGGTCCAGCAGTTTTCGAGTTTATCCATTACAACCAAAAAAACAAAGTTTTCCTCTTTATAATATTAGTATAGAAGATATGTCAGATATGTTCAATACTTCAATGGTGACATACTTATAAAGAACCCTTTTTATTATGGTTGGTTTACCTTTTGGCTCATGGCTCGGCGAATAGGGTATGTACCTACCCTTATTATTATCTTCCTTTAGGATTAAGAATAAAACATTACATTTACTGCTTATTCATTTATTGCACATCAAATAATTATTATAATAATACCTACAAAAAAGCTACTGATTAATAGGAGGATAGGATAGGATAGGGGCCGTTCAAATATTACGTAAGCAGATTTATTACAACTACTAGCTGTTGCCCGCAACTTCGTCTGCGTGGGCAAGTTTCATACAAACTTTCATCCCCTATTTTATCCCCTTGGGGGTAGAATTGATCAAAATCCTTTCTTAGCGGATGCCTACGTCATAACATCTACCTGCATGCCAAATTTCAGCCCGATCCGTCCAGTGGTTTCAGCTGTGCGTTGATAGATCACTATGTCAGTCAGTCAGTCACCTTTGAGTTTTATATATTTAGATTGCGGTTATCAAAACATTAGGAATTCAATAACTTCTTAGCAAACGTGTATTCTTGTAAAACTTCTCTTTTTCTCACCCTACTATTCGTAAGCAATAATAGTAACCTACTATAATTATTCTCTTGCCAATCTTATTATTTGATTTCTGATTTACTGACATTGGTATACAACCAAAATTACAATTTCCTGGAAGAGATAAGTCATCCAACATTATCATGGTGGAAAAACACGAAAGTAATTAAGATAGCGAGAAGCCTTGTCGTACTAATTGTGTGGGCATCCCGCCCTTCAGTGATTCAGCTATGTGACTTGTTCACACGAAATCCCGTAGTAAATAATTCCTTATACCTAATACAAACAAAAAATATTATAGAAGATAAATGTTGTTCAAATTTATATTACCCAGACAATCTGGGGCAATACCTACTTCAACTCTCAGAAGCCGAATTAAACGTACAAAAACATGACAAAATGGCATACCTCCTACAATATTCCGCTATAAAAATACTAATCGAATAACAAACCACCCACTCTCATTGAAACAAACGCTTCAACGAGGATATATCCTAAGAACAGTAAAGGCTAAATTCCATTTGCTGAAGGGCCACATGGGCCCGCAATTGCGTCCTACGCCTTAATAGGGCACACACCACGGAGCAAGGAAACAGCGGAGATGCTATAAGTAGTGCAGGAAGGTCAGGCGCCTTTACGCGTTCAGTTATGAGTGAACCAACGAGGTGTTTGGGTTCTATGAGACATCTGTCAACGATTTTTGGTTTTTCCATTTGAATATAGGCGTATAGGGTCGAAGACAGTAACGTTCCTCGCGCCCCGCTCACCCGCATTTTGGCGCACTTCTTTCCGTTATGGCACCTCCGCTAAGGATTTTGTTCTCCGTGACACACTGTACGGAACACTTTTCTAAGGTTCGTTGACTATCTCAGCGACTGCGCTCAGTGATAAGGGGTTAAGCGAGCGCAAAGCTAATGGGGGAATATGTGGGACGCTTTTTACATTGTAGGGGTTAATTTTTCTTGTGTCAGATGTTTTATTTGAAAATTATTGCGGTTGGCAGATGTTTGAGAACAGATTAAGTGTGTGAATGAATTTTGGCTGTATGATACGGTACGGAAAACTAAGAGAATATATCCTTAGACTTAGCAGAAATATACTCGGCCTGTATTATATTTGTAACTTTATCAAATATCTACACGAATGTATTACATACAGGCAAAGATTATTACTTCAACCTTATGACACTATTATGCACTGTAGAACTGAAATCTCATTAATTTTGACACAAACTTCCTACCTATCTTGAATAAAGTGTTGTCAGTGTTTAAATAAAAAATACAGACATAATAATGTATCGACTGTTTTACTGGTACCAACTGATAAAATGAATGAATACTTACTTTGAATGACTGTAAATTATCAACTCTACAGGTAAGCGCGGCGTCCCTGCCGACTGCCACCGTGACGTTGGAGCCCGGCCCCACGAACCGCGGCAGATCTGAAACAAAATAAGGTATGTTCATTTAAAGTATAAGTTTTTAAAATTAAACTCATATATTTATACATCAATATTAATTCCGATTTATAATATTAGTATAGATTTTTAAATTATTGTATTATTCGTGCCGCTATAAAAAACAATTTTTTTATCACACAATTAGTTTTAGACGTGGTTAACTACTATCATATATGCGCTGTAGAAATAGTTTTACTAAGCAGTATCTTACTATGCCCGTCATAATAAGAACGGAGACAAGTTTAATATTAATTTTCTTACATTCGCTTCAATAACCATTTTGTCCCTTCCAAGAACCACAAAACCAAAGGGACGCTTATAATCTTTTACAGAATTTTCTTCCCAACCCTTTCTCTTAAAACCCTTTCGTTTCATGTATTCCCGATACGTTACTCATACATATGTATATTCATGAGCAGAGCGTTGTCTTTATTGTCAATACATTTGTCGCAATATATCGGGTAAACGTGATGCGGTTTTTGCTTTCACTACGTTTTATGTACAATTGATGGTTTACTGCGGGTTTCTGTAACCTCTATGTTTTACTGTATTGAAATTTAGAATAATTTGTAAGGAGGTATTGTCAGAATTTAGTCGACAATCGCAAACAGAAGGTTAGATAGGTTTTAGAAATCTACCACTACACTGTATCAGCTGTTTTTACGAAATTTGTAAATATAATGATATTCTAGTTAGGTGGTAATGGTAGTCTAGTTATCGCCAAAAGTTAGTTTCAGACTGAATAGCGGTCAGGGGGTACATATTAACCTGGAGGAAATGTCAAAAGTCAAAGTAGAGAGCATAGAGATTCAGGAACAAAGGCTTATTTCAAAACTCTCCAACACTACCTACACAAATACATATGTCTATTATATTTTGAAGGCTCTAACAATAGCTTGTTATAACCTAAAACTTAGTTAATTAACTATCCACACATTTGCTAGAACACTATAAAATAATAACCACCAATGAAATACCGTACACCGCTCCTGCAATATTTCAGAAATTACGTCGAAAACTAGGGTTACATAAGTTTAGTCTAGTGAAATAATTCGTAGCTAATGACTGGCGGTAAACTAACTAGTTAGTGACTTTCAAAGACCATAACCATTAGCTGGTCAGTCGGTTACTGAGCGTTTAGTTACAATATTATCGTTATTATCTGAAGTTCGAGTCCAAACTAGTTCCGAATCCCGATAATATGCACGTGAGACTAAACAGACCAATGAAAACTGATTATACAGTCGGTGTGTTTAGTCTATGTGGCCTGATGTTTTCCGTAGGGTTAGGCAATGTGTGTAGGCAAAAAATTATGTGTTTCTATCTACACAAGTATCGCTAGCTAAACCACGTAATAAGGAAGTATCTGGACTTAATGATGCACTAATCATAATTGTCACAACTGTACCTACATTGAACTAAGACCTCATTTTCAATAGGTTCACTTACTAAAATAATACTGAAACAAAAAACTTCGTAAAAATCGACGTAAAGGGTCATAAATGTTTCCCCGAACCGTCAACCGTCAAAAGGCTGGCAGCATTGTCATTCTACACGACAACGCTTATCTACATACAAAAATACAATAATATCGCTCAAAATAACAAAAACATTACAAAAAGCGATGCCGCAATAACCCTGCACTGATATTTTATTCCCCAATTCACGTCAAAAATACATCTATACATTAATTTATAATAACTTGGGAACGTAGAGAACAAAATTACTAGCGGAGATGCCATAACCATGGAAAATTTCCTAAGAAAGTAGAGCGCCTAAATGCGAGAGACGAGAAACGTTACTGTCTCCGCCCTTATCCGCCTTCTTTTGAATATGTCCATTTGTTGTAATACCATAACCGTTGACAGACTTCAAAGGACCCAAAAACCTCGTCAGTCAGATCATTTTAGTCATGTCCACCATACGTATCTGACCTAAAAGAAAACTCCTGACCTTATGGTATCTCTGGTCATCTTTCTTATTCCGTGGTTTTGAATGAAAAACAAATGCGAGCTCTGCCAATAACATTGAGACGGAACCCGTAGATACAGTTATGACGGAAACGTATCCGGCGGACGTTTCGCGACTTTCGGGACGTTTTGGGACGTTTGAGGACAAAAAGCCGAGGAATAATGCCCGAATCGAAACTGGTTGGAACGTCCGCTTGGGACAGATTTTCTGGTTGACTCTTTGTTGTTGTTTGACTGATAATGTGGTTCTATTTTGTATGTGTTTGTATAGTTGTTACAGTTGTTGTATATTTTAATAGCTTAGTTGCAATAATTGAGTGTGGTTTACTTACCGATACTACATAATATGATTATTAATCTTTGATAGTAAATAGCTGTTTTTCAGGGATATTTCGAGACAAAACTTGGAAGATAAAGTAGTTATAAGCATAATTAGCTACACAATGTACCTACCTATCTGCGTCAATTTGAATGTAATTTGTATTATTTTCATGAAAGAGAATGATTTATCCCACCTTTCTAGGGTTGATCTCTTATCCACATTTTAGGACAACCACATTCGGAGAAGGGTACCCACACGTTGTGATCTGTTAATCCGGGTTGATTTAAAACTATTTCTACCTGGGACACAGGGGATAACTTTATTATGAGGGCAAAACTTCATTATTTTATGTAACGTATTATTTGAATTAATTACAGTTGACGTGCTATTTTAAGACACATTCAATATTTGCTTATAGAAGTGTAAAGACAATGAGTTTGATAAAATTTTCTTATGATAGGAAATAGTTGGGGCTCTTTCAGGATAGCAACAGGCTTATAACCAAGTAGTTCAGGTGATTATTGTAAAACTGTTTGTAAAAAATACACTAAACAGTCTCAAGGCAAGGGTAAATAATGAAAATTTCTTTGATGAAAGGATAAAACCTAACCACAAAAACAGTATTTTTCCTTGCCACATCTTGAGCATTATCTCCGTCTTATCTAAGCAAGCAATTTAATTATTACCAGAGCTGTAGTTCATTATTCACGTAAAATCTCCGAACATTAGTTACCCTCTAATCCCAGCTTACTAACCGGCTGTACCAACAACTCCTACTAAAATACGAATGGTCCACTAAGTACGTACAATTTTTCATCAGATACCGGGATTTAGATGTCTGAATTAAAGTAAAATAAACCCTTTGCGGTTGGCTGAAGGTTTAGTTTTTAAGGCTAATGAGCGGCTTAATAAATGGGCTGCCTAATTAATTAAATTAAAATGTGCCTAGGGCTTCTAGTTTCCGTCTTAAGGAAAAAGTTAATCATAAAATAGTCCCAGGTGTCATAAACATTAGCGATCTGTAGACCGTAGTTTGAAATTACTATATTATGGAGACCGTGGTCTGATCATTCACCAATTTCGGTAGTGAAATCATCCTGTATAGTTACAGCGGAATTATCTGAAATGAACTACCGCGAGCCGTGACCAGCACAATTTATTACATACTCCGGCTTTAGTTCGTACAATTTAATTAGTCCAAAAACAATAAACAAAGCCCCAAATATTTCATAAAAACTTTCTGTTACAATTAAAACGACATAGGTATTTCACAGCTGTGTGACAAAAGGTCGTAACTCCCACAATCGTTACCTCGGGTCGGTGCGGCTGAGTAAAGTCGAAAAGTTTTGCTTCATTCACCGAATTAGTTCTGATTACATTGGACCCGCGCATATATGAGGAAATTACGGATACTTATGTTTGTGTGTCCTTTATTAGGACTTGTAAGTTAGGTCGGTTTGAAGGGTCAGCCCAGTAATGTGGGGTTACCTGCCGTGTTTCAGTTATTTTACTGGGTGAGCAAACGTGGGCTTGTTTTAGTGGGTAGTTTGTCTAGACCTGTGATCACGATTCACAGAAAAATTGGGGAGATTCACGAGACAACAATGTAATTTATTTTCCCAGAACTGTAGAGATTGTTTCCAGAGAATTTTAAATTGTAATCGTGGGCTGGTTCGTTCACAATTACCTAGCCTAAGACCACTGAACAGGTAAACATTGAAATAAATTGTATTGGCGCCAATCATTTATCACTTTCACCTTTTTTACTGTCTATAATGTGAATAAATAAGTTTTCCTGTGTGGGAAGTGTGGGAGGAAGTGACAGACTTTAACTTATTTAAACCCATCCACGTTCTGAGAATTGCCCTTTAGGTAGACCGCAGTAACTCTTTCGAACAATCCCTATTCAGAACGTATCTACCTCGAGTTGAAACAAATCTGTAACTATTTTTAGAACTTTGCCTACCTCATGTGAGAAAGAAACTATAGATCAATCCCTTGGAGAATTTTACTAACTGGAGACGTCAAAACAAACTGTATGCTAATCGAAAGGTTTGGCAATTAACGCACAGAGGACAACGCATTCAATAGTGATAGCTCACTCATACATTTTCGATCACATCGTTATGCACGCACATGACAAACACAAGCTTCAACTTGATGCACACACTGTCACGAGTATGACCGTTGGTCTCATAAGTTTGACGGAGGGCAAGGTGCGCCAATGGCGTGTCCAGTTAGCTACATGCTCTAAGACGGAACCGTAACAAAGACAAATAATATTTTTGTATCCCCCTAGGGGGTGATGAAGCCTTGAAACTGATGTTAGTTCTGTTGAAAGTTTTGTCGCATTTTATCGGAACGTGATCAAACAGCGCACGTACACTATTTGAACATGTTTTGTTTTTATATTTGTCGGTTATCGAGATGGTTTTAGGTTGTTGTGTTTTTCGCTTTCATATTTTTGGTGTTATTGTACAATCACACTAATATTATAAACGTGAAAGTTTGGGTATGTGTATGGTTGTTAGTATTTCACGCAGTTACCGTACAAATGACATTATATTAATGGTTACTCAATATCCATGTGCGGGACTCAAACAGTCCCACGGAAAAATAAAGGATTCTTTTGAAGGAATCTGTATTTGGCAGAATATTCAAACTCCTTATTACCTACTGACAGCAAGTACCCATTTTCTGAATATTTTAGGCAAAAGGAGATTATTAATATTCTTGATGTTAGCTCAGTCAAGATATAGTAAACATATATGGTATGTTAAACAAAGTCTGTGTACAGTCATGGGTAGATAGACTAGATAATTTTCTACTTGCCAGGAATATTCTGACAGAGTTTAAATTGGAGAAGATAATAATTACAAGTACCTACCTTTTGTTTATAACTTTGTCTGTGAAGTCTCCAAATTCGGTCTAATGACCTCAATAATAACTAGCTCTGTGTCAATCCAGGTTGTCTACCTTTGTCTAACTAAGGCTCAATCTTTCAAAGTCATTTGAAATTATTGCCTTTCAAAACACATTTTGGCATACTAATAGTCACAATAATTCAATAAACTAACATTAAACGTACTACTGAATACATACATCGATACATTTGCCATGTAATGTATCAAACCACATCATACGAGATGTACATTATTTCACTCTCACATCAACACATCCACACACGCACACTAGCTCAATTTAGAAGCACACAACAAAAGATGAATTCAAATTCGAACGCGCGTTGTTACGCACACATGTGTAAATTCTAATGCATACATACGTTTAGGGATGGGTATAAATGATAATGCACAATTTAAGGCGCGCTGATAAATTGGCTTTTAACTCTGAGTAAGCTTGTTTGGCTGAAAGTGCGTAATCGCTTCTCTCAGCGTCAAAAGGGATGCGGGAATGTCGCCTTGCGTTTTTAGCAGTTTCCTTGGATACCAGAGATAAATGCTTGCTTGCTTAGATTTTTCTTATTTTTTACATCGTCACAGAGTGCTTTTGCGATAAATAAAGATGTTTACGCTGTAGACTATTCTCAGTTTTACAGAAAATAGAGTAGCTACTACAAAATTGTAAGTGACTTGAGCTTAATTTTTGCTTTGCTTCGCGAGATATTTTTCCACACCAATGTATGTATTTTCTTCCATCACTTTCATTCCAGCATCAGTTTAATAACCAATTCTTAAAGCAAAACCGGTAACATATAACTACGAACCCCATATTCCCTCACTATTGTTATAAAACAAAGGTTCAGTAAACAATCAAAATGATAATGAAAGTTTCGCCCTTCGCACAATAACCGCGACCTTCCTCCATCACTTGGGAAGTCCAACAAGTTGGATACCATCGTCAACAGATGTTCAACACCTGTACACAATTGTGAAGTTTACCTTCATACCATTGTATAGTTTGGTACAAGGAGAACAAAATAACTTTCGGAGAGGTCAAAACGCAAAATCTGCTAAGAAAGTAGCGCGCTAAAACGCGGGTGTTCGGGGGATGAGGAACTTTACTAGCTCCATATCAATCTTTGACAAATTGGTTTTGATTTGACGTTACGTTGCTTGACCTACAAGACGGCGCCTCACCTAGCTTCCTTATAGCATATCCGCTGTATTTCCTTCCTCCGTGGGTATAGTAAATATATGCCATTGTTAAGACAACAAACAGTACAGTTCAACGCCAACGATAGAAATGGAATATCTGTTTTTGTTTGTAAGGTCACATAGGTAGCGTATCTATGTAGTCTTCTTGTCTATTTTACTCTCTCGTTTTGAAAGGAGGTTAAGCTGCCTTAAAACAGGAGTAGCTTAACAGCTTTCAAGTAGTCATGTAAAATCATCATGAGAATACGATATTTAAATTATTATTTATTCACTTTGTTTGAATCGGTTATCAGCTACAGGGCTCATGTTAAGCTTTCATGCTTGCAGGGGCATATGTAACGGGTTTGGGTAATTATAAATTGAAGCCAATATTGTGGTTTAAAAGTGCAGCAGCGAAATCAGCTTATAACCGTACACTATGCCAAAATTAATATTCAATGTTCCAGAATTCTCACTACCTATAGCCATTTTCCTCTCAATAACAAAAGAAAGAAAAAAAAAGCCAAAGCACTCATAAATAAAAAGCCCCTCAGGCCGCAAGCGAGCAATGTGTTCACAAACACAACTCTCAAACAAACAACTAAAGAACTGCCATTTAATTCCCACAACAGCATTAATTTTAAACGTCCCTTACAATTAGGAAATTTCTAACAAGGTACGATTATTAGAATTGATTCGAAGGTACCCGGGTCCCTCGTAGTTTAGCTACCGGGTCCCTACAGGCTATCCGTTTTAATTAGGGGCATGACTCGTAAATGGAAATTACTTAGTTACAATTTGAAATAACTTCGGTGAATCGGGTCAAGATTAGTTTCTTGGATGTCTACCTGGGTTATGGAAATCGTGTCGAGTTGACAGACTAGGGTAACTGTTTAACATGTATTGGGTTTAGTATTAACAGTCTTGAGAAATTTCCATGGTTAGGTTTTTGATTGTGGAAGCACAAAGAAAGATGATGTTGTTATAACGTGATTCTCGTTATTTGATTAACCCCTATGGAGTCAGTGGTCATTGAACCTGGATATTACCGTTTATATTCTATTCATGTGTTGGACAATGGACGTTGATGATGATAATAATTTTCCTGATTATTTAAATGACCAATAAAATGTTAATGACCTTAGTAAATTGTGGCTGTTACTACTACAACAATAGTTCATCACCAAACTGTATTTGTTTCAATTTCTCAATTCTAAAAAATATCAATTACCTCTTGTTACACCATGTACCTATGTACGTCTAGGTGTATCAATTACCTACATGTATAGGCGTCTCCAAAAATACTCTTAAAACAGTATTGTGAGCTACTTACAAAACATTATTCAAGACTGACATGATCCACAGAGTCTCGCATGCAATAGATATGTACTCGCGACACGTTATCCGCCCGCATATGGCTTCATTTCATTACTCATACAAAAAGGGAAATTGATTGAGAATATTACTCCGTCGACAGGCGTATCATGTGGAAATGTGTAATGTGTACAAATTGATTGATAGGCGTGTTCGACTGGTGCGAGTTTTTGATGCTGGTGGCGTGTTGACAGGCTGTTTCGTGTCTTTTGTGTATGAAGGTACGTATTTTTTAGGGTTAAGTAATATTAAAAAATCGAATTTTAACTTACTTATGTGGTAATTTTATTTCTTGGAAAATAAGTAGCAAACTAATTAAAGTTAACTATCTTTTCTAGTAATAAGAATTTTCTCTAAACAAGAGTCACCCTATACTTACACAACTAAGGGTTGGCTTGCAGTGCTCATGTTACTTCCATTACATAGTACTTCTACAACAAAAGATTTTTACCAATTTTACAAGAAACTTAAAAAGCAATATTCTCAAAATAAATCAAACATGGATTGTGTGGAAACAGATGGACGAGACTGCAAACTATTCAATGTTAGAAAATGTGCTCAAGAAAATATTCGTCGAAGTTGCTTTATTAAAATAGGATTTTTATTTTTATGTCGAAAAGATTTTTAAGCTTTTGTAAAATTTTCTGTAAAAATTAAGTAGAAAAGTTTTAAAAAATCTGTGCACTTACCATCTCTTGATTAATTTACTTCGTTATTCTTAAAAATATCTTGATAGTAGTAGAATATTTTAAGACCTATCCAAAGAATGACTTATACCGCGAATTAAAAAGTCTTACAAAATAAACCACTCGTCACGGATTAATTTCTAAATCGTTCCTAGCATCTTTTACACAAATAAAACTTGAAACCAATTTCTTTCATCCGTGTAATTACGGAAAATTAAACTACAATTTAATTAGTTAAAAGCTCAGTTTAATTGCTAAGTAAAAACCTCTGGACTTGAGGCGCACTGACATAGTTGAAGGAAAACAGTATTTTTATTACAAAGCATTTTTACTAGCCTCCAGTCCCCTTCCTAGGTCAAGTAGCTTTCTACATTGACGATGTTTTTATATGACAAGGACACAAAACATAATGCTCTAGTATATTTTTGAGTATGTTGAGGTCAGGTTAGTTACGAAGTATCACAATTCTATGTAAGATTCTGACTATTGACACATGAAGTAACAAATTATCTTTAAATACCTATGTACATTATAATTTCCTTACGTACGATATTTGATAAGCCGAGTATAAGATATAGAAACTGATACAAATAACATTGCAATCTCGTTTAATTTGTAAATAGTTGGCAACAAGGAACGAGCCGTAAGTTAATTCAAATCTGGGTCCTTGGCAAATAAATTAGAGTCAGTGAGCCAAGCAATTGTTTATAGTGCCAACAGTCTGTTGTTACGCAGTATGGTCCGACACAGCTATTACATTTCTAAGTAATTGTTCAAGGATTATTGATAGTCAACAGTTCACTTACTTTAAAAAATAAACATAGCTAGGTATGAACAACCACAGATAGTAGGACGGAAATTCAGAAAATGTGTTAGTAAAATTTTTGTTTCGAATTCGAAATATAATACAAGCATACCTTCAAAGAGTACGTGATTAAATAACAAAACCGCACAAATCGATTGATTAGTATTATACCGACTAACAATCCTTAACCCTAGCTTAATTTACACTTCAGTAAAAACAAAAATCCTGAAACAATACCTCTAACACATAAACCTCAACAGCAATCAAAAGCAGGTCCCTATTCATAATCACACAAATTCACGTGAGACCGACATTCACTCGTGAAAGACTCGAGTAGTCCCGAATTATTCGCTAACAAAAATATGCTTGTCATAAAGAGACAAAGGTTAATTTATGCTATCCGTCAAATAACCGCTGGGTAGCTGTGATAGGCTTTATTTGACGTGATTTGTACCCGTTGGGAATCTGCGGGGTATCTTTTTATGGACGATGGTTTCGTATCTATGGAGTAGAGGTAAATAAGCATTGCCTGCATTATGGGGTGAAAGAAAGCATCTCTTGTAAAAAAACTGTTGTTAAAGTATGTAATGTAAGACCATATTTTATTCAGATTGTAATTAGTTAGACAGTAAAACTGTCTTTACAAGGAAAGTGTGTCAAAATGATTGTCCTTTGTAGTTCAGTATTTCAGTATTGCACTGAAAATATAAATAGAACGACACGAAGATCTTAATGGAACAAAGACAAATGTGCATCCAAACATGAAATATTTACAGCGAAGTCAATGCAGTTTCTCCACACAGTCATAGAAAATTTATAATACATACAATAGACTGCTTATTTATTTATTAAAAGGAAACAGCGAAAGATTTTCCCGCAAATGTATTTGAAATTCAACGCGCGATGTTTAGAAAACAATCCAAGTTGTTCCATGAAACTGGTTTTAGAAATATGAAAACTTGTTATCGGAATAAAACTTTTATTTTAATGTTATGTCGAAACCCACTCCCAGTTTTCGTTGGGAAGAGCACATATTTATAAATATGCACAGAATGATATTGCATTACATTTTACAGCGAAATTCGGGACGAAAAGCATAATAATGATACGAAATTTACTTGTCGTACAAGTCGAACGACATGAACTTTATTTGTATTTTTTATATTCATATTTATGTACATTGTGATGATAAAATAGCCGTTACAAAACAAAATGTCTGTCTGTACGATAGTAAAAATGAAAACAAATATAAAACGTCTGCCAATAAGAACTCAGTGAATAAGAGATGTTTATAACTCGACTTGTGAATTATATTTTTACTGCTCAAGTAAAGAAACCTTTATGTATACTCCAGAGATATTTGCGACGTTTTTTATTTGATGCAGTATAATAAAATAAATGGTTTACCGTCGAGATGTAAATGATAATCCTCTTAGCTTGTTTAAAGAAGACATTTTTGAAATTACTGCTGTAGAAATACTTCGAGGTGGCACAAAAGTGTTTTAAATGCGAATCGCAATATTTTATACTATTTTAGACTGACTATATTTTCTTTAAGTTTGAAATAAAATATTATTTTCGATATAAACTAGAAATAAATCAAGAAACAAAGCTCTCAACATACAATCACAACTGACCTCCTTGTAACCCGAACTAAAGTCAAACTAATACGACAGTTCCATTTCTCTGAGCAGCGTACGAACAAACACATTACAGTACTTTCAGCCATACATACGGTATATACGGAATCATTCATAACATACTTTGCTAATGCTCCCTGTATGCGAGGAAGAGTGCAAACTTGGCAGCCTCCGAAATACATCAACGTATTATGTATGACTGTATGTGTGTATGTATGTTGCAGAATGCAAACTGATTTTTCTTTCCTGCTATGAATATGGTGCTCGTATCTTGGGGTTAATGAACCGTGATGATTTTATGAGTTCAGTAATCACGCAGATTGAATAAAATTAAATAACAGCCTTTTCTTTAGTGAAAGAAGACGTTTTTGCCTTTCGGGCATTCCAACTTTTTGACAGAAATGAATTTGGATAAAATTACATTTCCTTGATTGTTAAGAAACTCTAGCTAAAAACCAATATTTGGACTATCATTGCAAAACAGATAATTGAAATAAGGAGCACAAAATGTTTGTTTGTTCATCTAAAAATGTAGCAATATCTGGCATAGCATTTGTTTTCATTATAGCACATTTTGTTTCACCATTTCATAAAAGAAATAATAATTACTTAAACAGCAGATAAAGCTAAAACCTACGGGAGCACTATCATTGAAAAAGCCAGGTTTTTCACAATTATCCGGCCGGGAGATCCCATTCAGAGCTGTAAAGAAACCAGGCATTCTCTCGGCAGACCCACTAATAGTGATTTACACGAGCGTTTAAATAATTTAGCTTTTGTTCAAAACCTCTGCAGCGTGCCCGTGTAACTAGGGTTGGCAAGTGAGTTTTACTAGGCAAATACCTAGTAAAACCTTGGTAATAGTAGAAAGATAATCTTCTAAATGAGATTGGTGTATTGTAATGAAATATTGATGACAAAAACCTTTTCACGAAAAAAATATAGTACCTATAATCGTGATTGTTTTTTTCATTTATTTTTGTTTCCGTATCTCATGGTTCCAAAGTCTGTATACCTAATTGTCTCACCAGCAAAGAAATAATTTAATGAAGGTGAGCATAAAACAACCGAAGGAAAAAACTTCTGAAAACAGTTGAAATTATTACAAATCTCTTTTAAAAATAGACGATAAATAAATCCAGAATCCCAGTCAATACAAGATACATAAATTACCCTCTCAAAACGGATAATCCGGTACAATGCACCGTTTCACCTATTGTAGTCTCCCAACCCTGGTGGAGGCAATTGAACAATTCAATTATCTGCGACTATAATACATTTGACTTTAATGCACACAATGACTCATTAGTCTCAACTGAATTCGTAATGGGAATGCCAATTTGTCATCCAAATGATTGTGGAGTCTTTAATTTAATGTGTGGTAGGGACAATAGTTTTGGGCTGGATTTTTGAACATGGTATGTACATGGTGTTAAAGTGAAAATTGGTGGGAATTCATTTGTATATATACAGTTATATTATTAAACTGTTGTTGGCGGCTTCATCAGTACTTGCGGGATTTTTTTTATTTTTATTATTTTACTCAACTATACTAATAAATATTTATAAGTTAATTTTCACATAAGCTCCTACTGTTTTGAAAATCTTTCCCACATAATAAACTAAATGCCGGTCATAATCTACGGGTTTCTTGAAGTAGAGTACTTCAGAGCTAAGTGCAATATTCCCGGCGGTGCAGTCGACGTGGAGGCTTTGATTACCCTCGAAGCCTCTCGGGGCTAAGCATGCAGGTGATTCCAACAGCCAATAAGTGCTATTTCAAGCCTCACGCTATTTGTGGAACTAAATAAATGTGGCTATTGAAATAAGAAAATAAATATATTTTTTTACTAAAAACTTACTAAATAAAATGTTAGTTAGCCGAAATAATTATCTCAATAAAAAGTGCCTCAATCAAAAATGAGCAAAGTTTCTACGAAATTATTACGAGAAGTATATAATATTATTCAATATCGAGTTTCATCAAGTAGTGGATCGTGAAAAGTGAAATGTAGTCATATTTTCTTTTCTGTACTATTTACTATATAATATTTTTAAGCTTAAATACTGTTGAAATGGGAGTTATTTCACGGAAGAAACAGTTCTACTGCATTATAAATTGGGCAATATAGAAGCTTTGATCGCACAAAGGAGAATGGCGTAGCGCGTAGCTGCACTCTGTAGCATTCTTCGTAGCACGTGACGTAGCCCGTAGCACATTAACTCGCTCGTAGCAAATAAGTGCTCCGTGCTTCGTGCAGACAATAACTACATTCTTTGATGTTGGTATTCAATGTAAAGAAGATATGAATCGTATATAAAAGATTTTATTTAAGTGAGTAAAGCAAAGTGAGGATATCACGCAAATTCTTATAAATGATAAAATAAATATCATGATGATAAAGTGTTTTCTTTGGATAAAAAGAGGTAAGCTATGCTGCTTTGATGTACCGTTTCAATAATAAAACCATAACTGTATTGCCTGTTAATTAGCCTTAAATATAACTACACTACAAACAGAGGTAGGTACCTAATTGCTACATATTTACCAAAAATCAACAACGTCAAAACTATTAAACTACGGTGCGATAAACACGTATAATTTTGTATTTACAACTAATAAGCTTACGTTACAATTTCCCGCTTCACACAAGTTTAGCGGTCGCGGTGGCCCGCCCGTTCATTGCGCGTTTTATGAAAGTGCTCCTATATTTATGAAAGTGCTCCAATATTTATGAAAGCGCTTCAATATTTAATAAACCACCATGAGCGGTTAATGTGGTTATGGCGAGAGTACGTCTGATAGCTTTATTAACATGATATTGAGAAAACGAACTTTGTGGAGTTTTTATAGGTGCGTTTTTAGTAAACAAATATTGTTTCCATAATAAATAGCAATTACAAACTAAAATATTGTTATTGCTACAAAACATTTCATGATTTACACAATTTACCTAATTTAGTGAACCTATGACTTTTAAAAAAGTGTCCATTAAGTTTTTTGCCAGCTTTTCTCTATGGGACCGACTTATTGGAACCGTGCAAATAGTAAAGTAACGTTTCATAGGAGCCTGGAAAGGCCTATTTGGAATAAAAACTTTTGACTTTGACTACGGTAACAGATATCAGAAAAATATAACTGCAAAATTCTTAAATACACTGCAGCGTTTTAACACTGATATTAAATATTAGGTGGCTACTGCGGCTTCATAAAAAATATTTCCATGCCAAACTTAGTTTGCTGCAGACCAGTTTAAATAGATTTGACCTACTTTAGACAGAGTTGGGACGTTTGTATCGATAGACAGTTTATCGATGCCTACTCATAATCGGTGGATATTATCTTACTCAACGGTATCGGTTATTACTTAGGCTTTCATATCTTTATTCTTTATCACGAGGGATTAGCTTTTAAGGCAGAAAAATTGCTTTTTAACCTTGACTGTAAAGACTTAACTCACCCTATTTTACTTAGGTATAACTTTAGTATCACCGTGTTTCGGTCTTTGGATTTAGTCATCGCTATAGTAATAATTTATGTATTCTTTATACATTAGTAAACTGATAGTAGGTACTTAAATGCCATTTGAGAATGCACATACATGATGCACATTGAAACAGTTTAACATTTCCTTTGAAAAATGCTCTGCTACCGATATATCTTGTATGTTTCAAAGAAAATAAATAAGTGCTTGTCAAGACTGCACTAAAGAACTTTTAGGTACTTGAGTGTCTGTTACATTCTGACTGGCAAATCTTTTGACCGAGTTTTTCTATTTCACTCGTACACATTATGTGAGAAGAGGTCAATTACAGTAGGTTAGTGAAGCGATTCCCAAATGGGGTTCCGCGGAACCCTGAGGTTCCGTGACAGGTCAACAGGGGTTCCGCGGAAAATTTAAGATTTCCATATAGTAAATCGTTTCACTTTTGACAATATTAAATGATTAAACATTTTCAATTAAATTGTTTTAAAATATTGCATACCAAAATTCCATTTAAGCACCATCTAGGTACCACTCGCGAGTGTAAGTACGAGTTCGCGACAAGTGGCGCGGGAAGGCCCCTGCAGCAGATAATTTAATTCCGTTTTTTACAAATTGTAGATTAACTCAATACCTCCAGGTCTTCGGCAAAAGAAGGTAGCGAGTCGGCCAAAAATCATCGCATTTTTTGGGCTTATTTCATCGCCATTTTCATACATTTAACAGGACGTGACATGACATACGAGTATGTCCAGTGGTTATTTTACCATGAATCAAAGTGTGACATTATTTCCCATTTTTGCACCTCCAAACAAGAAAATTTCGCGCTCGCTGCGCTCGCGCCTCCGTGTTACGTGGTGCTTTTAAGTTTGTTTAATTGCTCAGGTATCCAACTCCGAAAAAAATTTGCGCTCTTCCGTCGAGGTTTCTTATTCATTTATCCTTTGATATGTTTATTTTTAATTCCTATGGTTCAGAAAAAGCAATAGCGCTTTCTTCGCTAGCAGCTCCTTATTCATTTGCATTTACTTTTTTGTTTGGATATTGTACTTGTTAAGACCTTATTAATTTACAGTGGTTCTATTTATTTTGTGTAGGTACTTAAACTAACAAAAAATTCGCGCTCGCTTCGCTCGCGATAACGGGTACTACTGCATGTCTTTCTACACTAGCGGGTGCTTATAACTTAACTTTTTAGTTAAGAAAAAATCGCGCTCGCTCGCCTCGCACCTAATACCCAAACTATTTCTTTTTACGTTTTCTTTGTCTGTCTTCAAACTGAAAACTATTTACATACAAATACATAAAGTCAAGGGCCGCTAAATTGTTTTCTGGCCCGTGGAGCAGACAGCCATGCCACGCCTGAGTATACTGAGTATGTCTCTAACCATATAACCGGTGCGTTACCACACGCCACGAGCCGTACCTAAGTGTATTTATGTCTTTAGTTTACTTCTTACTTAAGCTAGGGTTCCGCCGAAAAATGGTGAAACGAAAAGGGTTCCGAAGCCAAAAGAATTCGGGAACCGCTGGGTTAGTGTGTTAAGAATTAGCTTTCGATGTTAAAAGAGTTGTTTTGCTCTTAAATATTAGATGACCTATTTTGTAGTGTGCGGATAGCAATGTATTTTGATTTATGCGTTAACTTCATAAAATACAATTTTTCTCCCGGAAATATTGAAAACTCAAACACTACATTTGTATTGTATTATAGGAAAAAATCTGAAAAGTTTCCTTGTTCTTGAAACAAAAGGGCTCCAGAAGGAAAATTGATGGGTTTTAAGTCTGTAATTCTTCCTCTACGAGTTGGATAAAAAAAACCCTTACAAGGAAATCTTAACCTCCAGTCAAGACAAGATGATTCCTATCATATCTTTCTATGAAAGTCATAATCCCAATATCACGCCATAGCCTTATCTTTTACAGAGTATTTTCCCACAATCCTTCGCACCCATTCGATAATATCTAAAGGCTCATAACCGTGAAGGGATGTGATAAAAAATTTGCTCTCATCAGATAAACTGTATGTGGTGTAATGACATTGCCACTTACGCGATTTATGGGGACTATCGATGGAGGTTTTTGGTGAAAAGAATTGAGTTTCTATTCATGTCCATTGGTATTGAATAAAACAATGCTTATGTTAGTAGTTTTCAGTGTACTACATGCAGGATGAATCATGAGATGTTATATACCAACATCATTTCTTTGACATTCAATGCTGAGATTTTTGGACAAGCCTGAAGCTACTTATTTATTTATTAATTCTTGCTAAGTGAAACAGAAAATATTTTATTAAAAAATATTATAATCTTTAACTCTTAGTTTCCATTCCTCTCTGAAAAAGTTCACTGCGATGGAGCAATATCGTGATTGGCTAACCGGCTGAATGATTGACCGCACACGACTTGCGGTTTGATTCCCATGTGAAACAAAAATCGGTTCGGTCTGCAGGTAGCTTTTTTTTTGTTTCAACTCACGCTAAAAATATGAAACTGAACGGTAATATTTACTGTGAAAAAGATTTTTGCTTTAAAAATATTCGTTTAATAAAAATGGTGGTGGAAAAGTAAAAGACACGATAATATTTCCATTCCAATTATAAATTATGTTTTTCTAGCTCGGGAATAAAACGGAATAAAAATAGTACTTATCTCTCCATATATATACACACACATACTTGCAGATTAAAAATAAAAGTGTACGAATAATAATCAACATTAGCCCGTCTACCGTTCAGAGCATAAAACTCCAACTAAATCACTAGAATAAATAGCACTACTATTTACCATACACTTTACATAACCCTAACGCGCTCCATCCCAACATTTATAACAAGTATCTCACAATTTTTCATGTCTTATTTCATGAACAGTATAAAACACTGCGGTGGGAAATCCCACACTTGTTCTACAATTCCTACCTTAAAACTTTCCTCTTGAAATTCACGTCAATTTACTGCTAACTCACATTTCAATGTATGAATGCTGAACCAATTATTTTGAGAGTATTAGAATCAATCGCATCATCAATGTTAACAAAATCCCCAACTTCCCTCAGAAAGAAAAACTTAACGAGTGTGGTATTATACTGAAACGTTCCCGTCCTCATAATCAGTCATTTTCTGGTTTCTAAGCTTCATTAAAACGAAGGATGGCTGCTAAATCCCTTTGTGTAATACATCTACTTTTGTTTGATAATCTCGGCCGGCTGTCGACAGAAATTAATATAAGGCTCTCTTTATTAGTTCTCGTAACAACCTCACTTGCAGGGTTAATGAACCGGTAGGGAATATTTTAATCTGAACGAAGCCTATCAAAAAGTTTTTGATGACAAAACCTACGGCTTCTAACTAGAAGATTTCAGTGTCGGATTTAATCAGGATTTACTTTCGATCGCGACGGATTATCACTTGATCGGCTGGAACGCTTGACTAGTTAATTAACTTTGTTACGTGTTTGATTTTTAATTACAGTTCATTTTCATGTGCAAGAATTATACGTCAAATAAATTTTAATGATGTATTACAGGCAAGCATTACATGAAATCTTGAATACTATGTTAGGTATAGGTATTCTTACAAAACAGGACTTGTTCAAGTTAGTTCAAATTACTACTAACTCACACAAAGACCTAAATATGAAATGTGTAATATTTTAAAAAAGAATCCTATCTCCGCTGCCGGTATTACCCAGTATGACAATAATGAGAATGTAATCCGATATCGGATCGATTTCGCGATAAAATGATAAAATTTCTCGCTGACACGACAGCCTTTGATTATGCTTGTTTCTTGATTAAGTTTTTGCTGAAAATTGGATCTATAATTTTGCTGAGTCTTTTAAATTTTATGATGAGATTTTATAATTTGGAGATCATTTTTGCCACATTCTTAAAAATGGAATATAGCCTGCCGTATGTGGCTACAGCGACGGCTTATTACTCTGATTGACGTATTATTCATATAGCTTTACAAAATGGAATAAGATCACTTCAAATCAATAGGTATGTATATGCATAGAATTAAGTGAAGTATTATTTATTAATGAGTAAGTCAAGAGCTTCCTCGATCGACATTCTAATTCGGTGCCAAACTGTGGATGAAGGTAACTGTAGCGTTTCCAAAGTCAGTCGATAAACCGTTTCCATTATTTATTTAACAAGTGGCAGATTATATAAGACACCACGATTTATATAATCAGAAAATAATCAAGAATGTAGAACGGCAGTTAAGAATTTTCTATGTCAAATGACTAGGATCAGACAGAACAACTATATGTCGAACTCTATAGTGGAAGCCAGGAAGTGGACTGACATGGGCTGATCATGATGATGATGGCCTAACACATTTAATAATAGAAATCACGTGACTTAATGCATGTAATGAAAGTGACTAATTGGCGAGCTTGCACCCCATTGGCAGCGACGACAGGGCTTAAGTTAACAAAGTTGCAATCACTTAGAATAATGTTAAGAGTAAGTTGTCGGAGTAAAACTAATCCGATGTTGCTGAACTCTCTGCCAGGACTCTGCTATATGTCAGATTTAATAGTTAAGCTCAAGTAAATCAAGTTACGGCAACTGGGAGAACACGCTGAAACTCCTAAGTGTACCAAATGCTTTTAGTATAAACTTGTTAGCTAATTCTTTTGACTCATTGGTTTGGCGACGAATGCTCGAATAAGTGTTTGAATAATTGGGTTATGACGTTTCTATTTTGGGACGTTCGTGCAGTTTTGGTGTCAAACAGACTGTTATATTTAAAGTAAATAGTGAAGATTAAGTTTTGAAATTAATATAATATTAGTAGAATGCGTAAAAGAGAGGCTGCAAAAATTAGCGGTACTTACGCGGTAGCGTTGGGGGTCGGGTTGTCCCCTTCCCTCAAAAATGTGCGAAGGGGGCGATGGCTGATCCTCGCGTTATACTCGTGAACGGGTGCTGCTGGCGGTACCAGGTCGTGTTGATGGCTATTGACACTTTATCAATTTTAGTATGATTTTCTATTAGCTTTTATTTTTTTTTTGAAGAAAATAATAATACTGTAGTCCTAGCAGGTACACCTTGTTTGTGTTGTACAGCTACAACGTAAACATCTATGCGCATGTAGGTGGGCACGCCGATTTTATGCTTATATTAAAATACATTTTTATTTTATTAACAGGAGGCTTTAGATACACTTAATGGACTATAAGAAATGCTTGAGTACTTAGTCTTTATAGGTGTAAATCTGTGTGCTAGCCTACTTGTGTTCAGTGTGTTTTTTTTTATATTATATAATACTTATCATGTGATAATGATATTTTTATGACTTTTTGACTTGTTTTGTATACATTCTGGTTCTTCAAACCTTACAGACAGACATGTGTTGCTGGGGAGTTTGTTGCGCCACTTCTTCTTCCCAGCAAAAACACATAGGAAGTGGTGAAGGGCGGGCGTTTTTGGGGGCTGTCTTTTGTTTTTGACATTCGAAAAGTGCTGATTTATCAGCCTAATTTGAATAAACGATTTTGAGTTTGAGTTTGAGTTTATCGTTTAAGAAGTCAGGTCAAACACTAAGTTTGATTATCTTAAATTTTGTTCCACTATCAAAATTTTGTAGGTCTATAATTCAGACGAGTTGTATAAAACGTAAACTTGAGCTTAACGTTAGACCAGACTTTATGATTCTCTCGTCCGAAACAACCTATACATCTGACCTAATTTCCGAGAATCTAGTACCCAATTACCATCGCCAAAAGAACTGCAAAACAATTCGGAGTGAGTCTCACTTAAATTTTTAACAAGCCCTAAATCAAACAAACTCCTAACGATCTGAAAAAATCAACGTGAGAGCTCCGACGTCGGGATGAATAAAAGATGATCCGCTGTCAATCCATTATTGTTCACTTGTGACTCCGGACAATAAGCATTCATCCATTATGTAGACAGACAAACAACTGGCACTCATCAACATAATCTGGAAATCAAACGACTCGGAGCCATTTTAATCCCTCTGCTTTTAATCAAGGGACGCTATTGTCAGCTAAATTGTGTGAGATGCTTAATCGCGAGCCTCCATATTCGGGATTGTTCGGAAACTTTCGGATTTATAACTAAGCTCTTTGAAACTAGAAGGTTTAGATGAGAATAATGATATGGAGTCTTAAGTAGTGAGGATTTTCGTTCAGATGTGACGAAACTTTCAAGTAGAGAGGATGTGTTTAAGGGCGTCTTATGTGACTTAACTGTACCTTTGATGTGCTCGGAGCTCGTAAAGTGGGGATTAATTTTTGGGATTCTACCTGTCATATATTTTTAATATGAAGGAAGCACTTTGATGCACTTATAAGGATTAGCTGAATTTAAAGCGACTTTGATTTGGTAAGGAGGGGCTTTATTTGTCTAAACATATACCTATAAGTTTAAAATATATTTTAAAATGAAAATTCTATATTCCTTTGTATATTTTCATCATATCTCAATAGGATTGTCAAGTGCTCAAAGTTCTTTATAAGAAGTCTCTCTTTCCTACAGCTCAGTTTATTTCTATAGTTTAAATGTATTGTCATTACAGGTATCGATGCAACATTTCACAATTGTAAGTCTAAAAGAAATAAAGCTTACAAAAGTTCCCCACAAACTAACCAACTAACAAGACAAGTTAAATAAAATAGCTTGTAAGAATTACAGCACCTTTATAATAGCTGCAGCACAGTTTAAGTACTTCATGTAAGAGCTTTAAAGTAATTGTTTCATGATAATACTTCCTGGTGACTTTAATGTAAAATGTTCCAAAATTTACATAAAACTCACCGATCCACTCCGCAACTTGTACGAATTATTCCCCGTACTTAATTTACTTTAATAAGCTTGAAATATTTTTAATTAATTTGCCAAAGGTCTTAGCACTTTGTAAGATGGGAACTGAGAAAATTAATTCAGAATATTCGTAAGATTTCAAAGTTTCAAAATACGATGTACATCGCGCGAAGTTTTACGAAGTTGATACGGGGATATCCGAAGTCGGCCGAAGTGTACCGAATCGGAATATCGGAAAACGATGAACGTCGCGGCCCGACGCCTGAGACAAGCGATTAAGTTTTAAAAGATGGCCACGAAATGCGGGCCCGCATTGTTCTGGACCATTTGCTTGAAAAAACAAGAGGGAATTCCGAGGTGTGAACATTTTTGCTAGAAAATTATACTTTTTATTTTGCAGAAATTACGTAAAGTGTGGGAGGAGTCAGATCGGATGAATTGAGTGCCAAAACAAATTGCCGATATTTGACGTGCAGTCTGATATTTCCGTTCATCACAAAAATTTTTTGCTTTAAATTCGAAGAGCTCTTATATTAAATGCTATTCGTTCACGGTTGACTGATCGCAAAACGTCTTACGGGAAAATAGGGAATCCTAACAGAAATGTAATTATTTTTTATTTTATATCGGAAGATAGGGACGCATTTGAATGTAATAGATTAAAATGCCACTGATTCTTTATTCTGTTCTTTTTTTAATATACCTTTTTAGATAAAGGCGGGTATTTATTTTTAGAATCAAAGAGACAGCTAGGCTTTTATGTTCCCAATTTACACAATACCATAGACCTACCTCTCTCATTGTTAGTAGTCCATCTATACAAGCTAACACAATCAGCTCATTAGAACCACTTTGTGATGAGTAATCCGGAATGTAGCAATTAGGTCAATGTGGTCTGAGTCTACCTTATAATCTACTGTAGTAGGTAACTTTGATGTATTCAGATTCTTTGCTCTTCTTCACTCTAAGCGATTTAACGATATGCTATCAAATCTTCATGAAAATCTCCAAGCAACGCCATAATAACAAACGACAATCTTTTGTGTCTATATGTCTGAAACAAAATCGTTCTCCGACCCTGAATATGTTTATATCGCTCTCGAGACGAAAACCACAATCATCTGTCGAACTCAACATAAAAATCTAGCCTTAAAAATTGAGTGGCCTATCAAGATGCAATAACAGAGAAAACTGGCTCGTAAAACTAGACATTTCGAAGTACAGGCAGTTTGTTAGAAGCGACAGATCCGAACTATCGTATCTGTGCCCTTTGCCCTGACTGTGTGAGAACGGCAAATAGCTGGTAATACGCGAACAGAGAAAGGGTGGGCCCCGGCCATTTCATAAAAGTCGCTTTTTATGAACGCCACTGTAACGCCTTAGATAGACCACCAGCGCGTGTACGCTTGATTTACGCGGGATGGGCGGTTTCTTTTTTGTAAATTGTAAATGTAATATTTTTACGTTTTTCTTTGTAATTTAGTATAACCTTACAGAATACTTATTGCACCAAGAAAATAACTACGCATTCGAGTACTCTTATTTTTATTTCAGAATAAAAATTCGGACTAAAATAGTACAAAAAAGTCGAACAAGCTACATTTGCCTATACAGACGAAATAAATCCCACGGACCATTATTTATAGAAACCCTTAACCGTTTAGCAAATCCATCCAGGATTCCAAATCCTAACAGCTAAACCATGTATATTACATTTGATCCCTACTATTTCATTTCTGGCGTTATTCAGTCCACGAACAAGCTTCTTGACAAATAATAGTTGTGTTTATTCGGGCGGCGACTTCATACGCCGGTGACGCGTGACGAATGTCGGCTTTAAGCGGAAAAATCGCTGCTGTCGCTTACATTTTTTATGAAAATACTGCCATAAGGAAAGCCGAGGTTGGCTGCGCTTACTATAGTTCGCTTTATGTGGCTGTAACGCGCGTTATTTATGAACGACATGTGTTCTTAGTATACACATTTGGCTCTGCAAACGGAATAAGATGATAATACGGTAGTCTGTAGTTTGCTACATTTTGTGGCGAATAATTTACCTACAACATTAAGGCCTTGTCCTAAATTTCTGCTAACATAAAGCCTACAAACTTGTGTTCCATCACGTACATTTTTCATCGTTTCGGTAGTCCGCTAAGACAGGGATGATCCTTAATTACAAAAATTCAATTTTCATGCAAAACAGTGGCCGAGCTCAAGTGATTAAAAAATATCCTGCCGTGAGACCGATGGCCGAAGAAACTTGAGAGTACTTTATAAAATTTGATTACTGAAGATGCAAAATGGTAAACGACCTACCAACGGTGTTTTAGATACTAATAAAATTCAAAATTTTTATTCTATTTACTACCTTGTTTGTAAGTAAACACCTCTTATACACAGCTAAATAAACTTTTATTTACACGGTTTTTGAAGGCAGTAACTTAAGCGATTCAGATTTTGTATTCCTAGTTAATGCCGCCAAAAAAATATCGAGAGAAAACCCCAACCATTTTAACTCTATAAATCTAATTAGCGAAAAAGATAAATAGGTTCACATATATGTAGGTGGAACCGCAGCAACAGTAGCGATGGCAGCTATCTATCTGAGGACACCACCGTCCGTCAGGCCGGCCGAGACTGACAGCCCATCGCTCTCCAGCCTAAGGCACGCTCATCGAATATTCTGGAACACTTAGCCTTGCTTCCTAGGGTTAGGAAAATAGTCAGTATGTTTTTCTAGGTCAACGGATTTGGGGATATTGGGTTTGGAGGTGGGAGTGTTCTTTTAATTAAAGAAAGCTTCCTAAATAAATTGCTGAAAATATTTGAAGTCAGTTTAAGCAGATTTTTTAAGAATATATTTATGGTAATGTAAGTATTTGGTTAGTTCAAATTAACTTTAGATCTCATTATGGACTTTCGATTCTTACATCCTAAAGGTAATTTCGAGGACTTCATAAATAAACCTTATAAAACAGTTAGTTCATAATATTTTCACCAGCCTAACAAATATGAAGGAGCAACATCAGACCGGGAGTTCCTAAAATATAGCAGTCATATATTTAGTGTTAGTGTCGTCAGAGACGCTACTCAAATGTGTGGTGTTACCTATCACGACTCAAGTGTAGACAGTCTCAAGTGAACTGAAACTGTTATTTATGACTATGATATCATGGTACATGATTTGCTCAAAGTGTAAAAATGGGGCTTATGATCTCTAAATAAGAAATTGATGCGGTATTTCTACTGTTCATGAATTGATGGCACTGAAGAAAGGTGATTATTACTGATTATCCATGAATTCTGCTTATGAGTTAAATATTGATTTTGCCTTAGAGTGAAAACCTCGTAAGTGTCAACTTTACAGGAGGAAGATAAGTGTAGCATGTTTTTTGCGATATTATCTTCCTAAAAACGTAATTAAAGACGAATATATGGAGATTTATATTACCTAGTTTAAAAATAAACCCCAGGTCCACTGTTCCTCAAAAGAAGCTCGTGTATGAATAACTAAGATTACTGTAAGTGGAACATTCGAGAACGGCATCAATCCATCTGAGGGCGCCGGCCAGCCTTGCCTGACAGGTGATCACTCTCCACGGGTCCGTCGGTCACAAGATACTGGCGAGTAGGTAATAGAGGTTATTTAAGGTTAATAAGGTTTTTTTGAAAAACAAAAAAAACCAATAAAAGTTGAGTCAATTTAAAAAAATACAATTTCAAGTTGATTTTAGAATACAAACTTAGTCTCGTAATTACTACACAAATCAAAGAATATTCATTAAGTACCATTCAGTATAGCAATGCAGCCAACCTTTTGGGCACGGAATCGCTGACAGCGATGAATTTTTTTTAGACATAGTTTAAATTTTTCCTTTTTACTTTTAAATAGCAGTAGATTGTTTAAATACAATAACGAAAAATAAATAAATCTATTCATATCAAGCCATTTATGAAAAGTGCCACCATCATTAAATGATATCATGTAAGCATCATACATTTCACAACAAGACACAAAACAACATAAAAACAATGATACATCAAAACAGACAAAAGACATACGTTTAGGGAAACAAAAACAAAATTCCCGACGTGCAAACGGTTTAAAACAAAACAACCGTACATTACGCATGCTAGCCAGGATCGCACGTCGGCATACCGAAAATCTTGAAACTTCGCTACAAACGAATGCCGGAAAACTAAAGGCTGTTACAGAAGCTTGTAGCAGTGAAGTAGCAGAGAAACGGCTATTGTTGTACCAGTGTATGCTTGGAGTTACTTTTGGGCCAAAATCCAGTGGCGGCTGTGCTAGAACTTCATTGTTTTACAAAGCCTGTATGAGCTTACATCTTGTAATAGATATAAAGACTAGCTGATTCCCGCAGCTTTCTGAGAGCCTTCACGGAATAACTTCTTGTAACCACATAGAATGCAGCCCATGCCACTTCTAGATTCAATAGCTTTCTATTGGTAAAACAATTTTGTAAATTACCAAGATCAAGATTCAGAAATTACCAAGTTGCGGACTGCCTCGTTGCCTATAAAGCCTTTATATTTTAGAATAGAAGTATTAACTATTATACAGTTTTTAAAAGACATAATATCACTAAATAACGAAGATCTGGCAGCTGGCTCTGGGTACATGTGGAATGGTTCAATCCGTCGGGACGCTCGTGACGTAGGGGACACACGAGAAATGGAAATTACTATTGAAATTGTTGAGCGAAGACGTATTGGAATCGAGCGGGGAAATTTACTGATAGTTGAAAATTTTCCAATGCAGAAATGTTTTAATCTAGAGCTACATTTTAAGCTGGATTTATACAAGCAGTTGTTTTCAATGAAATAGTGTTTTCAATCTCAAAAGTGATTATCAAGAAGCCTGATTTATGAAAATAACTTATTATTTTTAAGTGCCCACGCGTCTGACTTTTTTGTAACGTTAAATATGTTTTTGAATGTAATCCGCCAGTCATTGCTTAACCATTAATTTAGAAAAATATTTTTGTTCTTACAACAAGACTATGAGTGGGCGTCAGTACTTCAGTCTAAATTAGGCTCTACTTTATTTCGCAATTCTTTAATAAGCCTCTAGAACGGTAAATACAACAAACTCCAAAATACATCTCGTCATAATTTTTTATTCATCTCAAACTGATACGTACAAAATAATATTTGGAAAGAACCGTATTACCTGTCAAAACTTCTAACAAATATGACGCAGGTAAACTCGCTGTCAGTTCATACCTTACATGCCAGCTACACACGAAACTTGGCTGGCAACCACAATGATAAGTTAAACGGATTGTTGCGCCCCTCGTGTGTGGCTGTCATTAATTCTTGGCGTAATTTCGCCTTCAATTAGCGGTAGGCGGGACATGCCAATAACTCAAGCTCCGACTCCGCTTTAATTAGACAGATGTGAGTAAATGATGGAAGGAAACGTAATACGTTTAACTTGTGTCATATTTAAGGATTATCTTCAAAGAAGCCATAGCAGCTGATGTTTGTTTCAGTTGGGAAGTTTTCTACTGGTAGGTAATGTTATTTAATGACACCACATACCTAAGTCTTAACAAACGCGCAATAAAGGTCTCAGACTAGAGAAGACACAATTAAACTACATAAATTCTAAAGAATTTTCATGATAGTAAGAACACGAAAACATAACCTTCTTGGTAAAAGAATAAAAATACTACGTCACTAGACGTGAAATTTCATCCACCTAGCATTTCACCCTGTACTTTTTTCGTTTATCTTTAATATATCATTGTACCTTATCTTCATTTTGTCCACAACATCGCATTCTCCAATTTGCCGAGAGCAATGATCCCTGTCGTGTGGAACTTGGCAAAAAAGGCCATCGCTCCCCGACAGCTGACACGTCAAAATGAAAGTGTCATAAAATGTACCGTGTCACACGAGTAACAATATATCTTTTGGAATTTCCCCTCAGATACAGCAGCGTATAGATAAAGACGTACCTCGCTCACACATGGCGCAGGCCCAACTCCCCCGTCAATCCTCATTCCGCCCAACTACTTGCAACGATACTATTTAATAATTTCCTATTTCCAAATAATGTACAATAAATAGGACATTTTTCCGCATTTCCCCCGTTATTGTGAGCAACAAAGGATCTTTGACGTTCCTCTATGCTATTGTTATTTCGATAACACACGTATTTCGTTTCCACGTAATGCGTATTATTGTTAAGATTCGTTCGCGTGAAAGTAATTTGTTAAAGCTATGGGGGTAAATGATCAATTTGTAGGGGACGGAAATATTATTAAAATATATTGGATCAATTCAATGGTTGCTTTATCAGAATCAATTGCAGAGAGTAGTCTCAAATTGGTTCCTCGGGGAGTGCCAATTAATTCGCAATGTGCTGTACTCATTTTCTGTTAAATACGTCGTCTTTACACCTCCGGCATATTTTTAACACATTATTCACAGTAACGAAGCGCTGCCAGTTTGTATACATTTCATTAGAATAATACAGTGAGTCATCTACATAAGCTCCCGCCACACTCGCAGTGACGAGACGCTTAGCACTGAATAACAGACGAATAACAATTAATCATAAAAGCTGACACTCGATTTAGCACTTCAAAATGAAATACGAGATGTAACAAGCCGTCAATCAAGCGAGTCCACAGCCCGCGCGGGCGGCTCAACCGCCAACCAAATAAAAACCTTTTAGCTGATTTTCAAATTAACGTGCTACTACCGAAAACCCATTTGCTATGTAAAGAAAAAAACCTTTACAAAATGTCAAGAACCCTAAAGTGTATAAAAAATCCGCCCACCAGGAGAGGTACTCGGCGGTAAATCTTATTATTAGCAATAATCGTGGCATTGTGGCTCGTGGCTCCACAATGGAGGCCCGTTATAATGGACTGGCGCACAATAGGCCTGGCCAGTCCTTTTTACCGGGATTGTGGACTAACTCTGTGTACAGACAGAATTTAAAGCAATCGCATCAAAGAATTATGGGCCAATACGTATTGTGTCTAGTTTGTGCTTTACTTTATTAGTCTAGTCTAGTAAAGGTTTTGGCCAATATATAAGAATAAGAATAAGAATAAGAATAAGAAATTTATTTCCAAAAAAGGTACATTTTCTGTTATCATTAGCCCCAAACTAGGCAAAGCCTGTATCTTGGGCGCTAATTTAGAGAGGGTTTACCAATACAAATTACTAGTAATACAAATTTGAGTTTTACTTAAGACTAATTAAAATTAAAATAAAATTATAAAGAAAAAAATGTTATAAAAATTTAAATTGAAACTTAACATGAACTCTTATCATAAAATAACAAAAATAAAATAATAAATGAGTATAAAAAAATGGTGTGGGTGGTAGGTGTGAGATGAATAGTGTATTTGTGGATGTTTGTGTGTGTGAGTGTAATGGTATAGTGGAGGGTGTGTAGGCGTATGTGTGTGAACGGTGTTTTTTTTTTTTTTTTTGAGTTTGAAGTAGCTATTAATTATGTTATTTTGCTATTGTGATTAACTTTTCTGTATCTTCATATGTTAGGGTTAACAGCCAGGATGTAACTTTTCTTTTTAGCTGTGTTCGGGTACAGTCTACTATATCGCACTGTTTGTTTACAGCGTTATAGACGTACGGGTGTAGGAAGTGTGGATGTCTCTGTGCGTATGATGAGTTAACTGAAGGTGTCGGGATTCTGAAGTTGCGTTTGGTCTGTATGTATGAGAAGTCTTTTCGTTTGTGTATGGAAATATGAGTTTTGGATGTGGCATTTAGAATGAATAATTTTCGTACACTCAATAGAGACGCTTCACTATACAGGGTTTCGGTGGGATAGCGGTATGGTTTGTGCAACAGGGTTTTTAGTACGGCACGTTGAGCCCTTTCGAGGTTTATAATATTTGTTTTTGCCGCTCCTCCCCATATGACAATGCAGTACTGAATCAGGGACTGGCAGAGGGCTATGTACACTGTTCTCTTAATTTCGAGTGATGCGCAATCTCGTATCATTTTCATAATATAAATTTGCTTTCTAACCCGTTTTACCAGCTCAGTAGTATGAGATTTGAAGGACAAGTGTTGGTCAATAATTACACCCAAGTATTTTATTTCTTCTACTTTATCAATAGCGTTGCACGTACAAGAAGTGTTATTATTAAGAGAGCTGGACCGACAGCAGTTATGTATCTTTAAAATCCGCGTGGGAATATTCGTGGCTACGGTTTTCCTAAAAGCGATATATTTGGTTTTTTTAACGTTAAGCGTGAGCAGGTTCATATCGAGCCATTTTAAAATCCTAGTCATACCCGCTTCAGCCTTTCTGTATGCGTCTTCCCAGTCCTTTCCATGGAACAGCACAACGGTGTCATCTGCATAGCAAATGAGATCAGCGTTAGGAATGTTGATGTTAAGGATATCGTTCATATAGACCGTGAATAATGTAGGACCAAGGATGCTTCCTTGTGGCACTCCATAGCTGATTTCCAGTTCATCGCTGACTAAGTCATTAATTCTTGTGATTTGTCGTCGGTTACTCATATAACTTTGGAGCCAGTCAAGTGGCTTCCCTCTTATTCCAGACAATTCAAGTTTTCTCAGCAGTATGCGGGAAGAAATTGTATCGAAGGCCTTGGCAAGATCTAGAAACACACCAAGACATCGCTTTCCAGTATCTGTATGTTTAGAAGTTATGTGAGTTAGGAGATCAACTGCATCCGTTGTAGATTTTCCTCGTCTAAACCCATACTGCCTTTCCGAGAGAATAGAGTTGCTTTCTAGGTACTTGACGATTCTATTGTTCATTATCTTCTCAAGAACTTTTGATAAAATACAGAGCAAGGATATCGGTCGGTAATTGTCCGGAGAATCTCTAGGTCCTGCTTTGTATATCGGTGATACGAGGGCCACTTTCCAATACTCTGGAAAGACTCCCGTTGAAATACTAAGGTTACAAATGTAGGTGAGCGGTTCTAAAATAGTGTTGCTAATAAGTTTTAAAAGTGAAGGTTTGATTCCATCTAAACCCGGAGCACTATCGTATTTTAATTGTTTTATTACAGAGTCTACTTCAAATTCGTCTGTAGGTGTCATAAACATCGATTCAGTAGGTGAGTTATTATTGTTGACATTTGCAGCTAAGTCCTCCTCAGACGTTGATAGCCGTTGTAATATTTGATTTGCCAGATTTTTGCCCACAGTTGTGAAGTGTAGGTTACAGTTATTCAATGATTCCGAGGGTGTTCCTTTACCTGCCAGGAGATCAGATGAATCGCTTTTCCGTCGTGGCATTTCACATATATCCTTAATTGTATTCCATAGTCTTTTAGCATTTTTCTTGTTTTCTTCCAGGATCTTATTTTTATAGTTCTCCTTGACTTTTCGCAAAATATCTATAAAGAAATTTCTATATCTAGTATAAGAACGTTTAAGAATTTCGTTATTTGGATTTTGTTTTAGTTGTTGATGTAGGTTATCTTTGTGGCGCATGCATCTAATCAGGCCAGGAGTGATCCACGGTTTTAAGTTGTACTTCGACCGGCTGCTTTTAATGTATTGAGTGTGGGTTTTTATTGCTGAGCCTACAATAGAATTAAAACATTCCAGTGCCTCGTTTACATCGGTTTTGTTAGTGACGTTTTCCCATTCAATTTTCTGTAGATCAGAAGATACAGCTTCATAATTTGTTTTCATGACTATCCTCTTCTTCCTATTTGGTTTTTCATTGGCGGTGTTAAGGCCAACCATAGTTAGATCATGATCGGTTACCGTACATCTAGCGACTATTCCTACTTTTGAAGCTCTATTTCTTACAAAGATGTGATCGAGGCATTTGTCTCCTCTAGTAGGTTTGGTAATGGCGGGGAGTAAGCCATGTTGCGCCATTAGGCATTGGTATGCAGTATTATCAGCGTTCGGGTTTGTATTTAATAAATCTATATTCATATCTCCTAGTAGCACAAGTCTTGAGTTTTCCTTGAGATTGCATAAAGTAGTGTCAAGTGTCAATAAAAACTTGTCCAAGCTAGTAACCGATGGGGACCGATACAGTCCCATTATTTGAGCATAACCGTTTATGCTAACCAATATGCAATCTGCGTCCTCTACATCTGGTTCTAAAGCCGTTGCCGTGAACAAATCCCGAACGTACACAATTACTCCGCTTGCTTTGTTTTTATGTTTCGTGGTGCTATAAACATTGTAACCGTCTATTTGTCTGATAATCGAACTCTCATGTAACCAGCATTCTGTCAGTACAATAACGTCGTATTCTATTTGTGTACGTTTTAAAGCTATTAAAAAACTATCAAAATTACGTTGTGCGCTTCTAATATTTAATGTCATTATTTTAAGGTTATATTCGCAGGTAAGGTATCTTTGGCATAATTCGAGTTTATCAATAATGTGACAATTTATACTGAGGGTTTCGTCAATATTCTCGAAAGTTTCTAAGTTATCCACAATGACGAAAGTAGTTTAATGTAGTATGGGGTGTGATCAGTATTGTCACTTAATTTATAATATTGCGAGCTAGTAAACATTGGCGGGAATTTATACATAGTGCAACGTATTTTAGAAGTATGATTGAATGTACGGTAAGTTGTGTGTTTGAGTGTTAGACGTAAGTAAGTGTGTGTGTATGACTGCATGTTTTCGTTGTTTGTTTTCGTAATTTTGTAAGAGTAGGTATGAGTGTAAGTGTGATATGAGTTTGTAGGAATATATAAAATTTTATAAAAAGGTAACTTATACAAAGAACAATAAATCATTTTTAGCCTTTTAAAGGGGCCATAAGTACACATGTTAATACTGTACGGTACTAGATCTTGGCGAAGTGCTTGGTGCAGGCCCGACGTCAGGGCTGGGCTCGGGTATGTCCGGTCCAAGGTGGTCGTGGAAGTTGGCCATGTTCTGGATACGTATAGCTGCCATGCCCTCCTTTTTACGAAGAAGAATTTGGCCGTTGCGAATCCAGCAAAACTTAAAGCCTTTACCTTGGGCCTTAGTTCTCGCTTCACGAAAAAGCTGCCGGTTCTGTTTTGTGAGGTGTTCGTTGATGAAGACTCTTCCTGTAGGGCCTTCAGGGACAATGTCTTTGCTATCTAAGTGCTTTCTAGTTTTAGCAGCTTTGATAAGCTCATCTCTTTTGTCTCGCCTCAAGAGTCGTACTATGATCGGGCGTGGCATTTTTGCACTAAAGTCCCCAGCTGCGCTTTTATGACCGATACCGGTGCGAGTAACCCAGTCAAAGTCGTCTTCTTTTAGGTCCACGCCAATCTTTGCTGCTGTCAGAAGTACAGTGTGCTTGACGTTTTCGGATTTTGGTTCAGCAATACCCATGATTTCTATCTCATTGCTCATGGCTACCTGGGCCTGTGCATTTAACTGGTCGCGAAGTTGGGAGATGGTGTCATTTAGTTCCAGTATCTGCTTAGTGGTTTGAGTCTCTAATGCGATGACTTTGTTTTCAGTCTGGGTGATTCTGTCATCAAAGCTATCCAGTCTGCTGTTGCAGGTTTTCATACCTGCGGTCAGTTCATTCAGTTGAGTTTTAATTTGTGACATGTCATGTCGCATCAAACGGATTTCTCTGGTAAGGGAATTAAGAGCGTTGGTATCACTGTCAGATATGAAGATGGGTGAAGCTGAGTTTGAGTTTTTAGCAGTGCGTGGTTGCGTATTTACGTTAATTGATTCATCTGGTGACAGTGACGGTCGCACAGATTTATTTGTGTTATCTCCTCTAGGAAGCTTTCCTGCGCAAGTGGGGCATAACCATTTCGGCGCAACATAAAGAAAATCGGTTTGTAACACATTCACGCATTGTAAGTGGAATTCGTCGGTGCAACTGGTACACTTCATATTTTGAAGGTCTGTTAATGCTTCGTAACAGCCACCACAGAATTTCCCCATTTTGGCCTGTACGGTTTGTTTTTAAGCTTCAGGTATTATTTAAGTAAACTTGGAACGCTTTGCGAGGATGCTTAGGGTACTGTTATGCACCGTCAAAGAGACTGGAACGCGCCCGTTAGTTTTTGGCCAATGGCGGGGTTTGTTTTGATAATTTGAATTTCAAACGCTAAATTTCAAAGTTTTTGCACTGTTTTATGTGAAGTAAGTCTTTTAATGGACGAATTATTGTATTTATGAGTCTTTATTCACTTCCTATGTAAGAAACAAGTGCGTATTTTTGAGAACTTGATGTTGTAAGTTCGTAATGTACGTATTGCTACACAAGCACTGCGTCAGTTTTTGTCACGGTTTTTAAGTAACACTGGGTCTGTATTTCACTGGGATAACACTTGCACTCGATAGTCAGGATTTTATTTCAAAGTTAATATAGTTTTTGAACTGATAACTATGATTTTACTATTTTTACTGAATTATACAAATAGTGAACTAGTTTACTCGGCGAAAGCAGCGCCCTCTCTGTGTGTATACGTGCGCATATATGTTTTAGTGGATATACGTGCGCATATTACTTAATGAAAATTTAAGTTTTTACAAAGTCTAGACTAGGTAATTTACTTAACAAAAAAGATTGCGTCGGAGTGGTACATTTTTATGAAAAAAAATGATAGCTTGATATAAACTGAAAATTAAAGTGAAACGTTTCAGTAAAAATATTTGGCAAAATGGCAAAACGTGTATAAAAATAAAAATATACCTCTATATTTGTACATTTATATTACTGAGTTAATTAAGTTATTTTTAACGTATTCGTTTTATTCAAAAAGTGCTATAAAATGGTTTTTTTTATATTTTTCTCTGGATGTCTTTTTAAAACCATCTAATTAGTGTTTATAAAAATATGGCATTCATTAGACATTCTCTAATGAATCTTGGAAATGTTTTATTCATTTTAGCTAAGCTAGCTGACCGAATTATTTATTGGGTCAAGGCTCGGTTCTATTTCAAATTGATGGTTCAAACTAACCTTTGATGTTAAAATTCGATTAAAGCTAACTTGTTTTATCAAATTGTCACTAGGAGACTTCCGGGTCACTTTTAAGATGAAAGGGTATCTCACTTTAAACAGATTTTGCACATATTTTATTTATTCCGTGGATCTTGTTATTGCTGGAAATGAATGCAAAAAATGTGATTCTGTATTTTAATAAAAAGTTTTTAAGTTAGTTAAGCGAAACTATTTTATAGATGCCAAACTAAACACATTATAAAAACACACACATACCATCACATTATAAAGTACACGTGTTTTCCTCAATCTATTTTCAGAAAGTGGAAGTCACTATAAACCGCATAACCGTAACTATTTATTTTATAACATCATAACCCAATTAAAAAGTAATATTAAGAACGAAGCAGGCTTCCAAAACCAGCGTTAATTTACAAGCGTGAGCCGACATTATCTGAAGTCATAAATCAAAGTGACGTTATGACGTAACACCTTTGCTTGCCTACTCTTTTTGTGTACGTTGGTAAGAAAAGTAATCTCAGAGGTCCGCCGTAACAGTTGACTTAGGATAAAGACTTGAGTATGTTGGTTTTTTAAACAAATGGGTAAGGAACTTGGTTAAGACTTAAGGTGCGAATATTTATATGTATACTCAATTTGGATTGAGAGCAAGAATGCTGTAAAGAAGTATTTTGGGCATCTGTAAAAATTGTTTTGAATCGAATTTTAAACAACAAAAACACTGTCTGGAAAGGGACTGTAATACAATATTAATTATTTCTATAGACGTGATACTAATTTTAGATTTGTACAGATAGGCACCGAAATAAACTTCAATACCATCTCTCAAGAACACACATCTATCTCACACAAATAAATTGGCAACTGTAATTATATGACTTCAACAAAATAATTGGGCTAGACTCAAGACTTAATTACCAATTCGGGTCGCGATATTTAATTAATTTCGCACAAGCCCCGAGGTTATCAAGTTGGTTACTCAAACAAGAAGTTGCGGTGGCACGACCAGGAAAGGACCAATTTCGAATGCTGTTAATTAGCAATGGAGACATCATTAGGTCATGATGTCCTTAATTATGTAGATACATACATATCTTAACACTTACGTAGTAGAAATATTAACACTTAGTTGAAATTGAGAATCAATCTTTAGCAAGCATGAGATGCTATGGTTACCTCATCATCATCAACCTTTTTGTTATAGTCCCTCTACTGGGGTCAGGCCTTCACTCATACTAAGGGAGGTGAGCATTAATCGCCACGGTTGATCATTGCATTTCACGATCACCTACTTAAACACGTAATCTGCGCATACATACATTATTTCTATATTTCAACATTTATATGCGATAAATACAATTTTCATAAAATACTCTTATAACATAACACATAATATGTAAGATACTTGTTATGATAACGAAGGCTTAACATGCTGCGAGACAGTCGCGTGCTGAGCCGGGCGTCAGCTAGAAACGATAGTCACTGCTGACGTCGCGAGAGCGGAGCTTACTGAGATACAATGCTGACTTGGAATAGAAAGACAGACAAGAAAATGTATTGTACACTAGATTATTATGATACAAAGTAGTTAGTTGGTTTGTTGATCTCGGGAAATAACTGATTGGCTTTGTGTGAAATTTTCACCAACAAATGCAAAGATTTAGGAATGAGGCTTGGGGTTATGATTTTACTAGCTTCCGCGAGCAGTTACACCAAAGACCTAAAGGGGTTACTTTGCACAGATAAGATTTTTTCCAATCGCTCCAGTAAAAAAACAACAAGGTTTATAATTTAACGATAGATACCTATGGAACGCCCGGGTCAAGTTACTAATTTGTTTCATAAATGTGTATGTACAAACTCGGAATGAAACGAACCAAAAATAACGATCAAAAATATTTTTTGTACGCAATAAAAACATTGTCAATTTTCGTTTTTCCAACAAACACGTAACTGGCTAATAAACATCGACACAGAAGTTCACAATCGTTTTCACACCGCGCACAAACAGTAATGAAGAAATTAATAGCCATATCAACTGTTTGTGAAATTAAACTTGGCTTTTGAACAACACGACGCGGCCTATTCGTTCGTCATTTATTTATTATTTGACAAATTGATGTAATGGCCTTTGTCACTCCCCACATAATAAATTCATACGCAATTAATACTCATACAGAGTTATCAACAAAATAAATGCAATTTTTCGTTTAATATGTAAATTATAGAATAATACGGATTCCGAAACTGCTCGCTATTATCCCTTTATGAAGATTCTCGTTATTGTAATGTATGTAAAATATATTTTTAAATATTGGGTCGCGGTTCGTTATTTTAAATATGTACTCATTAATTTTATAGTCCGTATTTTGAAGGAGGAATTTTGCAGAATGTAATTATTAATATTATTTTTATTTCATCACATTGCTGTTATGAAAAACCTGAACCTAAAACTGATTCCTTAAATATTTTTTTAACAATGAAGGCTTTGAGACGTCTCCACGCGTTTCGCTGTTCGTATTGTTGTCTCCACATATTCTTGCACGATATATTTACTGGTAGTTAGTAACACATCATAAATTCCGAGTGTAATCGAGTCGGTACAGCCAGCCCATTGAGCAATGAGCGAGCACGTCAAGATTACCTGCCGTTAATTATAGAGAGACTCAGTGATCGCGCGGCTTTTGTTTAGTACCGATAATGGAGACAGCCTTCCGATCTTAAGAGACAATAGCTTAAGATGTTGGCATTTGTGTGGATTGAACCGTGGACGAAAAGTGGATGTTAAATCTTTGTACTTAGTAGATATTTTGCGTCGTATTTGGTATTTTTGCTAGCTATCTAGCTGTTTTTCGCGGCTTTACTGCCGTCCCGTATATTATACACCGTGACATTTTAGTCGTCTTACAACGGCAGCCCACTTCATGTATCCAATGACTAGAACACGTTCATTAAAAAAAATATATATATTTATGACATTTGAATAATTCAAAAATAAAAATAAATTCATTATTATGACGCATGACATAGATTATAAAAACACCCTGTAGTGAGCGCGGCCCGAGTCTTGTATCAATGGAGCGGCGCGGCGCGGCGCGGCGCGGCGTCTTTATCAAAGTTCATTCACCCTAGCGCAAAATAAGTTTCTTACTATTGCAATCTTAATGTTCTCATTATGTAGCAGTTTGTAAACTTGCACTCTTACTTAACTTGTAACACTTAATTCCAATTCTTCCTTCATACTTTTACGGGCTTAGGACCGTCAGAAACATTTTTCGTAATAAAACCAAAACAAAGTGATGTAAGTTGACAATGACGTACCTATTATTATCAGGCCTCTGTCACTCTCTGTACTCGCGCGCGATAAATGCCTACCGCTCGCTGGGTTACCGGTAGCCCCACGCGGCTCAGGGCGCACAACAGTCGTGCACACGCGCCGCGCGCAACGCAATATTATTATTTTTATTTCGTGCGGGTTGATCACTCCTCGGTTCCGTAACATTATTAGATTGTTAGGCGCAGCGTACAATCTTCTTGCTTCCCTTAAATTGTCACCAGCTATTGCGTACACGCGTACCATTTGTAGGTACTCGATATTCGAGTAGCGACGGTTCCTATCACTCATCATGCAAGACGTATACCCTATTCACTCGTAGCGATCGCGAACAACACTTGATTACCGGTAGTGCGCGCACACTTCCACTTGCGGTGTTCGGACGGCAACTGAGCCACCGAATGACCTTTAAAACCTATTTTTAAGTAAAAGGCGGCATTTATCAAAGTCCACGTGGACTCTTTGAAAAGTGCCGTCGTCGTCTTTGGCGGTGCCGTCGTGCCGCTCGTGGAATGAATCTCATTGGATGACAGTCCACGTGGACTGTGCTAGATTGGCTTACGATATTTTGTCTCGTAAAAAATGGAGATGGAACGATCACTCGACTCGAGCGCTGGGAAGGTACAATACTTTCTACCGTTTGATACGTAAACATTATTAACAGGATGTTTCTTATTTCTAATGTATTATTTATTTTTCTTTGCACCTAATATCTTAATTAATGCTATAAAATTAATAATCATGTCTAGTGGTATTTTATGTCGGATACATTCAGTGGACCACCTTTGTAAGACGACTAAAAAGTCGCGGTGTATAGCCTACGCCACTCGGGTGTGGTATTGCTTCCCAATACACAGATGTTTTCAAATAAATTCAGTAAGTTTTGAGCCTTTAATTATGCACAAATAAAAATTAATTAAAAAAAAATACACAATAAAATAATATTCCCATTTTGAAATATTCTATTTTTATGACCTTGGAACAAAACTGACGATGAAAGAAACAAAATTGAAAATCATTTTTATAATAGCTTCCCGTTCTCTGTTTCAACCCTGTTTCGCCATTGTCATCAATGCGGTACATTATACCGCCCGCGGCCCGCGGTATTACCGAAGTAAAAGCCGCTATTTTTACCGAAGCCGGTATTTTACGTCGAGTTTGCAGTTATTTGATTTGTCTTATAGGTCTGTGGGATGTGTGGTTGCGGGATTTAGGGACTATGGACCGAGATTTCGTATGTTTGTATATTCTTCTGATGATACCTACTTTGTGTTTTGGGACAATTTTATATAAATGAATTTGTATGTAGAAGTACATATTATATGTACTTTTATTAATATTTTCTATGAAATATGCCTACCGATAAAAGATGCAAATTGTGAAAAATATCGACATGACGTTTCCCGTAATTTTGAAATGTGTTTAAAGTTCACAGAAAAAAAATATTTTTTTCAGAAATTACATTTAGCTACGTCATAATATGTAATTAAATATTTCAGCAACTGCTGGAAATTTTAAAATAAAAAAACACATTATTTTTCTCACATGAACCGTGAACCGTGAACCGTGAACATCGTTCACGGTATCTATTTATTCCACCATTGTCACGGACGCGGTACTTAACCCCTCACTGCGGTATCGGCCGGCATCGCTTCGAGGTGGTATCTCTATACCCGCCTGCGGTTACCGATGTCAGTATCTACGTGATATGTGATACTGGTTCCGATATGACGTACCGCTTTTGAGGGTTAGGTTAGTATCGAGTTTTTAAAATTGGAAGTAATCAAAGAGATTGGCGGAATTGCGGATTGGCGGTGGATCGGTGTAATTTGAGGATAGGGTGCTATAAGAATGAAATTGATTTGTCAGAACAGACTGTCAGAAGTGGTTTCAGAGCCCGCTGAAGTACTTTCAGTACATATGCAACAAACCATAAGGCGATCTCATAGCGATTCTAATATGATAGTCCACGGTGATGGACAGAAGAATGATGTCCATTCCAGTATGCACGGACGAATCGAAGCTCCACTAGACTGACACCGTCAATCACATTCCTTTGCAATTCAGTACCTAGATGATATATGAGTCAAACTAAATTCAAACGAAAGAATACATCACATCATCAAAGAATACATCTTCAGGATTTCTTTTAAACGTAACTCTGTATATAATTAGGTACATATTAGTACATAAAAAGTTCGTTTTACCCAAGGGAATATAAAGGTGTTCCTACAATAAGCCCACATTTCACCAGTCTGTGCCATGCTTGCCCATGTCATAAGTAACGCTTACCCATCAAATACATGTACTTTCGGCTTTTACATGGAAAACCCCAATTACCAACTCGACCCGGATTTAACAAAATTCTGAATAGTCCTGGTGAATGTTGCTGAAGTTAATGCCTTTTGAGATGTAGGTTTAGTACCTGATAAATGACAAAAATACTTTCAAGTAAGTAGAAGCAGGTACATAGGTAACTTAATTTCACTATCAAGCAGTGAAGAAAATTACAGAAGGTTCAAGAAAAATGTCGTAGTTTATGGTATTGGTTATTAGATTTTGTGGTAAATAAAACATAATGAAAAACCTGCACCTCGAAACTCCCACGGACCAGAGTGGGCAGTGGAATAACGATAAAGAAAATATCCTAGCTTTAATTCATAACAAGAATATCAGAATGAAACAGAAATAAAAAAAAAAACAATATGATACAGGTAAACTTTTGTCATGACCAGTCCAAGTAATTTTAAAACCAAACACATCAACTTAACTTTGATATCATACGTAAAGAGAATCCAGCTTCACAACACAAACTAGCTCTCTGTAACAAACTAATCATATGAGAATTAGTAATTAACTGAGCACGGTTAATTAAGATAATTATGTGTACATAGCTAATTAGTGCTGCGAGAATGTAATTGCACGTATCTTAAGGTAGGTAAGATATTAAATATGAGTATTAAAATTAATGAAGCTGTAATTATATTTATTTTGTAATTATTTGTGATATAAGAAACGTTTCATATTTTGTTAATAGGTTTGTACTTTTGCCTACCTTTTTGTGATTTCTTAATTATAATTTACCAGCCGCTTTCTCGCGGTTTCACACAAGTCCCGTGGGAAGTACTACCCGTACCTGGATAAACCATATTCTATGTCACTCGGGAAGAGTCAAACTTTCCAAGAGTGATTTTTTTTCAAATCGGTTCCGTAATTTCTTACCCTTTACAGACAAACAAAAAATGGTTTTCTCTTTATCTTATTAATATAGATTAAAATCCTATTTCAAAAATATACAAAAAAATATATCGCTGTATATTTGAGAAGGTTGCATTGTATACAATAAACAATTGCGGGGTTTGATCGAAGGATTATTTTTAATTAGATTTGTGGTCAAACAAACCCTTTGATGAGGGTTGAGAGGAAACTCAGGATATTCTCATCAGAGGCTGTTTGCTTCCGTGATTGATGCCGGACCAGTTATTGATTATATTTAAAAAAGGGATAGCCATTGATTATCACCTGTTCTTGATTGATTATAATGTTGACTTTGTATTGAATAATAAAATCAATTTAAATCTATTTTTAACACTGATTTTGATTCGGTGTATCCGCGTAAACTACAATTAACGCTTTTTGTCATTCAGTAACTCTTTCAACTGCAAGATGGCAGTGTGGCTCTGTTAATCGTGTCGGGGAAGAAAAATTTCAATATCATTCATGAATATTTGCCTACATCAAAACATTCACATCATTGCATTATAGACATTAATATGAACACAAATTAGGGATAACATAAACTGAACATTCCAACCTTCCCTTTTCATGCCAATTTGCTTCTCATATTCGTGGCATACATCTCATATCGTACCCTTATTACAGCCAATCAAATAACAGGACTTGATGACGTAACGAGTCCTTACGCCTAATCCAATACAACGGGCCGATCCAACATGGCCGCTGTAACCACATCAATTGTTCATTCGGATGCTGCTCCTAAACAAATTAATACCTAATTGCTTCAGTACTCGAGAACCCGGCTTCAATGGAACCCAATTATGCCAGCATCCACACCAAAGGGGACTTTCAAAAGAAACTGGAGATTTGAAAATGTATTTTTCTTTGATTAAATCGAGAGGTACTCGGACAAGCCTGATTTTGTTAGTGTTAAGTGTACGGAACCAGCTTGTTAATGTTACGTAATACAATTAACTGGTCGGATTAAATTAGTTTTGTGAAGCGGAATTGTATACGGAATTCCTTTCCGATACCGGCTACTTGTGAGTGTGAAAACCTTCCTCTCTTTTGTACCAAACAAAGAAAGGAAATAACATTGAGGAACGTTAATTATTTAATGTCTTCAAGCCTCGGGCCCACATTGAAGACAAACCTTTTATCGCAGCATGAATGCGGTCAATGACCACTGCAGTACTGACAAAACTAATTAAATTCTACAGTAACATCCACCTGGGTTCATACCACGACCTAAAGCAAGCACTTCTCATAAATCATAAGTTAAATGTTCGCAAATATCCCGAACACGAAGATAAATTACCAAAGGAATGTTCCACGTACAAGTTGCACATGCGAGAACGTGAGGCTTCTTCGCACTTAGTACAAGCTCCCCAACATATTAACAATTTATTAACTCGACCGCCGAACTTCGCCAGTATTGAACTGGTATTAACTTGGAGCATTTAACTAGCTGGAACTGCCATAAGCACTTTCTCTGGCAAAGTGTCTGCTAATTTTGAGATAGCTAACTCATACATTTCCGCTTAGTGCCATCACACCCCTAGTTTTAACTCGCCCGATTCATACACCTATAATATATGCATGCCTGGTAGGTTAAAAAGTACAGACACTAAAACAAGCGAGATAAAACTGAGAATGAGATGGCACAAATCCACATTTTCGATCGATTTCGGCACAAACTCAACATACCGACAATCAAAAGCCTTGATACACACACACACGCGCGGTCTTGTATTTTTTCTAAAGGGGAAGCTATGGCAATGGCGACTCCTGTTGGTTAAATGCTCTAAGAATCTTAACATAAATGTCTGTGGAGTCCCTAAGCTTTGCTCGGAAATAGTTATTTATTTGTGTATCACAGTTTGTGGGTCCGAACTAATAGGTGCTGAGAGACTGCGGATAGTTTACCGCTAAATGTGTTATTGAACATGCTCTGTGTAATTACACTGGTCTTATAGCTGTGTGTATTGGACACTATTGCAGTTCAATATAAACTAAAGGCAATCCCGTTTACGAATAGTAACAGGTATAACTTCTCTTTGAGGAATTCATATTCATATGTCAATTTCAATATCACGTACATGAATATCTAAAGCGCTGAGTCTGTTTTAGTCTATAGCCTTCCTCGATATACCTATGTGCTAACATTTTTTTTACAAATCTGTTCCTAGTAAACATCCCTGAGATTATCGTCTTCAAACAAACACATTTAAAAGCGTTTGGCTTTATAATGATTGCATATAAAAAAGTTATCAAAATATACAAGCTCTAGGCCTAAACTCCAAATTGTAATCAAAGAAGAACAATTTTGGATCGTTACGCAAATAAAATGGTTCGGCAACATTTGGTATTTGCAGCTAATCTCCGTCCGATTGCCACTTTATTGGTGTTTAATACAAACGAATTAATTCCGCCGACATTTCATTTATTTTGATTGATTCAGTCTTTATTGAACTTATATTTCAATCGCGCGGTGATTTGATGCGTGGACTGCATTAGAATATTACTATTCAGATCCTATAATAGGATTGGATTTATTGATTTGATACAATAAAGCTAATGCTACTGACACAAAATCAAAGTAGGAATTACTTTACCACTAAATATAAATTCATATATTAAGCACATAGCTTTTGCGTGTTGTTCGCGTAGACTTACGATATATCCCGTTCTATTGTTCAAAAGTTCTACTATTCTGGTAAGAAGCAAAACCAAACAATACATTTAAACTATGAAAATGAGTCCAGTAGTTCTTGGTGACAAGTGTTTGAACAAACACAACGACAAGTGTTTGTTTTAAAATACAGGTATACAGAGTAGAACCTACTTAATGTGTATTTGTAGAATCAGACAATTAATTGCATGACAAAGCGAAACCATTAGTCTGTAAGTTCCACAGACAAAACGGTGATCTTTAGCCGACCTTACGGCTAAGAAATAGTTTAACTTTAATAATGACGTTAGTGATCGGGTTAGTCTATTAATGACCGTTATTAGGACGATCCAGTTTATCACTTTGTAACTCCCAAGTTCGGTAACTTTAGATATCATAATTACTTTGATGACCTTTCGCGTATTTTGGCGAAACTGCCTACTTGTGATGAAAGGGGTTAGCGGTGTGAGATGAATTTAGATTGCTGTCAATCTATTTAAATTGCTAAAGAAATCTGATGAGATTATACTTTTAAAGGAAAAGTTTGGCTTTTGAGAGCTCACAATTTGTAATGTTACTGATTTCACTGTGGGAGTGTGTTTTATGACAATTGCTAATATTATTGGATCTCTATTCTTCTAATCATGTGGATTGCAGATTTAGGCCGGTCAGATAGTTAGGTAAATATTAGTTATTTATCTGTTAGTTAGCTATCTGCCAAAAACAGGCAGCTTATTACCTACTTCTGCCAGATATTCGTATTCTGTGTATCTTATGCCGTGAAACCAAACGTTAGATAAGTTCTTGGTAGACTATCAGAGGCTTCATCGGTAACCGGTGAAACTGGCCTCTAGGCCTTATTTCCAGTTCACTGTAAACTCTTCAGGAAAAACCCCTGTGACAAAACTGATTTGTGCTCACTTCAGGTTATCCTGGATCTAAACCTTTTTCCTCGAAACACCTAATCCGTCAAAGTGTACCGTGACCCGAGCAGTCGAGGAGGATAATTAAAGTAGAATCTGAAATGTGCCTGAAGTAAGATTCTTTCATAGATACCTACTGAACATTTCTTATTTACATTTTTGGTAAAATAAGCAACAAAACGTATGCAGAATTATAGTGACTTCTTCAAAGTGAGAATATAGTCTACATATGTATACGTGTATAGATATAGTTGAAATATAGAATCACCAAGTAGTGGTGACAAAAATATAGCTTTAATTAGCCCTATTAATTATATTAGTAAACCTACTCGATCTGTATTGTTTAGCTCAGTGACATGTAGATTACGAAATGCAACCACAATTTACAAAGTATCCAATCTACATACACAAAAGGAAGACAATAAATTTATCTTAATCGGTCTAGCCGTTTTATAGTTCAATGAACACCTAAGTCCCAGACACCTCGACGAGAATTATTAATATAATAATGTTTGTCCTTTTAGCAGACATAATGTACCCTTTTAAAAGATTACATTTGGGGTCAAAGGAATGTCCTTTTAGAAGTACACATACAATATATTCACTGGTGCGTATATAGTTACAATATTTTCCCCTCCCCATTCTTATACGAGCGAGCGAAGCATAACGACTTCCATTCATGTCAATTACCTATCAGGTTAACTTAATGTGCGAGTAATATTACAAAGGGAACAAGCAAACAGTGGAGTATCGAATAGAATTCCTTTGATAAAATATTTTTAATGATCCCTACGTATATTTACCTTTATAGAAAAGCACTCCGACAAAATATCAATATAATCTGTAACTTGAAACTAAAGTGAATCTGACAAAAATCAATGATTTCTAAATTGGTTTCAGTCTAGAAAATAAACGAGAATGAGAAAGGAAATATCAAATTACCATCATAAAGCCTACGTACTACTTCCGAAGAAAATAAACATTTAGAATCCTTATTCAAATACATAATTAAATTTTAATTTAATAGTTCCTTAATTGTGTAACTGTCTCAGTACTTTATCAAGCCTCGGTTAGCTATTTATTTACAAGGAAAGACGAGGCAACTGCTGACAAATTAAGTTAGTTAACTTTGAATTAAGTTTCGCGATTAATTAGCGTCGACGGTGAAAAATATACCGACAGCGAAATAACGGCCGCTTATTTTATACACGGAAATTTACAACATCGAATGAGTTTTCTGTCAAAATGCCACTTATTAAGTTAAAATACAGCATTTTTAATTGAAAATTAAGGTTTTTTTACATGTTGTACAACTTACCGACAGAATCCGTACATCGAAACAACACTGAAACTCCGAGTACAAGCAACTGAGGCCACTTCATCACAAAGTTCTTCAACCAACTCATCTTCACAAACAAAAAACAATTACTTAACCAACTAAATTCAAAAAACGTTCCAAATTCTAGAACGGCGCATTTTTCAAAAAGTTTTCGTAATGGGAACGCGGGAGCGGCGGCGGGCACGATGTTCGCTCGGGTTTGATTCGGAGCGGCGATCTAGGGGCAACTGTTCTGACGGGGCCGGCCGTACGGAGGCTGTGTGCTCACTCGACGCATGCGCGACTCTTTCTTCCCTTTTCAGAAAGCGGTGTTTCTAGTTTGAATTATACTGTATTTCCTTTTGACGTTACGCTCGATGCGCCTTTGACTTGGTGCATTCCTTCAAAGGCCGCTGGTTCTACGGTATGGAACAAAAGGTTTTCGGTGTTCCGCAGGGACGTGTCCCCTGTCCCGTCTAATTGTTGTCTTGTGCTCTGAATGCTTCAGATGGAGAAACAATTGTTTCCGATATACTGCGGCTTGAATAACGGTCTACCATTTAGAAATAATATTCTAGAATATTTGCTAAATTAAATGTACTGAAGGAACGTGTTTCTGTTGAGTACAAGTTCTATCAAGCGGAGGGTTAATTAATTAACTGTTACTATCTGAGTGCGCCAGTAAATTGAAGACGTTTTGGCGTACGATACTGAAACTTGGTCTGCATCATCAAGATAGAAATTCTCGCTTCGTTTGAATTCATAGTCAAGTCCTGATACATCTAGACTGTTCGCGCCAATTACCTTTACATTTATGAAGTTAGCCATTTGACGATACACCTGTGCACATTAGTTAATTGTTGATAGGTACATTTTTTGATTGTTGTAAAGTCAATTTTAGCTATAGATTTGGACAAACAAAGCTCAATAAGATCAGTACGAAAAATGCGCAAGAATTCAGTCGCTCCATGTAAAATACTGATACTCAGTTGCATCCAGGCTGGAAGCCGATTCCAATGTAGTAGAAAAGGCTAGGCAGATGACATAAAACATGTACATGTACATTATTGTACTTCATTTTAATTCAAAATATTTCTGTATGTATTTTCCTTTGTTTCTTTTTAACCAAGAAAGAATTGAAAACTTCTTTTATTGCTCAAAGAAATTGTTCTTTTGATTACTTTTCTCTTATATTCTATACTCAAAAGGAAATTCCGTAACTCGATACCGTTTGCAGGAAATTATGTATCTAATATCCAAGCAATATATTAACTGACTCAGTAACAGATGTCGCCTCTGTGATTGGTTCAGCTCATAAAAATAAGAATACTACATTATAGACGTTTTTAATTTCCGCTCGCTCACTATTTGTTTGTCAATATTTTTTTAGTTATTTTTCTTCTTGTCTCACACAAGAGTTATATAATTCTGGCTGATTTTGTAGGTGTTTCTTTTATTTTAAACACTTAAAATAATTTTAATATTCTTTTAAAAGAGTAATTAATTTTTTTAATTGAGTAAAAATCAGTTTCATCACCACATTTGTAGACACTAAAACAACTGAGGCTGTGGGATTGTTCGAAAGAGTTGCCGAGGCCCTAGTACACGAATGGCTCCAGAAGGAACATTTTAGGTTTTAGTTAGTTGAAGTTCATTTAACAAACTATACGTCCATCTAGCCTTTTCCCAACTATTTTAGGACCAGTTTCCAGACTAACCGAAATAAAAAAGGTACTAAAACAAACTTCTACAAAACACTTTTCCCAACCGTGTAAAATTATACAGCACTAACAAAATAAAATTAATGTATTCCAAGTGGAAAAATAAATAAAAAATACTACCTATAGGTACGTAGTTCACTCGTAAAAGCTACGTACAATGGTCCCAAACCCTCGCGTTAGCATAAATCACAGTAGCTGTATATATTGAATCTCTCTGAACTAGCGTTCGCTAAACATTAGCTGTTTCACGGGAACAAATACCATCAATCAATTGCGTATTACTCCACGTATTACGCGTATCGTATGTAAAATTTTACGACGTTCTTAATGCGATTGTCTACTTGACTGTAAGACTAAAGGTAAACTGATTAAACCTACGGATTACTTAGTATTCTAAACGTATTAGTAACATGGCCTAATGATGGTAATGACATAGATAGGACATACTTTATTCGGGTAATTAAATAGGCTGTATTATATTAAGTTCTATCACAATAAGCGCAATGTGTGTACGGTGGTTAACATGAGAAAACTATCATCAATCAACGACGTATCTTACCGAGGGGAAGTTATTCTGCAATCATAACGATGATAACCGCGTATGTTAACTTGACGTATTCCATACTACGCAGATTTGTCAATCACTTGCGTAGTCATTATTTAAACTATTATTAGAGTAATGTAGCTGAACTTTATTGATAATAAATTATATTAAATATTAAGAAGGCAAAATGTGCCCATGCAAAACTTAACATCAATCTGCGTAATGTTACTAGGTAAATAACTGTCACGTCTAGTAGTTAAAGAACTGACGAATGAACCTAGTAACTTATTACAAAAATAAATTGATTTATAATGTTCGCTTTCATCATCAATCTTCGGCGTATCAATCGATTTATTTTAATCTTGGATAATTTAATAGGGATAGAGTTAAATAATATGAATATTTTAATGTGAAAACTATTGCGTAGTGTTTGCTAAAACATTAGCTGGTTCACGGCGTTTGCTCTCTAAACATCATCAATCAACTGCGTATCACGAAGCTTGACTGCAAATAAAACGTATGTTGCTGTGTAATATCGAAACTGACTTTTTTATAAAAAGCCTAGAATATCACTCGATTGATATTTTGAGAAATTGATTTAAACATTGAGCGTGAAGTATATTATTATTTACAAGTAATTACTTAGAATATAGCTTTGAATAAACACATAGCACGAAATAATTGTTGTATTTTTACAGTGCATATTTTTTAATTTCTGTTTGAACAATTAACATTATATTTACAGAATAGACATTGTACGCCCGCAATACAATTCAAATAAAACATCAATCTCGCACCGAACGCGGAATGATATACAATCACTACTGTATACAATGTAATTGATTTAAAAGTTCACGGGCGCCGGGATTTGTAGCGTTGCAGGGCGCAGCCCGCGGGCACGCTATTACAACTCCATTGTAACACGAGCTCCGTTTAATCTGTACTTTCTACATCGTTTTATAGTTCATAGAGATAACAAAAATATTTTGAAAGTTAGGTCCTAATTTAAAATCAAACAACTAATACCCCATTCGAGAGGCCCACTTCACCCCACCTAGTTTTATTAATCAATAGAATCAACAAGGCCCATCAAATTGTTTGTTCAGCAAACTCGGCTACCACTAAAACAACTTGGTAGGTATATTATTTTTCCAGAAACACCCGGTGTTTACGGACCTAACCCTCCCATATTAGCATAGATCAGGCATCCAAAATCATAATTCGCGTGAGCAGTGGAGCCGCTCGCTCGTACATTAGTATGCGGGTCGGCGCGCCCAGCTATTGTGGTTTGTTTATAGACAAATTTCCACCTGAGAATATACTCGAACAAGATGAAACGGACTGATTTCTGTTTGCTTTACATCCAGTCCTTTGTGTTATACCTATTGTTCGGGACCCAATCAATCGTACCTTTTATTTATTCGCGAGGATTAACTGAGATTATGGTGCGGGCGTTTGGGAAATGCGGGAAATGTCGGATTTAGTTGGCGACTGCGACGTAAATTGCAGTTGGATTCATTTGGTGTGTGCGCCGGAATGAATTTGTGTTGGCCATGGCAAGTTCTGTTTGTTTGCAGATGCCATCAGTTTTGCGTACGGACAAATATGCGAACTGCGTAAACCCTTTGTAGATTTGTTCGTAACACTTTAAATTAAATAGTATCCTGCGCTCATGCATAGTTTATGTGATGTGAGTAATGAGAATCGATGTTTTGGTTAATGATAGATCGCGATGCTTGTCAGCTCATTGAGACATATTAGTTGAAGATGGGATGTGAAACAGTTTGGGAGAAGGGTCTGGTTAGTTTATTAGCTACTGAAAATAGCTATAATATTATATGCATGTAGGTACTGACGTCCCCTACCATACTTAAATATGTTATCGACTGTAATTGATCGGGAAATGTACGTAGGTACTTTGTAAGTCCTAGAACTAATTTATTTTCGATTTGAAGTTATTGTCTAAGCAGTGCACGTTCGCCAACTCAGTTCATTAACCTTTTTGCCATCTTAACTTTTAACAAGACCTAAAAAGCATTCTCACTTTTAAAAAAAACAAGATAAGGCTATCTTCATTACCCATCTTAATGAAGGCCTAGAATTTTCAAAAAAAAAAACAACTTAACAAGCCATTCACGCGTAATCGCATATATGATGTCACATACGACGTACGAAAAAAGATGTAGGCAGGTACCTACAGTAACAAAAGTGTTAAATAGTCGATTCTTGGGGGCTGATGTTTGCTGGAGAATCGAATCATTGCCGAGCGAGTGAGCAAATTAACTGCGCGTCAGAACTTGTGCAAACGAGTGTACTCAACATTAATACTCATTTGGAGGCGTAATATTTGTTTTGGTAGTGTTGGGTAAACAGGTTGCTTGCGGCTTAGATCGGCTGATACGGTGTTAATCTGCGTAAAGTTGAGAATTTACCGTAGATAGCCTCATGTATAAAATTAACTGAGATACTGCCATATTTTGCAGACCTGGATAAAAAGTAGCCAGAAGTCTTCCTAGATGAACTGAAAAAAAAAAAAACAAATCGGAACGGTAGTTCCTTAGATCAAAGTTGAATTTAAATAGCGGATCTTATATAAAAGAATTTAAGATTAATTTCTCAATGTTACAACAATTTGGTAAACGTGAAGTAAGTGAATAAATAAATACCTAGTAACTGTACATTAATAGTTCTGTATAGCTAAGTGCGAATATTTTATCGTCTTATAATATTTACTAAATACCTAACCGATCTGCCGAAACCAACGCTTCAATATCCTGGAATTTTCATTATTATGTACATACCAGCTCTTGCTTCTCAGAATCCAAAATAATTCCTTCAAATATTGTGATACGAGTTTCAGAAACCCTTATTAGTGATCAACATTGTTAGCTTTAACACCAAGTACATATTAGGCCCTTACACGCTTTTGTTAATGCGAATTTTGAAATTTTTATTGATGGGTTCATAGACAATAGTTTAAATGGTTGACAAATAAAAAAAATCTGATAAACAACATTAATTACAGTTTTGTTATTATTTTTACAAAATTACAATCATGATCAGATTTCTTTCGACGAGGGTCTAACCCTTAACACAATAAGATCATGTCATCATCATTATTGCACGTTAAAGTAATTTTCACATTACTGAAAAGAAAAATCATGATTGATGGTCAGTTTACCTGCAATTACTGTCACAAAGAGCTTCGAAACAAAGGAATAAAAAACAAAAACAAAAGAAGAAAGTTTTCAAATTGTAGAAGACGTCGCACTCGCCACAAAGACATTTCAGAAAAAATACAAGAATTTCTAAATTGTGAGTTTAACCCTAACTTTTTGGAATAACATCGCAAATTAGGACCCCCACTGTTTAACTTGGGGTCGCGTTAATCATAACTTTTGTTGGCTATTATCGTAAATTCACGGCTGAATAGTAAATTACTAATGTTTCTAGTGGGAATTAACTGAATGTGGACACTAGTGCAAAAATCTAAACTTAACTATTATAACGCTAAAGAGTAACTCGTTAATCTTAGGAACTACTGGTCCAATTTATAAAAATCTTTCAGTGTTGGAAGGTTAGTTGCTACTTTTTATTTCGATAGTAAAATAATTTGCGAGGGACGCGGGTGAAACCGCTGATAAAAGCTAGTAAAATGTTTACATATTATGTAAGCCTACTAACCTTGTAAATAAACAAAGGAATATAGAAGACATATTGAAGAATATCTATCAACATATTGGTTCATATTTCACGATATTGGAGAAGTGTCCTTCAAGTGAAGCCTAAAATATTATTTTTTCAGATCAGTAAGATACATTCGATATACAAGAAAACCAAAAAAGTAAAACACCCTGACGTTTCCATTATTACCTGCCTAAGCTTCACTAGGCTAGCTAGTAGTACCTGGAACTACCGGTGTGCTTATATTACGGCATGAGATCGCTGCCTATCTGAACCCCTTACACAAGCTTTACCGACCTCTTAATGCATGATGGGCAAGTTATTTCAAGTAATGATAATTATTACCGAAGTTTTTGTATCCTAATATTAAATTAACTAATGTAGGGCTAATTCACTTCATCCAATATATTTTTTTGACAGCCGCTACCTGATCGTTGTAATTTGCGTAATACAATACATACATCTCCATATTGATTGAAACCACAATGAAACTATAGGCCGACTAAAAGTTTTGCGGTCTGTGGGGTCTAAGGGCTACTAAACCTAATTAGAAAATTACCTTCTCTCCAAAAAGCGTTATCATAGTAATCTGCATTAGCAAAATAAAATAAAAACATCAACATTCACAGCTTCCCGAACAAGTTGAAGACTAACTTAACTCTATCTGAAACTGGGTTACTTAACGTTACAGTTGCACTGAGCAAATACACTTCGTACCTTGTGTGTGTGTACACTACTTGCCTGTGTATGTGTGAGAGTGTGTTGGGATGTGTGTGTATCTCGTAATGGTATTACTGACGGCAAGCGGGTAGTGTTTCTTGAAATTTTGTTGAGTGCCGAAGTGTGCGACATTATTTTCTGATGTCTATCTGTTTATTGATAAAGAACATTGAAATATTTTAGTAACTTTGTAAGTTGTCACTCCTTAAATACTTAAGTATTATTTTTAGAAACCTCATCCGATGCGATAAAATTAGTAACTAAGAAATATAACAACATAAGCCCAGAATCACAACACATGTTAACCCAAAGCTTGAATAAACAAAGGTATTTCGACACAATATTTAAAAAAATAATATTTGAAAGCTACAAAATGTAAAGCCTACAACAATGTCGCGTGGACACGGCATACAATACTTTGTCGAGCGTCACCCGCTCGTCCGAACTAAATATTTCATGCGACTGAGCTATGCCGTCGCGTTTCAATCTACCCCCTTTTGAGCACAAACAAACCGACAGTTATTACTAGCTTTTGGTCATTTTCATACGTGTGTTGCATATTTTATTTAGTTGTGTGTTATGTAGAAACGGGGATTTAAGAGAAACTTTAACTTTTTTATGTAGGAGGTGTTTATTAGTGAATAGTTTACAATAATTTGTACATATTTTTGTTCGGAATATTGGTAATTACGACTACTACAGCAATTTCTGCCATGAAAAAGAAAGTAAAGAATGTTGGTGTGTGGATATACAGTTAGCATATAAAGTGTACTAAGTGACGGAAATACATGGGTAGGTAGATAACAGGTTATTGACCAAAAAGACGGGTAGTAGGTAATTTTTACAAATGAAACTTATATAAAGAGTTCACGCGACTACATCAAAAATTAACTCGCAAATTTTTATTTAATCACTGTAGATATATAATATAAATTGTTAAAAAAATACTACATAATTTAAACTGAAAAATACTTTTTTTTCCGCTGCCAGTACTACAAGCAACTCAATTGTAACATTTCACACCATTTAATTCTCACAGTATTCAATCAATGGCGCCGCTGCACACATTCGCAACGCGCATTATTTAACGAATCCACCGACCACGCATTGTTTCGTTAACCAACAATCCAATATATTTGTTATTCATATTTCCAAGAGAACGTTCACAATACCAAACGATATATTAGTGGGGATGCTTGGAATACTTAACCAACCGGAGCAGCCATGATTAAAAAGTCGGTCAAATTACGCGTGGAGAGAAGAGGCGCAAATCAACGCTAAAAAATAGTGATAGCTTACTCATGCATTTTTGAACACATCGTTATGCATGCACACAAGATAGTTATCCAGACAAAAGTGTAACTTAAGGCACTCTTAAGACGATGTGTGAAAGTTCGCCTCAGCAGAGAAAAATACATGGTAATGGCGACTCCAGTTATTTAAATGCTCTAAATAGGAAAGGCTATATTTCACGGGAGACAAAGTGCACGAAAGTCTGGCGGGTGATATCGATGCGGTGTATCAAGTCGGGTTGCTATTGCGCCGTTTATTTTGACTTATCCAAAAGATATTCGGGATTTATCTGTCTTTGTTATTTCTTTACATGTTATGAAGTTTTCTGGTTATAGACTTTTTTAAATATTCCTTTGAAAGCTAGCTTAAACATTGGAATGAAAGAGTCGCTATAGTGCAGTGAAAAATGAAAAAAAAAAAATGATTTGATGATATTTTTCTAAATAAAAGAACGAGCACGCAAGGAATTGTACGCTAGTCTTCAAGAAGTTTTTAACCTAATTAAAAACCTGAAGCAAATGTTAAAATTTCTCTTAGTAGAACTTGGCTACAGTTAATAGTGAACATGAATTAGTTTAATTAATTTTTGTGCCATAATTAACAGTGAACTTTTCATTGTCAATTATAAACAATATTTCGTAATGCATTCATTATTTTATTTGATATCTACATTAATTTTCTGTTATTTTATTTATATGATAATTTGAATTTGAAATTACAGGTTCATTATTTTGACTAGGTTATATTATACTTTTAACAGTTTGATATCGCAACTCCTTTTCCGTGAAACCATACTTGCCTTTACCCAGCATTGAGGCAATATCGTCCACAATGCACCATATTAGCCACCATACATCACAGTTATGACGTCACCACGGTGCATCGACGTTGTAACTTCACAATCACGATTACAGCCGCCATTGTGATATTGCGGCCTTTGTGTACAACTAGTTTATGTATTAGATCAATGCCTGGTTGCTTCTATCAAAACTAGGTTGTTGGGAGCGGAGTTTATTACCTATTAGTTCTCAAATGTGGTTTTGCCTATGAATTGGGGAGCTACATATCTGACATTAACTCAACATTGAGATATAAAAACTCCTTGTCTTCAGGGAATTACCTATCCTGTGCCAAAATTTCATCTCAATCACATGAGCAGTTTAAGCGTGTAGTACACAGAGCTGTTTATAATAATGGTAAGGAGTTAATGAATTTTTTCAGGCTTTGTTCTATCTTTGGAATTGGTTTCCACATGTTTCTGTGTACTCGTATTGTATTAAAACTTCAAAACTCAGGATGCTTTTGTACGAATAAAATCGGTAAAAAAACTTTTAAGTTAAACGGTTTTATCTTATGTGCACTGAAAACTAGAAAATAAAAAAATAGTTACTTACCTGTCAACCTACGTAGGTGGTCCCGGTCACATTAAACTAAAATAAAAACGTGGGGCCCATTAACTATTGCTGTAGTACTTTCTTCTAGAGGTATAATAGGTGTGGATTGCATCGACTTACTATAATCGTAACTGGAGATTTTGACAATCAATAATCAGCCGTAGCGGCTTCACCAGCGAACGCCGAGCTCATGATCTACCAAAGTATAAAGATATGCTTTGCCATAAGTAGGATTTCACAGGGGCCCCACGTTTTTATTTTAGTTTAATGTGACCGGGACCACCTACGTAGGTTGACAGGTAAGTAACTATTTTTTTATTTTCTAGTTTTCAGTGCACATAAGATAAAACCGTTTAACTTAAAAGTTTTTTTACCGATTTTTTATTTTCTAGTTTTTAGTATTTAATGAAAATGCCTACCGAATATTCCTCATTCTATCTAATTCATTTAGTGCATCATTATTACACGGTCTCTTACCTGACAATTTCCAGATACTTTTTTTTTAACAACACCAAAAATCATCACATGTCCTCTCTTGCTGTGGGTCAGCAGCGGTGAGGGAGTGCCAGACTCTTGACTAAAGACCGTTTTGTTCCGTCGTAGGCCTTTTATGTACCAGGGCCGCGGTAACTCATTTGAACAATCTCGCAGCCCAGGCAGGCCTTGGCCCTGTTGGGCCCCGCTGGAGTTACTGACAGTTTTCTACTTGTGAAGCCCTTTCATTTGATACCCATGTTGATGGGATTGATAAAACCTACGTTATCCGCCATTTTGTAGCGGCCGCCATCTTGGATTTCATTTTTTTATAGTAAATTGTATTCTACTTGTTGAGACCTTTCATTTGATACCCATATTGATGAGATTGATAAAACCTACGTTATCCGCCATTTTGTAGCGGCCACCATCTTGGATTTCAATATTTTATAGTATATTGTATTCTGCGTGTTGAGCCCTTTCATTTGATACCCATATTGATGGTATTGATAAAATCTACGTTATCCTCCATTTTGTGCCGGCGGCCATATTGGATTTACAATGTTATTGATATTACTATATTGTATTGTCATCGGAATTAAAGGTGTATACAAAATTTCAGATCAATCGGTTGACAGGAAGAGGGTGAAATTTGAATTACTAAAGGAGATGGCCAAAAAAAAACCCAGAGTCGACAGAAACTTCGTATATATGGTTGGATTCAGTATAATCTAGACACACGGCAGTGTGTCCGCCAAGTTCGAGCAAAAAAAGCGACACACCGGCCGTGGGTTATATTACACGAACCATTTCGGGCCAAATTCGAACACCCTATAACTCAAAATCTATTTTGTTCACGCATATCAAATTTCAAGTATCTGTTGAGACCCCCTCACTTATCTAAAATACAAAATTTCATTAATATACCTATTGTAGGTCTTGAGATATTGACGTCAGAAAATCGCTATTTTTACTGATGATGATGATGATGTCCTCCTAGCCGATTATCGGCTACGGCGGCTGTTCTCATGTAAGGAGATTAGCCAACTACGCAGGACATATTATAGTGCACGAGCATTTGCGCAGACACAAGTGCACTCCCTATTCCTTCACTCTCATAGTCCGATGGGACGGTAATCCGACACGACCGGAGAGAGATCAGGCGCAGGACCGACATTTACGTGCTCTCCGATGCACGGGTGAATCAATCACCAGCTTCCAGGCTCCGGGCTGCTTTGTGAAAGTCTTCTAAAACCCACAAAGTGATTTCGGCCCGACTCGGGAATCGAACCCGAGACCTCGTGCTCAGCAGCCGCACTTGCGACCACTAGACCAACGAGGCAGTTTTTTTATTTTTACTATACACTCACTGACTGACTGACTGACTGACTCACTCATCAAAAACCTAGACCACTTCCAATGGTCGTATTGACTTGAAATTTGGCATGGAGGTAGGTCTTTATGTCAAGGTAAAGGGAAAAATCTGAAAATGGTCAAGTGTGAGTCGGTTTTAAAATAATGAAGGTGTTTTATACCCCTAAGGAACTAAAACGAACTAAATTTATATAATATATCTTCGAATGGTCGTACCGATCTGAAATTCGTTACAAAGGTTTGTATTTAGTCAAAGTAAAGTAAAAATCTGAAAACGGCCAAGTGTGAGTCACTTTCGAAAATAACGAATGTGTAACTTTGATCCACAAACATAATATATGATAACATGTCATGTCAGTCAGTTGGTAAATCTAGTTCATTTCTTTGTAAGAAGCGTGCATATTAAAAAATCTGAAAGATAGAATAAATGAGTCATTTCCTTAACTAACTTAGTCATATGAAAAAAACCATGGTCTGTAAAGTCGTTTTACTGACGATAGTTGAACGTGACAACGTGAGTAGCTGCCGATTGTGCCTCTTTGTCGCTCGCTGCGTGCTCTCGCTTGCACTTCAAGCCTTAAACGGAACGCCTCAGAGCGAGGTAACGCCGCATGAGTCATGTTTTTTCGTGCGTGCAGCCGGCTCCATCGATTTATAAGACGTTGTCACGTCAAAAAATAAAATAAACAACCTTACAAAAATAAATGAAATCCCACCCAAAACATAAATGTGAAAGACTGCCAAGTTCGATAATATGGGAACGCTTCGCCTATAAAAGAAGTGAGATCTGAATAAGTACCAAGTTCCATACACATACCTCAGTTAAAAATAGTTACTTTTTAATGATGTTACTTGGCAAGTTTTAATAGAAAATTAAGTACTTGATTCATTGCAATTAGTAGGTTTATAACAAGGTGCGTGAAAACTTGCCAAGTAGCATCATTAAAAAGTAACTATTTTTAACTGAGGTATGTGTATGGAACTTGGTACTTATTCAGATCTCACTTCTTTTATAGGCGAAGCGTTCCCATATTATCGAACTTGGCAGTCTTTCACATTTATGTTTTGGGTGGGATTTGTAGATTACAAAAAGTATTTCATATCATCTAAAAACCATGGGGTTCTCTTTTTACAAGGTTTTTTCGATTAAGATTTTAGTACATAAAAAAGCTTAACTTTTCTGTTTACTGTTCATAAGAAGTTGTGCATAGGGTAAAAACTTTACACTCAGGTGTATGTCTGTTAGCACTATACACGAGTGAAGGTTTAGAGCTGACCTGATGATGGAGAAAAGAGAAGGTCAAAGGAACTCGGTAATGGTAAATATTAACTACCTCGTGTTTGGGCTCATATTATTCGCATTGACAAGAACTTTTCACTTATGCGAATAGTGACTAAAAATCTAAAAATAATTATATATATATTTTTTTTTTACTTTTAAGTTTTCTTTTTTATCAACCTTTGCCAGTTCAGAAGTTTACACGTAACAGGGAAACCTCCTCAAGTAGGTAAGGTCGGTACTTAATCGTATCTGGAGTGGTTCATGTGAATAGTGCAATGGGTGGGGGTCAAACTCAAGACCTTTACATTACTAGGCAAACTCTGTAACTATGGGGATATTACTATACGCATGTATAATGTTAGTATACCTTGTTTTTGATGGTCCTTTATGTAAATAATCTTTAAAATCAACAGAAATTCAACATAACCTATTTTTGTGAAAATACGATATAGCTCTTATACCCCATGGATTTCAGGCTCGACTTTTTGGCACCATCAAAGGTCTATCATAACGAACCCATTGGTACCCATTTCGTTGCTGTCGATTCTGGGTTTTTTTACTATGAAAATTTGGCCATCTCCTTTGACCCAAGAATGAATAAATAATAAATAATAAAACAAACGGGGTGAGCTAAATAAAACCGTTTAAAAATGAAATAATTACATTCGGTTGAAAGTCATGGAAAATAACAGGAATTATATTTCTCATAACAAGAAAACGTAACACAGAAAACCTAGTTAGTTAGTTAGTTAGTTACACGCTTATTTATCGCCCCACTGCTGGACACAGGCCTCCTCTCACACGGAGAAGGATTGAGCATTAATCACCACGCTTGCTCAATGCGGGTTGGTGATTTCAGACTATATAGTCCAGGTTTCCTCAAGATGTTTTCCTTCACCTTTTTATCAGCCATTGGTGTCTAAGATATACTTAGAAAGTACATACAAACTTAGAAAAGTTGCATTGGTACTTGCCTGACCTGGATTTGAACTCGCGCCCTCATACTCGAGAGGTTGGTTCTATACTCGAGAGGTTGGTGGTACAGAAAACCTACTCGTGTAAAATGATAGCCACATATGACATACTCACAAACAGAGCGCGATAGTCCTTACTTATTACCTGCTGTGCAAATATCACCGGAAACGCTTCCTACATGGAAGTAAACAATTTCCATTAGCCTGCAACTAAACACTACGAACAACTTAATGTATGTACCGTCTGGCGTTGTGTTACATGAGCGTGCATTATCATGTACGATAGACGTCACTATTGTAGAAAGGTTTTGTTACATATTGTGTTTGTAAGAAATAAATAGTGGTATTGTATCGTATGTTTTGGGTTAAATATAGCTTTAAGGTGATCTTCACACTGCCCCGCATCACGCTGCATCTTGCGTGTCGACGCACCTACGCGCGTTCCTGCGGGAGTGCAGATCTGCAACATCGTGCTGGTTTTTCACGCACTCACGCGCGTAGGTGCGTTTTGTAAATTCACGCACGGCGGCTTCCATTTTCAAATATACACGTCACGCCCATTCAAAATCACGCTCGTCACTGCGGGATCAGTGTGCCATACCTTGCGTTTCGCCCCGCACCAACGCGCGTGGGTGCGTTTTTCTCCGCATGTATGTGCGTGATCCGCATGAACGCGCGTGGATGCATTTTCAGTGTGTTGGACTATGCGTGTTTTCCATACAAACGGAGATATTTCCATACAACGGAAAAAAACGCATCCACGCACTACGCTGCATCATGCGGGGCAGTGTGATAATCGCCTAAGAGTTAATACATGCATCTTGAATACAATCGAACATCTTGGTAAGTTTATTTATTTTTACTTCTATCCGGTCTATGCAGTGATGAGATATTTTGTATACTATGACGAAAGATTATTATTGATCAGACTGCATTTAGGAACTGATCAGTTACCTAGAGGTATATTCATTGACTTACTAAAGTGATATTTAGTTACGATATGTTAAAAATCAAAATGAATAACGCATATACATATGTATGGAAAAGATTGTGTGTTTGTTCAGAAATGTGTGTAGTACACACTACAAAGCTATTTGTCGTAGTTTCAGGCAGTGGCGAGCACTTTGTATTCCTACGTTTTTTGTATTCAAAGTGAGCAGCTTGAAGGTATGCGTTTTTCACTTTGAGTGTGAACTGCAATATTTTTTACTGCGAAAATTTTCAAAAGAACTGTTCACACCGAATCTTTATTGCTGAGTGTTTTTGTGATACATTTTAAAGAGTAGGGATTTCAATAAATCATTTTTTGAATTTTATTATTGAATTTAAAATAATTTTAAAACTTTACGTTTTTGTTATTTCATATTTTGGATATGAAAAATGCTGAGCCGATCCCAAATAAAAATTGGTTTAAGGGCAAGAGAATGATGATGATGGTGATTAATTTGTCGTATCGTATGAACTATTGAAAGACCTTCTAGGGACACACTAGTATAAAAAATTTGAAAAAAAACATCACTTCTTACTACCTAAATCTCCCAGCTCCGAGTATTACTCGAACTGGCGTTGTTATCATTCCCAACAAACATATTTTAGGTAAAGCCGTCATAATATCTGAGGCGAAGTTTTTCGCTAAGTTGCTCCAAGTTTTTGTGCTGAGATAGCAGTAATACTTCTCGTCTACTTAAGTATGGTTTAGCGTGATGCCATTGGTCAGGCAGTTTTGGGTGTAGGGTGACTGTGTTTTCTTACAAAAACAAGAGATACGTTACGGCATACATTTATGCAAAAACGTTACATTTTACTCATGGCTATTAGTTTGGTGAAGCGTTATTTACTACTCTTATAGCCGCAAAATAACTAAAACTACTTTAGTAGACGATTCCCCTCATAAAGAAATCTATGTAGTTGTATTCGTCCTATATTTTGCTTCTCATGCATTTTACAACTTTACTGTTCGCATTATGACTAACACACGATAATTGTTTATCATATTGTAACATCTATCTATATCGTGCTCTAATTAAATGCTAAAGACTAACTTGAACAAGACAGGTACAACACTAACCTTACCATACACATACCTATTTATCGTATTACAGTGACCACACGATCCTACTTACCAAAACTTCTCCCATCTGCCGTAATAACCTCCACAATAATTACACACTATGGTCACCGTAGTCAAAGCAAGCTAAAGTGCAACAAGGATTAATTCCACACAAACTGCATTCTGTTGCTCTGTTGGTCTGTTGCTGTTGCGAGACAAGCCCAAGTTGCGCCGTTTGTTGCTTAATGCCAGCCTGCTGAATACTTGCGGCTAATGCTTGGGTCTGACTTGTGTTTCTGTGTTTGGGGATTAAGATTGTGCTTGTAAATTGGTTTGGTTGGATTTTTATCTGGGTGATTATGGCTGATGTGCAAAATTATTACATATGTATTACACGCAATTGTGAAAAGTACGCGAATGTCCATTTTGCTACCTGATTACTATTAAAAGTACCAAAAATATACCATTATCTAAATTATTTCCATTTTATTAACCCCCGACGCAAAAACGACGGGGTGTTATAAGTTTGACGTGTCTGTGTGTGTGTGTGTGTGTGTGTGTGTGTGTGTGTATGTGGCATCGTAGCTCCCAAACGGATGGTCCGATTGTAATGCGGTTTTTTTTGTTTAAAAGGTATGTCAGTCGGGAGTGTTCTTAGCTATGTTTGGTGGAAATCGGTTCAGGTCTTCAAGGTCATCAGCTCGTTTGCTAGATGTGATAGGAATGTTACACGTTCAGTTTACTTGCAAGTATATATGGGATCTGAAATTTGAAACACTAATGTCTTTTGGAACCATTGAGCTGGTCTGCTGTTAGGGCACGAAGGTAGGAGACGTAACCCTGAACTGCCTTTTAGTAAACCCATCGAGTTTGGGCTCGTTAAATTTGTCTTGACGAGTTCGCTTCATGTTTCTGATTGACGAGAACCTGATGCTGGAAATGGGATGTGGCGGATGAAACCCTGGAATCAGAATTAAACGGATAAACCGATTTATATTTTTGCTGAAAATCTAGAATGTCCAAAGGTGAATCTTTATTGTTTCTCAATCTGTGCAATTCTCCCAGAGCCAGTTTGTCATGAGGATTGTTAAACAGCTTCCTTTGGAAGAGATCGCAAATAGCGACCCCATCTTAAGATAAAATAAATTAAATGAAAGAAGGAAAAATTAAGGAGCTCCTTTAAAAAGCATGAAATAAAATAAAATTATAAATTTAAAAAAACCCCCGACCCAAAAAAAGTACGCAATAATTATGACAAAAAGTTAAAAACGCTAAATCCTATAAAAAGCAAAAAATAACTTATAACACTACGTAAACTAAATTTTGACGTGTCGGGGGACCGCTTTTTACCTTCATAAATACTTACATAAATCAAATGATACCTACCTAATTACAACATTAGTTTAAAAAAAAAAACACGTATCTAAAGTAATGAATTAGAGCGGTCCCCCGACACGACAAAATTTAGTTTACGTAGTGTTATAAGTTATTTTTTGCTTTTTATAGGATTTAGCGTTTTTAACTTTTTGTCATAATTATTGCGTACTTTTTTTGGGTCGGGGGTTTTTTTAAATTTTACCTATATTGGAAATATGTAACATGTACGTTTATATACATGTTCTAAGCACAGCTCAATTTTAGACCCTCAGCTGAATACTGGTTTCGGGAATGGGACAAACAATATTATACAAATTCCACTTACCCCCATTTTGATTGTCATAGACTACGTTTCGTGGAAATTTTAAATTTAATTCTCTTTGTACATATTACCACACGAGATATTACAGGAACGGAAATAATTATATTGTATAATTAAAATATATTTTGACTACATAACGGACTGCCGATTTACTTTTTCTCTGAACCCATACTAATATAATTAAGCGTTTGGATGTTTTGTGTGATAATTTCTAACTACCAACGTCGATATAACTATGTATGTCTGTAAAGAATTCGTGGAAATACGTCTGAGCCGCTTCATATATCTTATTGATTAAGTTTTAGTTTTTCTAGTTAACTCAGCTATAGAGAATCGTATGAAATTGTGCAGAATATATATTTTACTATCAGAAAATTGTATATCAGGGAAGAAAAATATCGATATACAAATTCACAATTTCCCAAACAGGATCGGAAAATTAATACTTATGAAGGAATTGAAGAGGTTTTCAAGTCGATTGCGTATCTATCCGAGACGCTGTTTTGACCCAGATGTTTGAACCTTCAATATAAATTCAACAATCTACTTACCTAAATACGTTTGCGAATTTTCCATTTAAATATTATTTATTTATGTACTTACTTAAAATAGAATATTGCTTTGCACTGTAATTTTAAAGGTCGAATTATTTTTGAATTTGAACTTTAAAGCAATATTTTGATATTCAATCTTTATTCATTCTCTGTTATTTGCCTTTGTCGTTTTTTAAATAGTAACAGCCTTAATTTGGGTTTAATAAAGTTAAGTAAAGACACCTACATAATGTAATGGCGAAATTTCATCCAAATTATTTGCGCACTAAGACTGCAGTTCTGTGGACATTTAAGAAAGATTTGTTAGAATATGTTTATGTTTGCTAGAGCGAATAGACGAGAAGAAACATTGTATAGTAGAATTACACTGTGCGTGCATCACAGTGCCACACACGGGTCACCTTAACCCGATTTTTTATTGAACTCATATCACGATAGTTACCGGAAAACTATAAAAACTTTCTACAAGGTCACCGATGACAGGGTAAGTGTCACCAACTGAGCACCGAACCCTGCTCTTAACGTCATTTGCGTTTTAGTGCGCACTATTTGTGACACACTTTTTGTTTATAGAGCTATTTTACGACTTTTGTACTGCTGGGAGCCGTAACTTACAAGAAAAGGCCAGTTGATGATGTGAAAGGGTTAGGAAAAAAGTTTGTGCATTTTTTGTGGGAAGGTGAATTCTATTATCATTTTTCGTCCCATAGCCCCATGGCATGATGGAGCTAAAACTTCATGTCATGTGACTGAAAAAATGATGAATAAAATAAAATATAATTATGTAATTTTAGAAAAAACTAGCTACTTTCAAAGTTTCATGTTTTATTGCATTCCATAATGTACAGTATAACGTGGAAATAATGTAAGGTAGCAGTAACAATAATTACGGACTATAATACAGTAACGTGCTTTTACTATCCTCGAGTATAATTTTGGAAAATTATCAAAGAAAATTTTTGGTACTGAAACTGCTTAAAGTTCCATAGTCATAACGATACAGTACACGGTAACATAAATTAAACTATATACGAATATATTTAGTACATAGAGGAAGCTCTCTCATATCCTATGTGTTGAAACTTGCTAATATTGATAGTTAATTCAATTATGGTTTCGTATTGATACCATTGGTAATGTTATTACCTGTGCTAAAATTAGCGATGAATCCATATGTATTATAATTATTATCTATCTGGTCTAATGGAATTAGTGTTTGGATGGTTTTCTATTTATTGAATTTGTGATGGTTTAAAATACACTATATTAATCAATTGATCATGTCTATTAATCAATATCGGAATAAGTTTTGTATCCAGATAATAAAAAATGCCCAAATTAAGATACACATATCTTATAGTCATAGTTATTTGCGAATAACAACAAAATTTCAAACATTATCATCACTAGACATAATTACAATTTTGTGTGAAAATGTGTAATACCTGGTAAACTAAACGCGTCGGTAGATAAAGTTGTGCGACAGTCGCGCGATAGTTGCGACGCGACACACGTGACCTGACACGCTAATAACTATGACGTGAGACTTCGCGTCAATGTAGTAAGATTTGACACTCTTTTTAATTAAATATTTCCTTAATGGAAATAAGAATTTGGCTGTAATTTTACTTACAAATATCAGAGAAAGCAAAAATACCGCGAATCGGCTCATAATGTACGGCTCATAAGAAAATAATTTTCATAATAAATTTTCCAAAAAAACAGAGTTTTTTTCTTGGGCCATTCCAAGAATTAAGCACCATCTTAAAAACTTAACATAATTTAACCAAAAATTTTCCGATCCACATCCATCCGATAAAAAAACCTTAACAATGTTACGAGCCGAGACTGGAGCTCAGTTTATCTTATTAAACCAATAACGTCGACTATCATGTTACCAGAAAACAATTTCGTAAAAAGAATATGATCATAAATTCTCTTTCATTTTGGATGAGAACTGATTTATGAAATTCTTTTAAAACTGATAAAAGATAGCGTTGGTATTTTTATACCTGAATTATTGCTTCTGAGATGGTTTTATGTAAAGATTATTTTACGCGGTCCTTTTTTGTGAAGATAACGAAATTGTAGCGCTATTTTCTTTGTAATTTATGAACTACCGAAATTGTCGCCGTTTTCAATTTTAAGAATTTTTTTACCATAGTGTCCATAACACAATGCTATTTGTCTTTTATTTTGCAAATAAATTATATTCATGTTAGAGAATAAGCAAATAACGCAACATGACTATAATTTATTTGTTAAATAAAACAACATTAACATTGTTTTATTTATACAAATAAACAATACTTTGTCAATAACTTCTGTGACAGAAACGAAATTAGATATTATGATGAGACTATTCAATATGAAAAACATGTCCCTGCTGTACAAATGTAAACGATCACGAGATTTTTTTTCAAGCTCTGATATCACTCTTTTTCACAATGTGCGTAAAACACATTGCCAACAGAGTAAGCTTTTCGAATTTGGATACAAAATTCCTAAGTGTTAGTAGCCAAACCTTGGGTGTCTCTAGCTTTTTCTCAACTAGGTATACCGTGGTCGGCTTCCTGCCTTACCAGATGCAGCTGGGCACCAGTGTTGTAAATTTTCAGAGTGTTGAATGCACGCACCATGCAGCAAGAACAGAAGTCACCAGACAGTACCGTGAAATGGGTGCACAAACTCGCAAATACAATTTGGTAGTAACTGCGTATCGGAGAAATTGAGCCCGTGTGTCGACGCCCTAATGTTTTGCTGCTAAATATTAAATACTGACCAATTTACTAGCTCAGAAATATAAAAATTGCTGAACTAAATAAATTACTATTAAATGCTTATTAAATCAAAACATAACTGGGACATAATTTGACTTCTGATCGTACCTTTCGTGTTTCAAGCTCCGAGAATATAAGAACATAGTAAAAAAAAATTATGTAGGTATCAAATATTTCACTCAATAAAAGAGTTAAATTACAAAGCCCAAAATGAAATACCAATGATAACGTAGACCAGCAGAAATAGCAAATAAATTATTGGAACCATTTCAAAATTGATTTCGAGCGTAGAGAGCGAATCAATGGTTGTAAGTCCAAAATGAACAAACGAATATACTTGTACACTGAAATACGAAGCCTTATAAAGATAACCTTCAAAACTTCGTCCGTAAAACAAAGAGAATCACGATCGAAATGATAAACAACTTATTAAAAGTCAATGGTACCAAAGATTTTGCTCAAGATATACTAATTTGTATATCTGTCCGTTTACATTCAAACAAGATGGTATCACTCTGATGAATCGGTTCTAAGACTTTGATTGCCATCACTTTGTAAATTGTAAATTGATTGTTTTGCCTGAACCCTGCCATTAATCTACTCTTTATTAATATTGTTATTGATTTATTGAAGTCACTTAGCGGGTGAATTATCTTTTACAGCGAATTTTACTGTTTTTTCCTAGGAGTTTCTTTGGAGTTTTATTGCCTTATTTTTTGTCCCGGTTGGCAAGTCACTTCGTTATTAAAATATTACTTCTCTTAACATATTCAATAACAAATCCAATCATTTGACTCTATCTATCTCAAAGTAAAAGATTATTATGTAAATACCTAGTCAATTAGCTAGCTACAATATAATAAGTTCAAACCGTAATTAGCAATCAAGAACAATTCCTAGCTTCTATCTCAGACAGGCAGACAATAAACATTTAGACAAGATAAACAATAGGCTTAGACCTCAGACAGTCGCCGCCAACGTTTAAGATTTCAGTCTAAAATTACCATACCTACCTATCACAAATCAAAATTTAAACACAATCTCTTCTTCAAAATATGAAGCTTGTAGCTTCTAAACTGTTGTTTGATATTTGAGGAAAATTGCTCTTTAAATATACGCCCTTTATAATTTATAACAATAGGGGCAGAACTCCCCTACTTTTCTCCTAGAGGGGTAGGCCCAAAGTGTACATTAACGTAAATGGGTATAAATAAAATTTGGTGCGTATTACTTGCCGCCAAGGATGAGTAATAAATACTTGTAATACATAATTTCACACATGAGCTCCCGAGGGCTATGTAGATTGCTTTTGTCTGAAAAATATGAGTTTATTTGTTTTTCCTTCATATCCAAAGTTATTTAAGGGGAAAATGCACATAAAACCATGCAACATATTCCTAAACAGACAAGCCAACAAACAATAAACAGAGCACGCTTCGATCGACAAATATTCGCAACTAAAACTGCAATTCAATCGAATATATCATTTTTACAGCAGTTGCTAACTAAAAATTGATAAACGCTCCAATTGTGCTAGGGTTGTCAAAAAACAAACGAATTTGATTCTGTTAAATAAACAAAACATTTGACTTTTGACAAGATCTTTTTCAGCAAAACTTTATGAAATTGAACGAGGAGCTTTTTGCCTATTTTTGTCTGAAATTAAAAGAAAAAAGCTTGTACTCGGTTCTCTGTAACTCGTAACTGTAACTTGGTTCAGCCACTTTAACCTATCACCGTCTCCGCTTTAGGTACACCTATAACTGTGCCAAATTTAAATTTCCTTTTAGCCTGAAAATAAAACAAATAAACACAAACTTTCGAACTATAACCATTCTTATGGATTTGTCCTTACAAAAGGGACTTTTTAACAGTTTTTCTCTCAACACCAGCCCTAACTGCATTGGTTAGGCACGCGTATACCGGATAATTGTTAACCGGACGCGCGTGTTATTATCGTTTTAACTCCAATTTACAATCACATGCATCGCATCGGTCTGAACAGTACGACTTTCATTTATATTCTGCACTATTTCTGTATTTTTTTGTGAATTTTTAAACGCCTGCATGGACTTTGTGTTACGGTGATAAAAGCTAATGGTAATTATTGTATGTTATGTTAAAAATGTTGTTTTTTCGTATCTGCAATTCTTTTGTTAAGCTTTTAATAATAACTGCATGCGTCAAATCTATACGTTATGTGTTTATATGTACCTACTCAAGAATGTCGGTTTCATTTTGATTTTATTAACAAACATATATTTAACTGAACAAATGAACTCTTCTTGTTCTGAAATCAAGTGTCGGCGTCGTAAACCTGAAAAATATTAAAGAAAAAAAAAAATGTAAATACTGGAATGTAAATGAGGAAGTTTATGTATACATTTTCCTGTACGGACAGACAGGTTGATTTTAAGAGTTCCCCAACTTAATGAAAACGAACTCATCTCGCTCGCAAATTGTTATTAACTCGGCAAACTTACTTAACTAAGGTTATTATTAAAAGCAACTTAGTCGAGTTATTTTTTTTAACGATCGTTACCTTACCGTGGTCCACATTTTTTTATAGTAATTAAAAATTCATTGGCGTCCATTACAGTTTTAATGGTAATGTAATAAATTTTTATAAGCGACGATGTGAAAATAAAGTAATTGCTCTACTGTACTTCAAAGGGATTTTTTTAGTACTTCCCACATAAAACGCGGGAGGACGGATTTTTATGTTAATTGTTATACAAAATTGTTTTATTTATGGAGCACTTAATGTCTTATCATATTTATGCTGAGTCACACTTTTTAGATAATTGTTTGTGATAGCGTGGAATGTGTCTATCAAAGTTATTGTTGAAAAACCGGCCAAGCGCGATTCGGACTCGAGTCGTAGGGTCCCATTCCATTACATATCCATAACTATATATACGTACAGCAGTCTTAGTAGAATGGTCTTCTACCCTTTAGTTAAAAATCCCTAATGATCCTTTTTTTCATTATATACATTATCTAGTAGGTAAGTGGTACACGCTGATTGTTACAAAATACAAGCACACAAACAATCAAACATTTTGAAACAACACCAGAAACTAACCAGTCATAATTCGTTCCCCATCGGCTGTAGCACCGATGTTGCACAAGTGCATCCCCGCTGCACATCAATCGAGGTAATAAGTGGCAGATGAATTGCATCGGCGCGGCGCGTCAAAGCTACGCTGCGATATTAAATGCTAGGGATGGGCTGACCACAACGTATGGTGAAGTTTGAGGTAGGTATATCGAATACTAGCTGGGTCCTGTAGTTTTATCTATAAAGCCCGGGAAAAGTCCTCGGGACACCGGGTCAAATTAAATCTTCTATTTAATTTAATCTATTTTTTTTTCAATTTTATCTATGCCTCTTCTCTATAGTAAAGGACTTTTCAAATCGTTTCAGTAGTTTCGGAGTTTTAACAGTAGGAGTATTAGTAAGTTTTTTAAAAATCTTAAATGGCATTTTTTTATATTTCAACAATGACCGTCGTAGTTCTCAAAAGATGCAAAAGTATATTCCACCTTAAGAGTCTTACAATAATAACGCAACGAGCTATAACACTTATAGAAATATAATAATCAATTTCCATTTACACCGCAAATTAATCCCCAAAATCACCATACCCAATATCGATAGTAAGCGCATCACTATAATAAGAGCATAACGTAATTTTCGCATCGATACCGGCGCGTATCGAGTCGACGCAAATCTGTTTCAGTGTAATTATCAGTGACAGCACTATGGTTTCAAGTGATAGGCTTTAATTCCATTTCAAAATCATTTGCTATTCAAATGGGTGAGCCAGATTTTGATTTTGATTCAAAATTGCTTTATAATCTCTTTGTAAACGTAAGTAGGTTTTGATAGAAATATAACAATAATTAAGTGTTTTGTCCTTTTCAGGTACGTATTGACTTCCAGAGATCACCACGTCATGTAAGTAGCTACACACAAACCAAATAATTCCTTATAACTTTCGTCAGTATTATTTTAAACTGAGTTAGAAAGTTCAGTATAAAACACAGCAGCACTATAAATTTATTATGTAGCTCAACAGCCAAGCCTTTAAATTGTTGCTGATTAATTTATATAATTGAGAAAATAAAGGTGCATAATAATTTTCGAAACGAGAGATCAAACCACAAAGCCACACAGATCGTTTTGTATTTATGAAGGTAACAAGATTTAAAAGCCGCGAACGTGATCACAAAGCTGTTCAAGCAATAAATAAAATAGTTTCACGCGAATAACTGACATTACATATAAATGCCGAATACCGAAAGTACATTTAAATTTAAAATTCAGATATTTTACAAGTGAACAACTGTAAAAAAATTGATAACACGACCGTTGCCGGAACAGTCTGATTGATTTATGTATTGTTTCACAATTCAACCGGCTATTTGTTACTATATCGTGAGGGAAATATTTTTTATTTATTCATTCAATTGGAAAATTGAAATGAAAAATACTGCTTTTGACGTATCATTGGAACTACGCAAACGCATTTTATATGTAACTTTGAAAAAGTACACAGTGTTAGTAAGTCCGTAAGACAATAAACTAGAGTGATAAATGGAATAAAATATATCCACATATTACTTTTTATGATGAAAACTAACCAACCATGTTTATTAGTATCAAAACAACGCCTCGGTTTAAATGCACACTAATTGCAACTTTATTAAATTACACTATTTTATGAAAAACGAATTCATAATTAATACTTAGTAATTAACCGTGGCTATTAAATTAAAATTAATTACTCAGTTATTTGTGTATTAGAGTTTACATGCGTTTGTAAATATTTAATAAAGTGTAGGCACGTCATATTTCGAACATAGTTTATTTTCACGATTTAGTTTTTAAATTATACATAGGATCTATTATTTAGGTGGAGCTGAATATAGTGTCAGAAAATACTGAAATGACACAAAATAAGGGCTGATCAAACTTAATTATATCGTACACTTACGAAACATTTTGCGACTGAAATACTTTCAAAGTGAATTTAAAGCCAATCATTAACGTGATTATGATCTGACTAACTCCAATCCCAAAGCAAGCACACAAAGCTTGCGGACATAATGTCATAATACAATGTGTCGACAAATCCATACCTACTAATTCTAAAGCCGATGACAATAGAGTCATAATATCGATACACCACCAAAATATATTATCGCCCGCAAACAAAATTTAAACTAACCGAACCGGGAAATCGAATCACAAAATCGTTTACAATTCATAAATTTAAATCGATTCAATCCTAATATTTAAATGAGATTCAATGGTGACATTTGCCGAAGTTAATACTGTTCGTTTAAGTCCACTGTTGGTAAGGGTGCATGTTCAATATAATCTGTTAGGGAACAGATTTGCATTATAATATCAATTGTGTTTTGGGTTTGTTTAATAAATTTAGAATTTGTTGGTTGATAACTCTTTGCAGATTTGCAAGCCATTGTGAAACTGCGAGTGATTTTATCGTAACAGTAATGTTCTAATGTTGGAAATCTGTTAACAAAGTGTTAACCATAAATATTCGTGCCTTGTATGAAGATGGAAATGGCTAGAAAGAATGTTACTTGTGACATGACGTACGAGATACAGTCATAAAGAATGATGATTTATAAATTATTTGTATTTAACATCTCACATTATGAAAATTCTCTTTTGAAGGCATTGACCTTTCCACGGTACATCTTATTTTCCATTTCATTAACTATTTTGAAATAATGTCTATCGTCTGTTCGGAGACAGACAGTTTTTGTGTTTCTTAATGGACTTATTGTCAATCTTAGTTACTGTTAGACTTTTTTGTTACTTAGCATTACGTAGAAACCTAAAATAGAAAGCTAAAGAATTAATTAATAGAATGGAAATTCTTTTTGAATAGACAAGAAAAAGATTTGGTCAACTGAATTATATTAATATTGAGAGAATACATTCTAAATTAGTAAAAACATCTAGGTAAGAATTACCTACGTACTAAAAGTCTGTAGTAGTGTGCAGTTCTCAGCTTGCAGTTAATTCATAGAATCGGACAGTCCCATTACCGGCGCTAGAACGTCCCGTTATTTTTACTTAACTTAAACAGTTCGCGAAAGTTCACCTTAGAAAAATATAGTGGTTGGAGGAAAGAAATTCATACATCATTCTCCAGCCCAGATCTCCTTTCATTTCACATTCAATAATACTGGTTAGGATTTCTCAAATTCACAAATATTTCTAGCGGTACGGCTCAGATCCTTTATTTTTGGCATGTATACGAATTTAAATATATGTAGAACCAATTAGCGACGAGCCCATAGCGAGCCCCATACACGATGAGACGTATTCTCGTTGAACAAATCTCATCCATTCTACTCCATAATTATCCTTCCAGTGAATGAACTGAAAATTCTATAGACACCAATGTTCCTTCAGCTGTAATCCCACATTATTTGTATAACCCTGAAAAGAGCCAGGACCTCGAGATTTTTTAATTCAATTGAATAAACCAGATTGTTTGTATACAAAGCGGGTCCCAATTTAATTTATATTCAAACTAGCTTCTGCCCGCGACTTCGTACGCGGATCCTGACCCTTATGCCAGCGACTACGGGGTCAGCAAAATCAAAGGCCTGAATCGTCTGATATTGAATTTTAAGGGCCCGTTGCATCGTGACTGGAAGTCGACCCTAACATAATTGGGACAAAGGCTCTTGAGATAATAACGACAATAATAATGTTCGTTCCATTACGTACTGATAGGTTCAAACTAATACATTTTACATCCTTCATCATCCCTTATTTTATCACCCGTGGGGGTTGAATGGGGGTTGAATTAATCAAAATCGTATTTAAGCGAAATTTTGATTCGTCATCAGGACTTCTTTATAAAATCTAAGAAGATGTATACAAACTTTCATCCCCTATTTTATCCCCTTAGGGATGGAATTTATCAAAATCCTTTCCTAAGGGTTACCTACGCCATAATAACTTTATGCATGCAAAGTCTCAGTCCGATCGGTTTAAAATTGACAAAGTTTCATACAAACTTTCATCCCCTATTTTATCCCCTTGGGGGTATAATTGATCAAAATCCTTTCTTAGCGGATGCCTACGTCATAACATCTACCTGCATGCCAAATTTCAGCCCGATCCGTCCAGTGGTTTCAGCTGTGCGTTGATAGATCACTATGTCAGTCAGTCAGTCAGTCACCTTTGAGTTTTATATATTTAGATTACTCTGTCCGAGGAGTCAGTTAGCTCCAATGTCCGTGACAATCTAATTAATCAGAAAAAGATAAATAAATAAAATCACTGAAAAATTTTCAAGCCATCACATATCTCCCAAAAAATATTTAATTTAACGTTTTATCTCGCAGAACTGTTCTGTTTACTTAACATCGCACTTAAAATATCTGTGGGTGGTAAGTAAATCACATTTATTTCTGGTCAACCCTCTAAATTTGGAACCTCGGCCTGCCCTTTTTGAACTTGTGGACAGTGTCAACAGAGTCTAAATATAACAATCCACAAACTTAAATCAACGTCTGTGATTTTGATGGCAGTGTATAAATAATTCAAGCCTTTCCTCGTGTCGACGTGTGTGGTGGCTACGATTATTTTCACAACCTTTATTTAAATTTCTGCTCTCATTTTAATCCCATATTGGCACTTATTCTTTGCGCTGGCATTTTATTTAAATTAGCTTGTCATCTCTCCAACTGCGCCCGCCTTGTTTTATATTTAAGTGCATTGCGCTCGTAACAGCCAGAGCTATCCAAAGCCTGACCTTACACTTAAACCTCGCATATTTTCTCACTGTTGTCACTTTAATTACTGCACAACGCTTGCCAAGTATTTTTTACGACTAAAATTAAAGCTGAAGTATGAATAGTCTAGAAAAGTATGAGTAATATTCAGCAAGAGCTCATTTGGGGCAATCAAAGTGTCTGATCTTTGGCATCGCTAGAATCCGAGTTTGTGCCCAATCACGGGCCGCCTCCCCGAGCCTTGAGAACTGAGTGCAAAATGTTACTTTAATAATTTATGTGTGTGACTGCACCCTCATATTAAAAACATTCAAGGAAATTTTCTCGCTACTGGCCGAGTCATAGAAAAGTTATAACAGTAGATCAAAACGATGCAAAAGATATAATGTGATAATAAAATTTTTAATGAATTTTTGCATCATTGTGTCTACTTCCTATTAAGCAAAACTGCTAAGTCATTAGTTCAGTCGCATTTAATATATTTTACAATTTATTAACAGCTATGTTACTTAAATGTACGAGAATTTGTTGTAATACTTTGAAAGCTATGCCAATTTTCATGTACTTAGCTAACTCAACCCAGACCTCACACAAAACTAGGTCGCCAAAAGACCTTGAAAAGCCAAACATTTCCAACAAAATAAAGTTCTTGCATTACTGAATAGAATATTTTCTCTGTAGGTCGAACACTCCAGCCAAGAATTCGATTCGAGCGCACTGCACCGCTCTGGGTGATCTATGCCCACTTTATGAGCGAATTAAAATGGCTGCCGAGTGACTTATGACGTCATTATAGCCGTTATGACGTCACACCTATGACGAATATGTAGCAGTGAAATTAGTAGCCGTTTCACTATGAAGTTGGAATTTCATTTTGATTTATGTCCTTTTTAAAACTTTTTAATTATAAGATTTATATTCTTTTTTGCTGAAGTTAACGCTTCTAAGCGCGACCAATTTTCGGCTACTATATTCTCTTAACGTTATTGTCAAGAATGTAAATAGGTTCGAAACTCCCCAATTTATTAACAAACAAATAAAGTAGTTAATAAAAACAGAATGCGCTATAAAGTCCGTCTAATAATGTCCATCATTTAATTAATTGGATTCCAAGTGGCACGCAGTAGGGCTCAGGGAAGTGATACAAATGTAAATCAACCGTCCATTATGTGCCCATTGAAAGACGGGGCCAAGTGAAAGATTACAAGTGATGTGATATTTGAGATCCTGCTTAGATTAGACGATATGTGATAAGAGGAAAATATATTTCAGTCTAGCTTCGGTCCTCGGTTTTGCCCAAGTACCGTGCTAACTACTTCGTGCCCCTAAATACAGTTACATAGCCTGGATTAAATAAATTGATATCTATAGCTTATAAGGCACTTTCAAATTAGACTGGTAATCCCTGAGGTTATTGCGCTTATTATACTTATAGGTTTATATTATTACCAATAAAATTATTCGATTCGATCAAAACGAAATTTGCAATTACAATAAAAAAATCGTTGCCATTAAAATTTTGCGCGACTCGTAATCAATTCTAAAGCGGTGTCCACATTTTTCCTACTTAAAATAAATTACTTTTGCACAAAGCCACGTCGGGACGTTATTTACAAAAGTAAATAAGAAATACTGAGATCCAAAGCATCTTAGTCGTTTTCCCTTCACTGTACCGTAGATTGGAACGTAGGAGACTTGAGGATTTTTTCTTTGGCACGGACTTGAGATTTCTTTCCCCTGAAGCGATTTATATTCTTTGCTAAAGATTAACTCTATTATGAGAAGTTCAGTTGGAATCACTTGGTTTATTCGCAATGTCAGGTTTTTTTTATTTGTTTCTAGTGTAACTTTGTAGAGGTGCAAAGCTTTGCTTCGTGATATTAATTTTGAAAGAAAAGCTACTGCTCGATTGAAGGCGGAAAGCATAATGGTTGTGAGTTTTGAACTTAACTCTTTCGTTTGTAACTGAGAAGATTTTTTATATGAAAAAGTTTATACGTATCATTACTGAAGTTATATGTAGGTATTAGTAAGTACATATTATCAGATCTGACTGTATGTAGGTATGTATCGTACCCGCACGTACATGGTCAGCGCGACTGCCACATTCCATATATTCAGTTCACTGTTTATATTAGTTATTGATAAACTGTTTTTCTCTTATTGACTCTGTTATTTATCACCCATAATTTTCAGTCAAAGCGATTCCTAGAAAAGAGAATAATATAAATATTTCTATCTACATACGTTTAACGGCAGAATTGACAGAAGCAATGTTTGGACCAGAATTCGAATTTACATTTATTATGTTTTACTATTTATATAAAAAAAAATACTGTTATAGCAATCCCAACAAAATAGAAAATGTCTTACCTATCGGTATTTTTGTAGTATCTTGTAGACGCAATAAAGTTTTTTCATTCATTTAAATACCACAAGTTCTCACGAAACGATGCCAGATAACATATTTGTGCATCATAGCACTCCGTTGTTACAGCGTTATTTCTAAACCAACCATTGTCGTCTAAAGATAAAAGATAAAAAGTCGTTTATTCAAAGCTCGCAAAAAAAACATCGCTATATGAAGGTTAAGTTTAAAAAAGACAGCCTCCAAAAACGGCCACCCTTCACCACTTTCTATGTGTTTTTGCTGTAGAGAAGAAATGGTGGAACTAACTCCCCAACAAAAATATTTAAGTAAACAAAAACTGCATCAGAAAAGTTCACCATCCTGCACACCTGTGACATATTTATGTACTGTGTGTCGACAACACATGACACTTGTTGAGGCGTCGTATCAACACAGATCACACGCCGACACTGTACGTATCGCTGGCGAACTATTTGCTCAAGTTTTGTGTACTTTTACTCCGTTGTTGATGCGTTTTGTAGTTTAGAATAATGAAAATATGGTAGTAAGATGTGGTATGGAATAAAACCTTTCAGACGCAGTCGGTTAGCCACATGGTAAAGCACCTAATTGCAGACTTGTGTTATGGGTGCTTACATAACAGTTAATTTAAAAAAAATCTTTGGTACTCACATAATATACTATATCATAACAACCCGCTGAAGAGCGGTTTGTGACCTTTGGGTAATTACAAACGAAAAAAACAAAGAGCATATAATTAAAATTCGAGTGCATTTACCTGCAAATTCTTTCAAAAGTATACATTTACAAAACCTTTTAAAAAACAAAACGTAAACGGTAAATGAAAGTCTTAACCACAAAAAAAAAACGACGAAAAACATCTACAATGCAAATAAGAACTGCTATAAACAATGGTGAGCCCTTCCATTAATTAACTCATTCCCTTTTTATTTGCAAAAGTAATTAATAGCTAGTTATTCAACGGGGGGCGGACATTATAAGGGATGTTAAAAAACCCTTTCATTTTTCCAAAGCTTTGGTAGCCAAGAACTAGACAATTAATTAAGACGACCGACAAGATGGATGCCGTCTAAGTAAATGAACTGAGAACATAAACGAGGTAGACAGATATTATTGCAGAAAATCCAGTCTCAAAAAAAAACTCGTCTGCCTAGCCTTTATCTAAGTATGTTGCGGTCTTTGTCATCGGAATCTGACTACCCGTAACAACTGCCAGAGCTGTTCAGGTAACAGTCACCCACGGCTTATCAGCCGAGTGCGCAGAATAGCAACCTACCACGCGACTTGAATGAAACCGCTGGCGGAAGCTGGTAATTAAATACTGTTCTTATAGTACCTGTTCATAGTGCACCTTCTGACAATTAATTAAAGGATGTACTGTAACGAGATATTTCGCTCCCAATTGTATAAAACAGACGTCTCTCGTCAGACTAAATGAAATTGCAAACGTTAACAATTGCATGCACCATGCATGCTGTATGCACATGCACGGTATGTGCACATGCATCGTGTGTGCACAGCTAGTTAATACAAGATGTGTGAGATATCTTGTACGTTTGATGTTTGTCTTTGCTCTAGCTTTAGGGGATTGGAAAAGACTTTTAGTTCACATCTTACTTTCGCAGTACTTTTCAAAGAGCTTGAATAAATAGTTAGAATTTTTTCTTCTTTCAGCATATTATACAAATCCTTACTAATATGTATTGTAAATGCGAAAGCAACTATGTTTGTCGCTCTCCTACGACATTTTAAAAAATATTGTCATTCAAATTCGTCCGTGTTCTCTCAACTCTTTCTTTTTCCATTCTCATTCATCATTATTTGTTAGGATTTAAATAAAAATTACCAGACAAAATTCAGTTTTTTTTAAAGTACCCTATCTCATCTAACTCTAGTTCCATTCACTCTTTAAGTAGCGATACTAATGCTATAACATATAGTACGACTGTAGGGTGTTACCGCGACACACAACGTGAACCGAACAAGCAGCTGCTTCCACCGCAACCTCACAAACACTTGTACAACATATCCGACTGTTCAACATACATAACTATTTACCTTACTATTCATAATAACACGCACAATATTCAGCGGACGAACAACCTTTGAAACTAAATACTAATTCAACCTATCAAATTATTTTAGAAAGAAAAAACAATGGCTTTTGTCGAAATTATGAAAATTACGGATTATACTGCATGATTACCTATATGTTCTAGTCCTCTGCAAGTGTCATAAATCTATTTAATTACTTCTTAGTAGTGTATTGGTAATGTGGGCTTCAGGATATATTATACTGGTCTACGGCATTGGCGAAACAGCTGTGTTACGAAATGTAAAAATAATTTTCATTTAAAAGAAATTAAGTTCGCTTTCCTTCCTCCCAAATGGTGACGCATACATTTACATAAACAATAAAACGTTTTAATATATCTTAAAGTAGAACCGTCGATATAAAAATATTCCCAGTTTAGTTTTCACGAGCTAACTCCGACGCCGAAGTGCATTCACACATAAAAATGCAATACAACGGATAGTGAATAATTTTAAATAGCCCGTGAAGTCCTGGGTGTGCCTCCATTCTGCCAATCCGCCAAGCTGCCAGCCTGCCGGGCTGCCAGTATGCCAGGCCGGCCATATTCCATTCATTCTGGCACAAAAACCGGCGGTATAAACACTGTATGGAGTTTGGCAGTGCAACGAATGTACGAGAAAAAGACGAGCGTGTTGTGGTGAGGGGCGTGGACCAAAACCTAATATTTGGCCCAAGGTATTAAATATAGCGATTATAGCCAGGGATCAAACCTTTGTCTAACCTTTACATATTATTAATCGTTTGATGAAAACAGTTGGCCACGTTAGTTTACCTAAGACAAATGATTGTCCAAAAAAAGAGAACTCTACCTTAAGACAACAGTAAAAGAATAAGTTGTCTCTAAATATACTCAATTTATTTTTGAAGTGTATTGAAATTGAAATGTTTTTTAAATAATGTCAGACATCCATACCTCTAAACGACTTACGCTTATCCCCGACACTCCACACTAGACCAATTCCAAATGTAACTGCAGTACTTGGCACACGCGAGTGTTCACAAAAACTATAGTCGCGAATAAAATACAATTTATTTATTGGTTCCATTGACGTTTATACGGGCGAACGCCAAATCACACAATAAACACGCCAAGAGCAGCGCGCAATGTACGCTGAATAAATCCCACGCGAAGTTTCGCGGCCTCGAATTCCGTCGGCTATGCTGAAGTTCCGTGCGGAAAGGTAATTGCCTGAATTTGAAAGGAATACGACTGAATATAGTTTGAAAATATCATAGTCATCTTTATAAAGTTTTTAACACTTTCTTGATAAAAGTATTTTGTGATTTTTCTTTATTTTTGTATTTTATAGTTCAGGTCCCAGGTGGTTTACAAATGGATGAACATAATGTAAAACATGATATATTCAAAAAGCTATTTGTATCGCCCAAAATGTATTACATATTATAAGTCTCAGCAGTATAATGCATAAATTCCAGTCCATTTCAAAATCTGTTAAGAGTATTAAAAAGTGTACTCAGTAAACGCGAACGCACAATATCTTTTTAACGAACAAAAGCATTAAAACCATATGGAACTTAAATTTAATGCACAATTTTGTCGAAATTCTGAAATTCTGTAGTCAAATGAACCCTCATCTGAACACGTGGTTCTGAATTGAACAACCTTGTGACACAGTGTAGGAAAATGTACTGTAAGAAAAATGTTACTCTGTAACTTTTGTATTGTAAAGTCGTGGAAAAATGTTGCTCTGTGGTGGAGTGGTGGCAAGTCTGTAGAGGTATGTAATCGTCTCATATCGTGCTTTCTCGTCGATTAGGCAAGCAAATGAGCTGAAAGGAATGTATTGTGTGCGAAAGAGACAAAGAGGGGCGAAGTAAGCCAAATAAATGACTATTGATTATGTTGATTTTGTTTGAGTTAAATACCTGATGAAGCTCTTATTCTATTCAATGCTGCTTTCTTAATATTCTCTTTTGAATGAGATTTTTGAGATTTTTTTTTAATGAGTTTCATGAAGAAGGTACAAATAAAACAATTTGTCTGTTGAAAGCTTCGTGTGTCTAAGCCGTTCATTAAAATTGTATTTACTTTATAAACAAATCCATTACGACATTTGTGGTTTGTGTGTATTCGTGACCGCACGACAGCGAAATAAACTGACATCTCATTCTAGATTCCGAACAAATACTCATTGTATTTCAAGGAGTTCACGAAAAACAAGTCTATACATATGTATTAGTATTTGAGAACATAAGATTTTATTGTTATGCCAGAAATTCGAATATTATATATCAGCTTATGAATAAGCAAACCAATTGCAATGCAGACTGCGATATTTGTAATTGAAGTGGCATAAGTGTATAAGACAATAATGAGTCCACTTCAAAAAGGAATATATTTTGGGCTATTTTGGATCACAGCAACATTACATGGTTCAAACCATAAATAAAAGGCAAATCTAAGATTATTTGTTGCTAGTTGTTTTATAAAAAAAAAAACGCTGCTGCACGCTAAATGGTCTTGTCAAAACATGATACGGAGACCTGTCTAGATTTTGTTTATTAGCTTTCTCTATGAGTACCTAGAGCTAAAACAGATAGTTTCTTATACAGTGATAATACAAACAAACAATAGTTCTAAAGCAAACGTGCCAATAGCCGATCCCCAGCGAGCACTGTGGCCGACAATAAAACGCTCGCTAACATACTAGCCACCAGCCACGAGCCACTATAAACCACTTCGATAAAACTAACAATATGTTCCAGCCGACAGTTTAGTTGGACCTAGATACAAGTGACGTATAGCCGGAATGTACAGTTTAAGATCTTTTATGTACTTACTGTTGCTTAGCCTGTTTTTGAATAGCGAAGCCTCCTACTCATTCTTAAGAGAAAATTTATAGATAAACTAAAATCAAAGGAACTTGGAAGTATTTTTTTGGCTACGAAAATAAATAAATGATGATCAGCTGACAGAGAACTGACAAGACCTAAAGACTAACCGATATAAGTTCGATTTGGCTAATTATTAATTTATTCCAAACGCACTTTGGAATGCAACCTCGACAGTACCTACTTACTACATTATTAGAAAATTACTAGGAATGGCAACGTTCTAGCTGCAATTTCCTATTGACTTTCGATTCTGCATATTCATGATTGTCAACGGAACATAAACTACTGCTAAGTCAACATTTGCTACCAAAGCAGGGCAAAAGTCACATGAAGGCAGGAGCATTAATTTACCGCCCCTTTTTAGCCGAGACATGATTTTAGATGACTTTAATTTTGTTAGTTAAGGCATCCGAAACAGCATCTGACTAGTCTTTTGCCATCTATGTTGGGGTCAGCTTCCAGTCTCACTGGATGTAGCTGTGTACCTACCAGTGTTCTACACAAAGATTGCCTATCTGATCTTCTCTCTAACTTGGGTAGCATAAGATTGTCTACTGTGTCTGCAGATGCTCGTATACAAAGAAGTAACTTCCTCTGACCCTACAAAATATCACAATCTTAGCAAAAATATCACAGTTTCACATTTCAGTAATAACTGCTCCTCGGTACAAATGTGCGGGGCATTAGATTGTGCTGCATCGCGATCCGTCTTACATTACAGCGTGATCGATGGCTGCACCTGTGACTGATCGCCTAGTGTTTGCTACGTGCTCGTATCGGATTGTTCTCCAATTGTATTGTCAACTATGTTATTACTTGTAGCACGGGCTTGGAAATGTTTGCACAAATCTATGGTAACTGCGACATGTAGTGATAAGTGTAAAATATTTAGAAAGGTGATGATATCCACGTTTTCCCATGATATCCACGATTTCCACGATAACATAATTATTCAGTACCAGGTGAAAATCTGCTGTATTCTCATTATCGTGGTAACTTGTGGTTGATTTTTTTTATAATCATCGTTAGTTGATTATTAGACAAGAAGTTCACCATTTAACGCAAAATTTCAAGTATTAGCCTACCGGCCTTTATATCCTCCGTCCATGGTACTGAGCAATTGACCAGGAAAATTCTTCCTATCACACTGGCCAATTGCGAGGTACCATGTCTGACTGAGGCTGTAGAGGCTTGGAAAATCACCTGCCCGAATACTGATCCACCCGTCAACCCGTCCTCCCAGAGACAGTGGGATGAGCCGCTCTGCAGAGTTATACGGAATAATCTGCTAAATACGTCAATTTCTTCTGCAGAGCGAGCGCGCCTTCTGGCTGTGGGCGAATGGGAGTCGGGTCTATGGCTTCTGGCACTTCCGTCGTCAAACATAGGCACATTGTTTGACGACACCACTTTCCGGCTTGCTGTTTGCTTGCGTTTGGGTGCTCCGTGCTGCTCTCCTCACCGCTGCCACTGTGGCGAAGCTGTCAGCAGCCTTGGACACCACGGCTTGTCGTGCAGCCGCAGCGCGGGACGATTTGCACGGCATGCGAATATCAATGACATAATCCGTCGCGCTCTTGTTGCCGTAGGCGTTCCAGCCATATTAGAACCCAGTGGTCTGGCACGCGACGATGGCAAGAGACCAGACGGTATGTCGTTGTTCCCGTGGAAGATGGGTAGGTCTTTAGTATGGGACGCGACTTGTGTCGATACTCTTGCACCATCTCACCTTCCTAGCTCGGCGCGATGTGCTGGTTCCGCTGCTGCGGCTGCAGAGAACCTCAAACGGCACAAATATAGCACCCTGGTTGGTAACTATACCTTTGAGCCGTTTGGGGTTGAAACCCTCGGGCCGTGGGGTCCAAGTGCTCATCTGCTTTTTAAAGATCTGGCAAAGCGACTTGCTGACACTTCAAGTGACCCAAAGGCTGGTTTTTATTTTGGTCAAAAATTAAGCATTGCCATCCAACGTGGCAATGCTGCCAGCCTCTTGGGTACACTCCCGGTGGGCAGCGATGAGGAGTTTTTTGATGCCATTTTTTAGTTGTATATATGTATAAATAAGGCTTTTTTTACGTCATGTAAATATGTACATAAACTGAACCCAACAATAAAAGAAAAAGTGATTTAACTTTTATCTATAAAACCATTCAAACTCAAAGTCAAATTTTTTTATTTCAAATAGGCCTATGAAAGCTCTTTCGAAACGTCAAAGTTAGGTGCACGGTTCCAAAGAGTTGGTCTCATGGAGAAGAACCGGTAAGAAACTCCATGGACACTCTTTTTAAAAGAAAATAAAAATAATTACAAACATACAGTTTTCTATCTAGTCCTGAGAATGTTATACAATTCAAATTGAGCTAAAAATGTATTAATAAATTATACAAAATAATTTTAGTGCAATCGTTACTGGAAAAATAATTTATACAATTCAAAGAAAAAATATATCGGGTAACCAAGTTATTATATAATGCAATTTGGGGTCTTGCTGGCTTGGGCTTGGCTGGTCTGGGCGGAGGCACTCCCGTGCCCGTGGTCGCCGGGGAAACCACATGTGCAAAGAAAAAGAATAAACAATATTAATTTAACGCCAGGCATCACTGTCATTAATGTAATCCTGAACTTTATAATACGCCTTTTTAATCAAAATGTTTTTAACTACATTCTTAAACTTTTTATCAGTGAGATCAAGGATACATTTAGGTAGCTTGTTATAAAAACCACCATTTATTTAGGCATTACCATTTATTTAGGCTATGTTGAAAACATTTTTTGAAATATTTCTAAATCAACTTTCAGCTTTCCAGTGAAATGCTATTTCTTGATAAAAACAACACACGTTTGATATTTTAGAGTGGTTTTCAAAATATGAACATATATGGACTATCCATGTAAAAAAGTTTTAGAAAAGTGTGTATAAAGCGTGTAAAACTGAAATATACAAACATTAAAAAAAATTGTTTTTATAAAAGCTACATAGATGTACATAATATTCAGAAATAAGATCATGCAAAATACTCATAGACACATCAGTAACATTAAACTGAACATTGTTTCACTTGAGTCAACTGATTACAAATCGTATGCGGTGATATACACCTGGGACTTCGTTTATTATGAGCTACTACTAAAACTAGCGCTATAATATAGTCATAGATATTTTACTAATTATGAGAGAACTATTAACCCCCGATAGAACTATTTACCTTTCCCGACAAAAAATACACAGTGCTGGCTATATGGCTATGTAAGCTATATATAACTGCCAAGTTTATACGTAAAAAAGAATGAATCCACAGACAAACTTTTACCTTTAAAATATTAGCTTGATCTCCCGTAAACTATTAACCCAAATAACTTTGCAAAGAATAAAACAAACTATGAACAACACCACAAAGAAATTAAACTTCCATTAACAGCCAAACAAAACTAGCGAACAAGAAGTGCTTGCAAAACTCTTTAGTCTCCCAAATCCAGCATAAGAACAACGAACAATATAACCACATTAGTTAACCGTGAAAGCCATTAAAAACATTAGCGTGTAGACACAAGATTCCGGCATACAGTCGTACCGTAAGCGTACTGCAAGCGTACGGTAAGCGTATTCAAAAGGCGCGTTCTAACCGTTTTACTAACGAGTAACAAAACTCCGTGTGTCTGCTATGTACTTTCTATAAACTGGTGGCTAAGGTTATGGTGGTAAGCGATAGCGGTTTTTTTTTCTAAAAATATGTTGTACAATTTTCTGAGGCAGTGTGACAAGGTCTTTTCATGATTTTTGCTTAGTTGTGAATCAATGCTGTTAATTAAAATGTGTGGTTATAATACATATTATATGATATTTGAACCAAAGTTCAATTGTATAATAATCATATAAGTCGGTTTCATTAACCTAAATTAGACTACAATTTAACTTAATTTCAAGTCATTCAAGATTTAGAGTAGTGGAATAACTTAAATGAAAACCCTTTTACTCCAAAATAGTAGCTTTCTAAAGATAGTTCAAAAGTAATTAAAAATACTCGAAGCATGAAATTGGCATTATAAATCAAAATGGTAACAATTTTAGACACACTTGTTTTAAATACCAAATCAAAAGGTTGACAAAGCTGACCTATTTTATTATAATAATAAATAATATAATAATAAATCATTTATTTGCTTTTTAAACATGGTATTTTTGGTGTTACATAACATATAAAGGTACAAGCATGTTTAGCTATGTTATAGCATGCAAAAATTTCAAACTTAAAACTAACTCTATCATATAAATAACCTATCTGAGATCATTTCTTATAAGAAATTCACTAACACTATAAAAGCTACATTTGACTAGCCATTCATGTAGTTGTGCCTTCAGAGCTCTTACATTTAATAATTTTAGACGTCTGGGAATTTTATTATAAATACGTACACACATTGCAAGGCAGTTTTTATTATACTTTGTGAGTCTAGGTAGGTCATCAACGATTAGCGTGTATGGATCACGTCTTATATACTTTCATAGATTTAAGTAATCGCTACTGAAATATTTGATTTTAAAAAAAGATAGACACAGTATAAAAAAAAAACGTATTTGACTTGGACAACTGTTTATAAAAAAAAAAAACATAAATCTTAAACACATGTCTAACGTCTGTTTAACTTTCTAAAGTAATTTTGCACTCAAAATCAAACATTTGGGGTCCATCCTGATACAAAAAACATTAGTCATCATCAGAACCGTTTCCCCGCTCTTCCGCCACCAAAGCCATGGTTCATCCCGTACTCATTACGAGCTGGTGAGACAAAGCCTCGCTCAACTTCCATTATGATATAAAAAGGAAGGGTCGCTCCCGTACAACTCACACAAACAAAATGTAATACATAAATTGTGTTACACCGGTGTCACTGTGAATGGAATGCAGTAGGATTGCTTTGGCGATTTCTGGCTATACTGTAAGGGTGTCTTTGAACGAAAGATTTTCCGATTCTTTGCGTATTTGCTAGTTTGTGTTACGTACGATGAATATCCGCTTGTTTAAAAGCGCTTAGTATTACTGACTTCGAAATTTTGAAAAATAATACCCAGTTACTTTGTATTCTTTTCATGGCTATTTGATACTCATCAAACTAACTTTAGTATTTTTTTAAAATAACAAATCTTTAGCCGTGATAAATTCAATAATAAATATTTTTACTGCCATCATACTGCATTAAAAATTAAAATCTTTTACTTTTAATCGTCTAAGACGACCCTCAAAGGAATCACCCAAACTTTCGCGGGCTTGACTATTGCACGAAGTTGTCCTACTGTATTCACGTTACAGCTTCCGCAACCACTTGAAGTAAAACTTGGAGTTTGCTTAGTTCTTTCGTGAACTTTATTATCGCTTACAATGTTTGTGGCGAGAGTATTGTCTCAACCTGTTATGGGACAGTTTTCATGTCGTATTGTTCAAAGTGCCCAAACTTCAGCTATTGGTACACGTTCACAATTTTCCGAATACGAAATTGGTTAGATTTTTGTGTGGGCGAAGGATTTATATTTTGTGTGTGTTTTTGTGATGGAGATTTACTTGTACCTACATAACTTATTTGGTATATTTTTTTAGATACCTACGTCTATTAATTTTATACAATATCTATTAAAAGTTTTTAGTTTACGTGACTCATAGTGCAGTTAATTGAACAGTGTATTAAAAACACTAAATACTATCACGAACTGAAAATATTTATAAAATTTTGCAAAAGCAGCCTGTTTATACAATTTTGCAATAATAGCGGTTCAAAAGACTAAAGAAACGTAATTTGCTAGTCATAGCATTCACTATCATTTCCAATTGCAATCATTCATAAACAAGCCCACCTTAACACCACCCCGAAAATGACGAGCAAACACGCCACACAGAGCACTGGTCCTCTGAAACTTGTAAGTCCTCACCGTCCTGTAATCCACCGCAATAGGATTGCGCGCTTTGACCACCCACCTTATGAACCGGTGCAATTCATGAAAGACTTTCCCCGACAAACTCCTGTGGCTTCTTACCCTATTGGCCACGATGAACGATGAATTTACTTTTAAGTTTTCCTTCGAACGTTTTAAGTGTTTTTTGTAACGTCAAGGTATTTATGAAGAGTGATTTTGTTTTGCTTTGGTGTGGCAAAAGTTTATGGCAGCGACTTTTGAGATATTTTGTTAATGTTGAGAATATTTTGATGTGTAAAAGAAGACCACCTAAATAAATTAATACCTTAATTTTATTGATACTTCAACACTCTGTTTTTTACTGAAATATTCATAGAGTGACGTAAAGTAACATTATAAAATATACACATAGCATCATTGTCGTATGAAGTCTGTTTAGCATATAATAATATTATGTTCGTCTAAGTTTAGCATATTTCACTCCCAAACTTGACACAAATGAATTTGTCAGCACTCCTACACAAAATCATTCAGGAGTGGCCAGTAATTGAGCTTGGAAGCCGTCCAGCTCCCGAACACGTACGAACACCGATCTGTACAAATTAGGCTGAGAGGCTTGATAATACTTGTATGCTACTTATGTGAGCCTAGTACTTTTGGGTTAAATTTTTGTGATGGGCTTAGTTTTTACTCTAGGTCAATCAGTTGATTAAACATTTATGATAAACAAACAAATATGTATACTAAATATTTATTTCAAAATACTTACATAAATAATCAAGGACTTAGGTTTCATATTATAGTCAGCCAGGAAAACGTATTGTATACTGATTTTAAAATAAAAACATCCAAAGGTGCCATAATTTATTTTATTTAATTAACCTGTCCTTTATTGTTGGTCCTTTCCGCAAACAATTCAAACCCCTTGAACGGGACGTAATCAACTCCCCACTTAACTGCCACTATCCGCATTGAAACTAGTCGACAGACATTATTCCCCTTTATTACGTCCTCCTCAATCACCGGTTATATGCTCCTACCATGGACGAAGGAAAGATGAGCGAAGGTGCTATAAGGTAGGTAGGTCAGTTCCTCTAGGCTAACTACGTACTGCGGGATTGATCAAATCGATCAGTTACTAGTGAAATAACGAAGAGTTCAAGTTCTTTGAGACATCTGTCAACGATTTTAGGTATTACCAGTATATGGGCGAAAACAGTAACGTTCCGCTCTAAAATGCGGGTCATTTTGGTGAGCTGCTTTCTTAGGCGATTTTCCGTTATGGCACCTCCGCTAGTTATTTTGATCTCCGTGGCTCCTACAAATAGGATGGTTATTACAATGCCAGTTTTTGGTCCTTCTGTCCAAAAGATTGGGAGTTTCGTAATTGTGGCGTAATAAACGGACTCCTTGTTTCATGTTCATCGCATTTGTGAGGTTGTTTGAAAAGTTTGTTATTCAGTTAATGTAAGAAAGTAAACAGTTGAGATTTTGGACTGAGTTTGTTGGATTGTTGTCTTTGTAGATGTCAATTGGCTTAAACAGGCTGATTGACATGTTTTGTTCGTATATTTTTATTTCACTTTGAATACTACTTTTTTGTTATTTAGTAAGTTACTGTTACACAGTGGTTTATGATTTTTACACACGTCTGGCCTATTATCACCTCCATAAATATTTTTCAAAGAAAATAAAAGTTGAGAAACGTTTTCTACAAAATCTAACAAAACAAAAGCACAATAAAACATTTGTACCTGTATCGCAGTGCACTGTTTAAATTTCCGCTCCCAGAATGAGAAGTAGTTGATTTCGTACAAGATTTGATACCGTGAGACAGTCCCGGGTGGAAACTCTCAGTATTTTATAAGTTTAAACTTGTTTCTATCTTAGATTACGTTTGGAAACAATTCTTCTTTGCTGGAAATACGAGTATTTCTGAACGAGGCGAACTCTTGATTTGGGATTGAATTCTAACTTAACAATTTTTAGTGATAGCACAGATTCTAAAATAGACAAGATATTTGAAATACATTGAGATGTATAAATTGAGAATATTATTTCCGTATAGAAATAGTTTTTATTAGAGCTTATATGCTAACTTATTTTATTTTATCAATTTATTTAAACTTAGTCACATAATATTTGTAATTACGATTTTACGCCTGGTGTTAGCATGATTAAATGAAAGATGTTGATGAATGGTGTAAATAGCAGTGGTACATGGCCATATGGCTGATTGTGCCATGTAGGGGAAAGTGGTTTAAGATGGGGTCGTGGGGTAAGATGGGAATTGCGAAAAAAAGAATGTTCCAAACATGCTTTGAAATTACTACTAACGTCATCTAAAGGCCTTTTGAGTAACTTATTCAGTGCCGCAAGTGTCATGGCAGAAAGTGCCTGCATTGACATTTCATAAGTAATTTATTGATTTTGACGCTTTTGATCTAATATTTCGATTAAGTGATCTACGTGACTGTGTGAAATATGTGACAATAAGACGGACAAAGTATTTTTTTCGTAAACCTGACATATTTTGCCAATTTATGAGCAATGTTTCAATCGAGTAGCTTTGGTTTTCTAATCTCAAAAAAATAAAGTTTGGTAAATTGTCGTTTGGGGCATAATGGGGTACCACGGTAGCTACCATACTTACGGAATCTCCATACAAAGCTAAACTAGAAGAAAGACAAAGAAGTAAGAAACCGAAAACACAAAATAAGAAGACACAAAAGAAAACCAATAAAAAACTAAAAAGAGAGCCAAAAAAATGATGAATCTGAAAGTGACACTAAGGATACTGAAAATTAATACTGTCAGGGATTGTATTCTCAATCTACTGATGGATGGATCACTCTTGTCAGTTGTGTGGAAGATGGGCGCATTGTCCATGTGCAGGAGTTGAAGACGATGATGATGAGGCGGTACATATTTGTCCCGATTGTGGCGACAGTGATTGATTTAATGTACCCCCACAATCATACCCCATCTTGCCCCATTGACGGAGGCAAGATGGGGCAAGACACAGTTTTGAAAAAAAATATTTTTTCATATGAAGATTTGAATTTTTAAGTTATTGTTGATTAGAATATAAGAGAACTAATACTGATTGTTTCTTAATTAAAGTTTCTATTTCGTATAATAATTTTTTGTTTGTATTTCAGCATCTTTTCCTTAAAGGCCCCATCTTATACCACTTTCCCCTACGTGCTGGATATCTGAAAGCATGCATGCAGATCTAAAGAATTAATTAAGTACTATACCACGTTGATATTGTCATCGTTTGCCATTAGCATGATTGAATCAAAGAATCTCCTCTACGATACAAAAAATATCAAGATCTATAATCGTAACAATAGCAGACAAATATTTCCTGCAAATATAATAAACTCTTTGCTTCCACCAGTCTAGGACATTTTTACTGCGTGAAATATTTCACAGAGAGGAGATATTTATTAAATCGACGCCCGATACAGATTTTTCCGAACTTCCATCGCATCGCAGACTTGTATAAGTTATGACAGCATTTCACAAAGTTTGCAGCGTCTTTAAACTTGTACAGTAGAACTGAAACTAATATTTTAGTTTTTCAGTGATTTACAGGCTATAGCATACCTACAGTTTTATACAAAACTAATTATAAAAGTAATAGAACTTAGGAAACAATGTCTAAACTTCCTCGCGAGTTTTCCTGTTTATGAGGAAGTTCAGAACGGTTTTCTTAGTAACAGGTAATCATGTTCCCGCCCGGTTTGCTAACGGTTTGTATTTCACGTTCATTAATTTTCGGTCGGTCAATTTTAATATTTTACTGTGAAAATTGGAGCCTAAAAAATTTCTAGCTAAAATATTGGAGCTTGTTATAAAAACATCAAAGATTTTTTGTTAGAACCAAAGTGTGAAACAACGTACCAACGAACACTTTTGCAAATTCCCACATTATACTAAAAAATAACAACAAAACAATATTTTTTTATCACACTTCAAAAACCAAAGAGTCGTTCACGTATACCTACAGAATGTATAAAAAGCTCTTAAATAAAAATTTATGATTCTCCGTAAACAGACAGAACTCCATGAAATTGTAACCTTTACACAATTTTATTCGGTTCCAACAAAATTCTGACATAAAAGGGAATGTTGAATTAGAAACGAGATATTTCTGTTTATTCGCCAGGTAGGTTCGATCTCGGAAAGCTAGCGTAAATATTTTATTAGTGGGTATAAAATATAAATATTTTACGGCTGGCCGAAGTGGTGTCGATGTAAAAACTGCAATAAACCTTGTGACACGTTTCCCGTATTATTGACGACTATGTGAAAGAAACGCGTTATGTAGCTACTGCAAAGGTTTTATCATAACCCGGAATATTTTTTGTAATAAACCAACTTTTTGGGATTGATGTTGTTCTAGAAAATCGACCATTAAATAATAACACCAAAATTCAATTTTTAATAGCACCCCAGTTTATTTACAAGAACATCTCCCACTAATATCTGGAGTGACCTTCCCACATTACTCAGCTGGCAGCGCATTGTAAGGGCTGTACCACGTAACCCCGGCCCGGCTACTCTTCACGCTGCTTTATCGCCCAGGGTGGGCAGAAGCCCCGCTATTACCATAAATACTGACAACACTATCTGGATTTTATGTACCAAGGATTTATCATGATTAATGAAAACGGACTCGAGATGTATTTTAGTTGCTTTTGGGGTGTGCAATATTGTTTGTTTGTTGTTGGCTGTTCTTATTATTTTTTTGGAGATTGTCAGATTACTATAGCTTTTGTTTGTGTTTCCGTCCTTGTCCCATGGAAACTATTTCATGTATCAGTACATCAAATACTTTTGTTATTAATAGACTTTGCAGTGTGGGAGTGATGAAAGTGGGTATCAGCCTGATAATTTACTTGTTCACAAGAGGTACCTTTTCCAGAAATCCCGCAGAAATTATTATTAACATTACGAGAGAGCATGAAATAAGCTTTCAGAATACCTGAAGCAAGTCCCAAGCAAACAAGTTAGCACCTTGACACTAATTACAACTTATCTCGCCCACAGCATCACACGTAAAATTCCATATCTACGTTCGTATTCGCGTAACCTACTTTAGCAAAAGAAAGTGAGACAAACTCGTTAGTAGGAACAAATTTGCCGCGGAGTAACGAAGAAAGTTGATGCTATGCGATGCTATAACTCAGCGAGCAGATGATATAAATCATCGCTCGAGTTTCGGCGCTATTTATTGAGTGCTGGGAGGGAGTAAACTGCTGGTGTTTTAGCTTGCCTTTGCTGTACATGATGAATGGTGTAAATAGAAGTGGTACATGACAATATGGATGATTGTGCCATGTATGTGTTGGTTATTTGAATGAATGCATTGAATACACTGCGGATGCAATGAATTATGAAATAATTATTTTTAGACCACGCCAATGTCCAAATAATTTAGGATTTAAGAGGTTAGGTATATGAAAGTAATACAATTAGTTTTAAACCAGCTACAAAAGTATTTTTCTACCTGAAATCTTGAACAATAACAAAATAACAAAAACAACAATAACAAATAACAACAATATGTTAGAATACCACACTTCTAACCAAAAAAGTACCTGCAAACAAACTGTTTTAAATAATACAAGTAAACGAGCCATTCAAAACGGAACCCGAAAATTAATTGCAACAAACTGTCATGGCCGCTACATTCTAAGCTGAACACAAAAATATAAAGCGAAAATTGTTTTTCAGCGTAAAAGCGCTTCAAAACTACAATTGTATGTTCCCGAAGTAAAGCTGCGCGATTTAGTTAAAATGTACCACCTAACATAACATTACGAATATAAAATGACGTTATACCGTACGAATTTCATTTGCAAGCACTGTGTAGCGGAATTGAATGACTCGAAAGTGCTGCTTGAATTCATGACAGCCTAGTACTTATTCAATGTTATTTAGTTAAGTGGCGGTTGAGAAACTTAATATAAATGAATGTTTATTTTCTCACTATAAAACTATTGGTTTATTTCCATCGATTTCGTAGAAATAGGTAAGGTACTTGTTGCGACGGCGTTATGACTTGAACTTTTTTGGAAATCACTGCGATATTAAGCGTACTTACACATTTATAATATTTTAATTGAGACGTGCCGAGGAGAGAGCAAATTGGCCGCGGCCATCTTGACATTTCTGCAGAAAGTTTTCTTGTCCAAACGAATCACGGCGTGTGCGTTGTCTATGCATAACTTCTGGTCTCAACATTGGCTCGCCCGACGGCGGCGTTCCGTCGCACGAACAATGATAATAAAGTTGACGATTGTTAGTGTGGTAACATACTCCCGGCCTTGAAAGCGTCAGGTTTCAAAGTTGAATGACGCCTCTCTCCTTGGCTTGATTTGTAGTATTAATTGTCGGTTAGAGGAAGCGGGCAGATCTTGGAAAATGCCCGCCTTACTACGCCGTCTTGTTTGCGTATATCGGCAACACGAGATATACCGTCCTTCCCAGGGTAGGTTTTCAGTATTCTTCCTAAGCTCCACTTCAACGGTGGCAGATTGTCATCCTTAAGAAGGACAAGCGTGTTCTCTTTTAGGTCATTTTTATGTTCCTGCCACTTGCTCCTGGTCTGCAGCTCTGACACATATTCTTTAGACCAACGCCTCCAAAAGTGCTGCCGTATTTGCTCAACCCTCTGATATCGGGTGAGTCGGTGTTCAGGAACATCGTGGACGTCGGCAGGCACAGGCGCAGTCAGTGGACGGCCAACCAAAAAATGAGCAGGAGTAAGGGGGAGAAGGTCAAGAGGATCGGTGGACATGGGAGTTAAAGGACGTGAGTTTAAAATAGCTTCAATTTGCGTTAAAACCGTAGTGTACTCTTCAAACGTGAGATGTGCATTGCCAACTACACGACGGAGGTGATGCTTACAACTCTTAACGCCAGCTTCCCATAAGCCTCCAAAGTGGCTAGCATAAAATGGAATCATTTTAAATTTAATAGTCTGCGAAGTTGCGTATTCTTTAATATCATCGGAACAATCATTTAAGAATTTTGAAAATTCGTTCATTAAACCTACAAAGTTCTTGCCATTGTCAGAAAAGATCTCAATCGGTTTACCACGCCGCGAGATAAACCGCTTGAGAGCCAACATGTAAGCATCGGATGAGAGATCGCTTACAAGTTCCAGATGGACAGCACGCGTAACGAAGCATATAAATAAACAAATGTAGGATTTTTGAACCCTTGCTCCTCTACCCTTACGGTTCAACGTGAACACCGGTCCCGCATAATCCACGCCGCACCGTATAAATGGATAACCAGGGTCGAGACGTTCTTGAGGCAAATTACCCATGATCGGAGTAACCGTGGTCGCGCGTAAACGTGCACACTTCACGCATTTGTGCACTACACATTTTGCGAGATTGCGACCGGCGATCGGCCACCAAGATTCCCTTATTGTAAATAACAATAGCTGAGGCGCAGCATGCATGGTACGGAGATGTTCATGCCGAAAGAGGAGCACGGTAAACCAATGTTTCGCAGATAATAAAATTGGATGTTTTTTGTTAAAATTAAAATTTTCAGAATTTTGTATTCGTCCACCTACTCTTATCAAATTGTTTTTGTCAAGAAATAAATTTAACTTAAGCAATTGCGCATTTTTCTTTATAACCCTTTTGTTACTAAGCGACTCGCAAACATCGGGAAAAGATTCTTGTTGACTCAATTTAGCCAAAGCAAGTTCCGCATATTCGAGCTCCGTGACGGTTAACAAGCCCGTTCGCCTATTATTTCTATTGCGCGTATTATAAATAAATCGAAATAAATAAGCAGCAGAACGCTTCAATCTTAAATATTGAGAAAACTTGGAAAATGGAAATAAACTGTCATCAATTGACTGATTAACTATATGACAAAGAACATTAGACTTTAACTCAGGCAACTCTGAGTCGCAATTTACGTTATTATTACTTGATATATTTTTTATTTCAAAGTCTATATTGTGTAAAAATTGTGGGCCGTCCCACCATAATGATGAAGAACTAAGTGTATCTAAGTATACTCCTCGCGACACTAAGTCCGCAGGATTATCTTTGCCAGAGACATGTCTCCATGGGTGCTCCTTGGTTAGGTCATGGATCTCTGCCGTTCTATTCTGGACGTATGTTTTTAGTAAATTAGGAGGCATACCCAACCATCCTAGAACAACGGTGGAATCAGTCCAGAAAACGACATTATTGACTGTAGAACGTAGAGAGCCAATGACTTTGGAATATAATCGCGCTCCTAATAACGCGCCACACAACTCCAACCTAGGTATAGTTGTGGGTTTTGTAGGTGCGACCTTACCCTTAGCGCATAACAAGCGCACCGTAACGACAGATTCACTATTAATAGTGCGGACGTAAACACAGGCACCATACGCTACCTGCGAGGCGTCAGTAAATATATGTAGTTCAGTATGTATTGGGTCACAACACATAACATATCGCGGAATACGTAGATTGCCAAGCGAAGATAAGTTGCTAGTAAACCGGTTCCAGACATAAGCTACGTCACTAGGAACAGGTTCGTCCCAATCTAGTTTTAATAACCAACATTTTTGTAACAATGTCTTGGCTATTGTTATAAACGGGCTTATTAACCCCAACGGATCAAAAATCTGGGCTGCGTGCGATAAAATAATGCGTTTACTAATAATAATTGAGTCTGATTTTATTTGCGAATAGTAGTTCAATTCGTCTGACGCATTATTCCAACCAATACCTAAAGTTTTGTTCTGAGTGTTATCGCCAGTTGCGAGTCGCTTAGTAACATTCTGCACATCATTAGGGTTCGCGCGGTCAAAGTTAAAAACCCATTTACGTAAAATAAAACATGCAGACTGTAACACGTGACTAGTGCCCTCGCAAATTGCGTTTAAATCATGGATATTGTTCGCTCCGCAAATTAAGTCATCTACGTAAAAGTTATTTTTAATCGTCTCTGCAACATACGGAAGCTCGCAGTCTTCGGCTAATTGTTTTAAACATCGACAACTAAGAAATGGTGCCGACGCGGTGCCATAAGTTACGGTATTTAATTTATATATTTTTAACGGTTCTGACGGATCGTCGCGCCACACGATAAGCTGCAAATCACGTTGATTATTATCTATTAGGACCTGGCGGTACATTTTTTCGACGTCTGCACAGGCCACGTATTTATTTTCGCGAAATTTAAGTAAAATTGAAATTAAATCACCTTGAATGGCGGAACCAACCATCTGTATTTGATTTAAAGAAATACCCGAACTTGATACCATTCCTGCATCAAAAACGACACGCAATTTAGTAGTAGTAGCGTTTTCACGAAACACTCCGTGGTGAGGTAAAAAATAATGCGGTGTACTATACGTTTGAACAAGACTCATGTGACCTAAGTCAATGTATTCGTGTATGAAATCACTATACATTTGTTTATACTTGGCATTACGTAGTAATTTCTTTTCTAACGAGTAAAACCGGTTTTCGGCCTGAGTACGAGTGTCGCCCAAGCAATCAGGCGAACGCTTGAATGGCACTCGCACACAGAAGCGCCCGTCAGCCAGTCGCTTTGTTGTTTTGGTAAAATGCTCTTCGCATGCGAGTTCCTCGTCGGTGCCGATATTATTATTATTCACGGTCACCTCCTCTATTTCCCAAAATTTGCGTAAAGATTTATCTAATGAACAATCATCATCAGATATTGATGACTGTGTAAAATTACATGAAACATTTTTAATAGGTGGATTATTTAAACATTGAATTGAACCAGACACGACCCAACCTAACTTTGTATTCTGAAGGTAAGGGCCGTTTATAAGTCGCATTTTACCTTCACAAATAACCTCCCAAAACAAATCCGCACCTATCAACATATCTATCTGTTGACTATCGTAAAACTTTGGATCAGCTAAAGTGATATTGTCCGGTATACTGAAATGATTTATATTCAAAGTTGTTGTAGGTAACTTTGATGATATTTGCGGGAGAATTAAACACTGAACACGCGAAGTGAAACTTCCATTTCGTGACCGAAACTCAATAGTACAGGATTGCGAACACTGTGTTATTAAGTTTCCGACACCATGTATATTTTGAGTGGACTGTATAATTTTAGGTTTTAATTTCTTTATGAAAAATTGCGAAACAAATGAACGTTCACTTCCGCTATCCAGTATAACGCGCGCTTTATGGTATTCACCCGATTGGCCACGTACATCAACAATGGCAGTTGATAATAAGACAACTTTAGTCACATTGTTACAGCCTGCCTGAATATTGTGTACTTGTAAGGAGTTACTATGTGTTATATTACTAGTGTCAAGCTCTGAATTGCTAACAGCTGATTGCTCACTAGATGTCATTGACCTTTTATCCTTACAGTTAGCAACCTCACAAATTAATGAATTGTGTTTTTTGTCACACTTTCTACACGGACCAAAGACACAAGTACCTACAGAATGGCCAGAACGCATACAGTTTATACACAAATTCTTGTCTTTAATTATTTTTAATCTATCTTCCGCACTTAAATCAAGAAAACTTTGACAAGAATACAAAGGGTGTTTTTCATTACACATTAAACAATTTTTGTAGAACTTTGTAGATTTAGATTGTGATTTATTGTTAGATTTATTAGTAACTACATTACAATGAACTTTAGATGTGGAAATATTATTTGTTTGTTTTTTATTTTCAAATCCACTGGTTGCATTTATTTTGCTATGTGATACTATGAGAGTCTCTAATATTTCAGCTTTATTCCTAAGAAACTGTAACAAATTTTCCAATTTAATTATTGACTTTGAATTATTACCAGTGTTTAAATTAATTCTATGTTCCTCCCAGTCACGCTCCGTGATGGGGTCTAATTTGGAAACTACAATATATATAATTAATGTATCCCAGTGCTCAGTTGGTTCACCTAATAGTTTTAATGCACGGAGATTTTTCAAAATATTGTCAATTAGTTTTCTTAATAACACCGGAGATTCTTTTGTTAACGCTTGAATTGTGAACATGGACTTTACATGATTGTGAACCAATTGCCTAGTATTATCAAACCTATTGATTAACAATTCCCATGCAATGTTATAATTGTCAGCGGAGAACTCCAAAGATTCTATTACAGCTTTAGCGCTTCCTTTAAGTGCGGATTTCAGGTAGTGAAACTTTTGAATTTGTGTTATACTGCGACAGTTGTGAACTAGTGACAAAAATGTGTCCCTGAACTCTAGCCACTGCTCATAAGCTCCATCAAAGTTAGGAATTGTGATGGTTGGCAACTTTATTTTAGCAGTACTGTTGCTCTGCAAATCTTGCAGAGATCCCTCATCAGAGCCCGCCATGCTTTTGACAAGGGCAAGAACCTTGTAGTATTCTTGCTCAAACTCTTCGCGCGATTCGAGCTGCATGTCAATTTCTGACTCAGAACAGATATCTTCTATCTTACCTTGAACTTCATTAAAATCTAACAAGATATTTTGAGCACCTGTGACGCGTAATTTTAGCTCTTCTTGCTGTTGAAATGACAAGTTCACGTTTTGAAACGAAGATACATATTTTTTGAAATTAGTAAGCCGACATCTTGTCGATGCACGCTTCTTTTTTAAATCTTTTAGCATTTTATCCATTTTATCTGATGATTCCATTTTAGCTTGATAAATAAATGTATTCGGTACTCACGGTTTCCAGCGGTTACTTAGCTAACAGGCGTTCCTTATGCGGGCGAGCTGAAGCGTATGCGCATCACCCCACACCGTGCAAGCTTGACATGCGAAAATTTTATAAACACAATGGAAGAAGAACCGAAAATCAGATTGGAAAAGGGATAGGACTTAAATGCAAAAGGAATAGGATAAGTTGGCACGTCTCACTTCGCAGCACACGTTACGCCAAGCCACCACACCGCGTGCGTCCATACAACACTTTTCGTAAATATTGTTCTTTCGCGTACGATCCGACGAAGAAGGTCCAATTATTATGTTGCGACGGCGTTATGACTTGAACTTTTTTGGAAATCACTGCGATATTAAGCGTACTTACACATTTATAATATTTTAATTGAGACGTGCCGAGGAGAGAGCAAATTGGCCGCGGCCATCTTGACATTTCTGCAGAAAGTTTTCTTGTCCAAACGAATCACGGCGTGTGCGTTGTCTATGCATAACTTCTGGTCTCAACATTGGCTCGCCCGACGGCGGCGTTCCGTCGCACGAACAATGATAATAAAGTTGACGATTGTTAGTGTGGTAACAGTACTAAAATAGAGAGAAGTTATTTTAATTCAATTAGTGTCAGACAAGAGAGTTATTAGCACGAATTTATTGGCAGACAGACTCGTCATAGCCTAGAATAAATATCGATTGATTCCGTAGTCTAGTATTTTAAAATAGAAAAGGTATTTTGAAATAAGGTTCAGAAATAGGTGTAGTAGTATTTGTCGATAGAAATCGAACAATCGCCTCGTTGCTCCGTTGGCAGTATCTCGATACGATAACTAAATAACGCTGTCCGTACGTACAAATGTAAGGAAAGCAAGTCTTGATACTCCAAGTTTGTTGTTCGATTTTCTTGTACTTCTTGAATAACATGCACATTGCTGTATATTTTTAGTGTATTTATATAAAATAATCATTGTTAAAATATGGAAGCGCAGGCATAGACATTAACACATAGATATTTTGACGTAGTAAGACGTTTGTAGTATCCTTTAGACAAAGTTTTTTATAGTCGTGGTGGCCTAGTGGGCAAAGAACCAACCTCTCGAGTATGAGGGCGCGGGTTCGATTCCAGGTCAGGCAAGTACCAATGCAACTTTTCTAAGTTTGTATGTACTTTCTAAGTATATCTTAGACACCAATGACTGTGTTTCGGATGGCACGTTAAACTGTAGGTCCCGGCTGTCATAGAACATCCTTGGCAGTCGTTACGGGTAGTCAGAAGCCAGTGAGTCTGACACCAGTCTAACCAAGGGGTATTGGGTTGCCCGGGTAACTGGGTTGAGGAGGTCAGGCAGGGCAGTCGCTCCTTGTAAAGCACTAGTACTCAGCTACATCCGGTTAGACTGGAAGCCGACCCCACCATAGTTTGGGAAAAAGGCTCGGAGGATGATGATACCTAGCTCACAATAAAGAAATACAAAGTCCTACCAGATTCGTGTAATATTTTATGCGCCGATCTTAGTTATACTTCTACGTAAAAACATTATCATGTATCTGAACAAACTAGGTGTAATGATAGCTAAACACATTTATGTAACCGAGTTTCTGTAAAATACAACTGTACAATTTAGTAGCAGTTCCAAACTTGCGTACGTAACTACTTTTAGAGAAAACGAACGTGACCGCCAACTACCTTTCACTATCTCGATACTTTAGATAACTAGTTAGAGTTGTTTACAGACTAACTTGCGAACACCAATTAAGTGTAACAACAAAACTATTACATAATTAAGTGATGTTAGCTACTTAGCCCGCGGGCCCAGCATCCCAATCGCGAAGCTACAATTTTTTATCACTTCATCTCGTTTCAATATTTAGAGGAAGGCGTAAAACCGCGCCTGTAACTACTGCTTATAGGTTGAGGCACACTGAGGCATGTTTTTAGAGAAAAACCGAGTGTTGCTGTCTCCAACAACAGTTAGTTTGTCACAACAATAGTCAATACATATTGTTGAGTTGATGAATTGATTAAAATAACTTACAAATAAAGCGTGCATCCTCTTTGTCACGTCTTAAAAAATAATTTTATAACTTACACGTGTATCTGTCGCAGGGATATGATAAAAACGGGGATTTGATCAATTCCCTAAGGGATTTCATCAAATCACGGAGGATGTTAAAATAACAACACGATTTTATCTTTTCTCTAAACAAATCTAGTGAATTGAACAAATCCCTAAATTGGTTCAGTGAAATGACAAAAATAATTTTGCTTTGATATTTTAAAAGATTATTTGGTAAGATTGCCCACATAATTATGATAATCAGGTGTGTAATACAAGGAAATGTTGATATAAAAAATCACTATTACTCAGAACAATTTTTTTTTTGAAAGATTGAACAAAAATTTCTTTAAAAAATAAAAAAATATTTTAGTTGCGTATGATATGCCTATTTGTAATAATCACGTATTAAAACATGTAACTGATTTGTGGCATCGTGAATTACATAAGGGAATTTCTTACAGGGACAAGAACTGACATGTTCTTTTGTCATTTCACTGAACCAATTTAGGGATTTGTTCAATTCACTAGATTTGTTTAGGGAAAAGATAAAATCGTGTTGTTATTTTAACATCTTCCGTGATTTGATCAAATCCCTTAGGGAATTGATCAAATCCCCGTTTTTATCATATCCCTGCGACATATCTACCATTTGCCGAATACAACAGTGACCATTTACTATCACCTCAACAAACCTCAACCCTTTTTCAATCTTTCTCATTATTTTTTTCGTCAGTCGGGTATAAGTAAACTACTGTACCCAATCCCCCAGTGTGTCGCCCACACTAATACAAGCTATTAGAAAGCGTGAAGGTATCGGGGGTAGGCAGTAAAGCAGGTTTACGAGTGCTGCACAATGAGAGCCTATGAATTCGCAACGTATCGCCCGAACAATTCCGATACGCCTACATTTTTAAATGAAGTTGTTATGGTTAATAGCTGTTAGTTGTACCTCTTTACATTGTTGGGAAGATTGTTAATAGGATAAGGCCTCCTGATAAAAAAAAAATAAATTGATATTCTTCTTTGTCCTGCCCTATTCACAAATTCTTTCTAATTATCACCTTTTTTTACTTTCAATGTTCACAGTCACCTGTATTACTTTTTAATTGGCTTATTAACTGAGCAAGAATAATTTCTAAACATATTTTAGCACCATTAAAATCTTCCAATCGGAGCAAAGATAAACATGAATCCAAAATGCAGGCGATGGCGACAGCTGCAATCGATCACCAGTCGACGAAGATAAACTATTCGCAATAAACGGACCAACTGCAAGATATCTTAATTTAGTTTCAAATTGGATCAGTTGTTTTAGCAGGAAACTGAGTTCTCTGTTCGAAGAGCTCTCGTTTCGTCAAGTAATACTCAGATCATTCTTGAGCTGCGGTTTTCTGACTGTGAAACAGACAAATCAACTCTGTCTTAAAGGAAATATGCAGATATTACATCTGTTTAAATGTAAAAGTACCTCTGCCTGTGTTTTAGGCAATCACGTCAATATTGCCGAACCGAATAAGATCAAATTTGGTATTCGATGGATACTACTCTGGACATATATGTAGATTACTCGGGTAATGAGAGTTTATGAGAGTGAACCCCTCAGGACGATTGAGAATCCAGTTTATTACTCAACCCAACACCAAATGTTTCCCTCATATTCGGAAATATGTGTCAAGATCAGTTCAGTTAAAGGTTTAAGCCGAAGCGATGGCTTCAAGAGCACATTATACCAGCAAACGGCGGTAACTGCGGTGTAAACACACTGTTACGGCCACCAGACGTCACTCCTGCCACTACGCTCTATTGACGCGCTGGCGTCACGCCAAATACTTCCGAACTCACATACAACTGCTCAACATAGCTTTGAACTTTATTACAAAGCAGTAAGGACGGAGTGAGGTGCACGTCTATGTTGGTTCGTGCGGTCAGCATGACCAATTTATTTTTGCGCTTCACTGCATCCGATTTTCGACTGTGCACACAAGACATAAGGTTCAGTATTATAAAGTTGGAGTAGATAGCGTTGGTTATAGCTGGATGATAGTGACGGTAACGGGAAAAGGCTTAAGGGTCGTCTGGGGTGAGATGTTCTGTTTTTTTTACACATTACATGCAAAAATGAAGCCATACTCCATTCTTAGAATCTAGACGTATTCTAGTTCTATTCCATAGAAGTTATCATGATTTTATTATGTCAAAGCATTTTACCAAAGCCTACGTATGCTTCTGTTTTATGCTTTTTGTGTATTCAACAATCTTATCAGCTGTTTTATCAAACTCATGTGTTGTTTTGACATTTATAATCCTACCCGAAAATTCAATTTCGTTTTTCTTTTCCGTGAACTTAACTTTTCGTTGTATCAACGGAAAAGTTTTCTATTACATTGATCAGCTGCAACTGTAGACGCCGATTACAATAGTAGTAGAAAAAAAAGATATAAGTACGAGAAACAATATGAAAGCTATAAAAAATGTATCCTCTAACTAAGTATCTTTTAAACCAAGAAACAATCCTTTGAATCAACACTCAAGAACACCAAGAACAACAAAAGGCACACAAGTTAGTATTATTTTATTTGGCAACAAGGCAGTGAGACAAAGACGAATCGCTGCAGCGTCACGAATAGCTCCATTACTGGACAAACACTCGCCGACGTAATCGATTTAGTTGCGCTGCGCGAGCGCTGGATAAATTCATTTCAGATTTGCTGGGGTGCAAGTTGTAAGAACAACTATTTATCTGTTATGGATGAAGTCTTTTTTTTTAGGAAGTCATCAAATGACCTGTAGGTTAGCAGCGTTAGAGGGTATCAGAATCCTACTGACTAAAACCTATCGTGTTTCTTCGTAGGCTTTGTATGTAGGTATCAGAGTCACAATTCGAACAATCCCTGGATGAAAAGTCTAACATATACATATTTACATAGGCTTGCTAGTCAAGTGGTTTAGGTTTAGAATAGTAATGGCTTCCTAGCTGATTGTCGGCCATCTGGGCTGTTCTCATATAAGAAGATTAGCCAGTTGCACTGGACATAATATAAAACGCAAGCACCTTATCTTGGTCCTGACACGACGCGACGTCTCGGGTCGGGCCGAAATCGCTTTATAAATCTGGGGGCACGGCAGTGCCCCAGCCAAGTCTCGAGCAAAACGGGCACGGCCGTACCATCTTATCTCGAAGCGATTCGCGGCTGTTTCGCCCCCCCTATATCTTCGACGTGGACAAAGCTAGGAGTTTAGGTTTTCGGTGAATAATAGTAGGCATAAGAACAAGCTTAAGTTCGTAATTACATGCCAATTGAATTAATAGTTTAGGAGTTACGGTCAATCAAAGTTACACCATTTTGTCACTCACTGACTCACTGATTCACTGACTCACTGATTCACTGACAGATCATCAAAAATCTAAGGTACTTCTAGCAGACTTAGAAACTTCAAATTTTGCACTAAGATAGGTCATTAGCCACATATAAAGGAAAAATTATAAAAACATTAAATAATAATATGCCATAGAAAACAATTTTATATTTGCGGTTTGGCAAGAACATTATGTATGGAATTTGACTGCATTGTTAACTTTGTTCGTTGTTTAAGTACCTATTCAATTGCATGCATACATACATAGAATAGAAAAGAATAATATAAATGTAATACATAGACTATCATTAATACAAATTAATACATAAAGTTCATAACTCATTGAATTAATAAAGCTAAAACTCCATTGTATTGCGATAAATATTGTATGCGCGCTCGATAGATGGCGTTGTACCTGTCTGAATCGCGCTATGGTTTCGTTACAAAGCGCAGTATAAGTAGTACTTCAAAATAATTCGATAATTTTCATTTCATAGCGCCATCTGTCCATGAAAAACCATTTCGAAACTAAAAAATATTGTAGTAATAATTGGACGTAGTTATGCAGAAACGTTCCAACCCACTGTACGCGTAAATGCTTATATCTCAACTCAAATTAAACTTGAATTTGAGATATAAGCATTTACGCGTTTCAGTTGTATTCTTTTTTATTCTAACTAGTAAAGGTACTAGAGGTTTTATTGTTGAATTATATTGAGTTTAGATAACCATATGCTAAATTTTAGGCTGTTCAATCACAATAACTCGATTTGGGGTGACTTGTGGGTTGGAACGTTTCTGCATAACTACGTCCAATTGATATTCGGAGAACTCTACGTGTTATTTAGTTTAATTTAGTTATAGTTTGTAAGTTAGTAGATATATATTTATACACTTACAAAAAATTAATGAGAGCCCACCAAAAACATTAAATGTAAAAAAATGCCAAGTCTCTCGATGCAGTCTTTCCATCGTAAAAAGTTTTGAGATCTCATAGAAGCCAAGTCCTATTCAAAATATTTTGTAGTTATATAAATCAACATTTAGTAATTGTATCAATAGTTTATAATTTATATATTTATAATATTATAATTATAGTGACTTGGCAATGAGCACAAGAAGAAACAAATAAAACGGCATATTTACGGTAGTCGATGATTTTTACAAACATAGATCAACGCTATCAGCCTATAACTTGTTGGTAAGAATTTCGTCGTCGTAGTCGTGTGCGCGTTGAAGCGAAGACAGCTATCGCTCGCTGCAGCGGGAATTAATCTGCAGCGCTCAGTTCTTACCTGCGATACTGGACAACAGTTCCCAGTACATTCCTAGTAAATATGGATGTATTTTAACAGTGAATACAAACTATAATACTTGTAAAAACATTATTTTTAAATGTAAGATAGTGAATCAGAGAAACAAGAGATTAAAGTAATTTGAAAGTGAAACCTACAGCGCTTTCACTCTTGCGGATTTTCCACTCGTGTTTTCCAACCGAGCTGTAGTTTTCAGTTGTCATTTGACAACTACTGCTACAAAAGTTATACGAACTGGAACCGCACCACCACACCATATTTACCACTCAGAATATGTAAAAAATCCACTTGTGTGAAAGCGTTATTATCCTGCATTGTGTACTTCATGAATCATTCTTTTCAATAACAGTTTACTTATTCCAAAACGCTTTTTAGTTGTTTGTTTTACTAGGATAGTTTTTGATTTTTATTGTAAATATGTATTCCAAAAAGTTTATTGAATAAAATCTTAATACACAAGAAATAACTAACAAAATCGAAGCTAATCCAATCGCGTCTGCATGCTGCTCGTTCATTATTCCTAGTATCTACCCCCTCCCCCTATCTCCTTAATACGTGAGGACGTAAATGCTTCTAATGATACATAGTTATATATTTTACTGGTAAGCGCATTACGGCATCGTACCGAGGATTACTTGTGTTGCATCTGGTGCAACGCTGCGGTGGAATATATAGGATACTAGGCATGTGAGTGGAGAAGGATAATGTTTCCATGTTAAATACATACGTGAATAGAATTTAGTATTAATAACATGATCAGTTTTCAGTCATCATCTTCTTCTAATCGAGTTAATCTGTTATCTCTATCTATATGTATCTAAATATGTATAAAATAAATAAAAGAATATGACACATCAAAATAATGACATGCCTCGTGGGTTTTCACAGCGTTCATAATCTAAATCGCATCCTAAATAGCCTACCAAAACTGCAGTAACCTAATTTAAACACCTTGCCACCAAGATCAATTACATAAACTAAGCAATTACCACAACGAAGTCATCAGTAACTATCATCAAGTCATCACTTACAATAACAAGTTATCTCGCGACAGGTTAACAAAGCATTCGTTATAAACGTATTTCAGATGTAATCTTCATTACAGTACCTGTAGACTGCAGACTTTTAGTCGGCCGACAGTTTGATCGGGCGCCAGCATCATCATCATCTCCCGAGCCTATTTCCAACGGTTGAGGTCGGTTTCCAGTGTCAACTAGATGCTGCTGAGTACCAGTATTATACAAGGAGCGACTGCCTATCTGACCTGGTCAATCCAGTTACCTGGACAACTTAATACTCCTCAGTCAGACTGGTTGTCAGACTTCCTGGCTTCTGACTACCCGTAACCGTACCGTAACTACTGCAAAAGATGTTAAATGACAACCGGGACCTTCAGTTTAACGTGCCCTCCGAAACACAGTCATTGGAGTCCAAGATATATTTAGACAGTACATAAAAACTTAGAAAAGTGGGCCAACGGTCGGCCGACTGTTTAGTCTGTAGTCTGCGTATAATCTTAACTGAATCTGTGAGTGATAACAATGTAAGCGCCAAGATGCTCCCTTAAGTAAAGTTTGCTATCGCCGTCCCTCTCTATTTCAAAACGTTAGATAGAGATAACAGGCAATCAGGTGATTGAATTGTATGGCACGCACAATACTATGGAAATTAGATTTAGTGAATCACATTGTCCGTTTGTTTGTTTTATATCGATATAGTTAGTTATTTGGAACTAATCTATTGCTCGTTGTTTTTATTAGAACTATTAACAAATTGCAATGATTGGATGGCTTTTGTTTTTATAACGAAAGTCATTTTTTCACACTTTAAATTCTTTATTTTTCTAATGAAACGTGTTGAATACCGTAAGGCCAACGTTACGTTTATTTTTGTAAGGTGTTAGGTGTTGATATGTCCCACCGTGACTATGTATTTGAAAACACTTTGTATTTATTTGCACCCTCGTTTTATCACCTACCCAATCGTCTACCTACAGCCTCACATCATAAGCGCTTGGTAGCTTAGATTCGGCATCGCGCTGCAGTGGGCGTCACACCGGGGCACTATAAATCTAGCTCAGAGCTCGGCTGACAGCGAGTTCAATTAAACTGACGCTACCTTCTCTCATTTGATGATGCGACGATTCTAACGTATTTATGAGCTGATACAAGACTTTTGTTCAAATAAAAATGGTCCTATTTAGTTGGTACAATGTTTGTGCAACTCCAATTCAACTCATGTGTGCCCCGGATAAATTGTGACCACGGTCGGTGCAGTTCTGGCATAACGTCGGGTAAAAAAAAAGAATTGTAGGTGTCTTTTTCCTCTTAATCATAGTGTATCAATAAGTTTACAAGTCGCGAAAGTATAAAATCCTTTATTAAATCTTTCTCGATCATCCCAAACTACAACTCCGATTCACACTTGGCTAGTCTTCACAATTTGAAATCAATTTTGAGTCACAAATTGCAATGGTGGAGTACACCGGGCAGATATGATTTTCGCAGCATCCATTGACGTTCTAGGATTTAATTACGAAATATCCATGCTAACGGAACCTGGTCAAGCGTTAATTTCAACGTTTTGATATTTTTAAATCATTAAAGGACAGGATTTGAATAGGAATATGTTCAGTAAATGTTATTTAGAGTTGTTAAAGCTAAAGGAGGAGAGGTCATAAAAATATTTCTTTTGTCCATAGAATAAAAGAAACATTTTAAAAGATAATTAATCAGTTTAATATATTAATAGCAGGGCAGACATATAATGTATGTGTGATAATAAATTAGATACTCACTAGACTTTTAATGAAACAAGCGTTGGTACTTTGAAAATTAAGTGTTCTTGAAAATTGTTTAATTAAGCATAAAATACGTGAGCACTGATAAAAACTAATTGCTAGAATGTTACGCTAGCGTAAGCAACACAACTTAATTACATATCAGTCGCGAAAACCTCTTAGCTCAAATGAATAATGTCATTAGTGCGAACTATTTACTAGATATAATGATGTCTTTGCTCCGAAGTTATATGTATAACAAATTAACATTCGATATTCAAAGTCTCAACGACAAAAAAAAAAACAAGGAATAATTCACATACGTATTGAACCCAGTACCGATGACATATCCAAAATAGCCGGACTAAATTGGATGAGAGTGGCAAGAAGTAGGTAGAAATGGAAAGATTTGGAGGAGGCCTACGTCCGAAGACGGATAACCTAGGGGCTGTTATGGATGGATGGTTGGATTGAACCCAGTACCAATCGGAACTAAAAACTAACATTTAAAATCACCAAACTCATAATCCAGTAATTGCGACTATAATTAAAACTACAATAGACTATTTACGTCACAAAGGGGTTGAGTGGCACATTTTACAAAGTTTTTCACCCATTCCTACAGTTGAAGAGGTCTCGTCGCTCTTAAGCCGTTTGATACTGCTGATGACTAAATTGAAATACTCCTAACTTTTAATTAATATAAAGTAGCAGAAGCGGGTGTTCTCATTAAAAACTCATGTTAAGTGGGTGAAAATTAATAAGTTCGTTGCGACATTTTATCATGTTACGAGTTGTGACGTGGTGGGATTGAGAGATTTTATGCGAAGAGGTACAGTAATTATGAAGACTTAATTATTTTATTGTGATGTATTAAACCTGTATTGATTTATGTTTGCAAAGATTAAGCCCTTTATCACTCCTAGATGAAGAAACTATGTTTTATTTGGGTCAAATACTTTTCAAAACTTTTGATTTGACAACTTTTACACAACATAAAGCGCTCAATTTGCAATTTACTCTATTCAAATCCATAAGATCCCTCCGATTTCAACAGAAAGTTTAAATTATCCAGTTTCAAAATAAAAACTAAAGTGCTATCACAACATTCTTAATTTTTCAAAACCTAATATTATACCAAAATTGTTTTGTAGGTAATTGACAGGATTTTTACATTTAATTTTCATAAAACTAAATAATTTTTTCGTCTATTGTAAAGAGATCTTGGCTTGAGGCTCGGATTGCCAACATCGGGGCTTTAAAAAACATAAACACCTCAGCTTCATTATAATATTAGTTCAGATATCATTGAACTACAAGACACTAAAGCTGTTTGTTTACATGAACTTCAGAGCATCTATTGTACAAGTTTGCTTGCTAAACACAAATTACTAGAATATCGATTAACAAGCAATAAGGAGGCAAAGGGTTGAAAAAACTTATTGAGTCTGAGCGACGCTTAGTTCCGCGGCAAGATTGCTTCCAACTAGGTGAAGGGGTTGAGAGTTTGATGCTTTCGCCGTGGTTTATTTACCCTTACAGTCATTTTGACCTGAGGAATCGATCGGTGGATTGAGGTGTGAGAAACAAAGTCTACCTGTCAATATAAGTATTTTTATATTTTCAATTTGATTTTTTTAGGTCATATACGAAATAGCAGATCTAGTAGATATATCTCAGGTTCTGCTTGAAAAAATATCCGAGTGCGCAGAGCAATGCCCACAGCACGAGTGAATCCGCTACCGAAAACTAGTCTCTTTCTGTAACTCTAGTCAATTTTATATAGGTAGTAATATAAGGTTTACGTAGGTACAAATATACGGTAACTGCTTAAGTGCTGCATGGGATTCCAATATTTCTCCTTGGAAATAGAGACATTCACCTCGTATTTCAGCAGAACGTATATTTTAATCGTCTCCATGATAGTCTAAGCTGGAACTCGATATATTCAAAATTGGCCATCCGTATCCTACTTTACATAAGTACTGTACGCAAAACTGGCGCGCTCCTTGACCATAAAGTGGCTATGTCATGGCTTCATGCCAGACAATACAGCTTCGGTACATAACATACTCAACAGAAGCTCATCATGTGCTAGATTTTGAAGTTTTTTTTTATTGAAATGAGTGTTTTATTTAAGTGTGTCGTGGTATGTGCGAGGCGGTGAAGTGGCGCTGGCGAGCCGCCAAACGGCACGCAAGGGAATCACTTCAGCTCAGCACTTAAGACGTTTCTTCGGACGTCTATACTGCATTCTCGCTTGAGTGACTTGCATATCTTGGGAAAGCTACAGCCGTAAGTGCATCGAATATGTTTTTAAGAAATTACGTTGAAATCAGCAAGTTTCACTTTTGTAAGAATGTTTGAAAGATTTTTCTTCTTTACCAGTTATCGTGGCTACAGTGGCATTCTGATTGCCATTTTAATGGATTTAGTAACATTTATGTATTTTCTTATGAAATAGTATACTGAGTGAAGTGATAATTTCATTTATACCGTCCTGTTTTTCTTCACCTATTATGTAATGGCTGAGTATATTTAATAGTAACTAAAAAAACCTATCTTCTTAAAAAACCTTACAAGAATCTTTGATTGTCCACACCCTCAAGTAGATCCAATCCTGGCAGCAGTCCAAACTGCATACGCGGGAGCCGTGTGAGGATACTCGCTACATGAGCTCTCGTCGCCGCACTCCGCGTGTAATCACTACAATCTGAACTGATAGTAGTCTAAAGTTTACCTATTGAAATTAGAGTATCAAAAGAGTTTTCAAAGACAACATTTACAAGGTGACATTACCTTTAAAATGCATCACCCCTTCCCAATGCTATAGCAGATGATAAGAATGATTAAGGTCCGACTAGCTACTTAGTTATACACTCTTTTGCAAAAAAAACGGGCACCTATGCGAAATCTTGATTTTAAGGACTTTACGTGTATTTCAAAGGGTTTTAATGACTGTAGGATGTCACCAGCATCAAAAGGATTAGCCAAGCATGCGTGAGAGTGTATTCTAAATTTGAATTTTGCACAATCGCTAAGAAACTTGTTAAACCTTGTTTTGGACTAATTCCTGGTCGAAGGTTCGTCAGCGTTTTGAAAAGTTTTTGAGTGATTTTTAGAAAACTGATAATGCAGTTTTAATTAATGATTAATGTACCTTTTTGTGATATCAAAACATTTTTGAAAAACCACGCGTATTTGATAAAATGTTCACCTGCTCTAAACGGTCTATGCTGATGATTGATGGCAATGTTAAGAGTTTCGTACTTTTGTTTAAAGCGTTCTATTGTTAAGATATTGTATCCACGAGGTTTGAAATATCCCTTTCTCATAAATAAACACAATTTAGAGGAGTATCAGTACTTTGGGCTGCGACAAAACAAAATAAAAGTTAGCAGTGCCGATCACAACTCGTCTCCTATCACACTTTGACATTTAATAAATACCGAATTTTGTGATAAATGTTAAATTAACCGTATGAAAAATGATGAGGAGGGTTAAAGCTATCCAACAAGTCAAATTATTGCCGTGTTGAAGCTCTCAATAACTTCATAAGTGACGGATTACAAAACGATGATTTTGCTGAAAGGGAGTCATGAATTCAAAATTATTGGCCAAACGTATGTTGCTTAAGAAATGATCAGGTAGCCAATTATTGTTATGGTTTAAGCAGGAAAATGCAGTGGATACCAGAAAACCTCGGAGTAGACAGGTTTATTTTATAAAATGTCCGTGGGATGAAAACCCGCTATTTGAACGCTCAGATTCATAGATCTTTAGAGGTCTACGGGGTTTCCCAAGAGGCGAGGTTGTTTAAACATCAGTGATTACGAGACCTTAAAACCTCGTGCTCACAGCCTATGCGTTATTTTCTGTATTTTGTGGAATTTCAAGATTTTTCAAAATGTCAAAGTGTGATAGGAGACGAATTGTGATCGGCACTGTTTTGTCGCAGCCCAAATTACTGATACTCCTCTAAATTGTGTTTATTTATGAGAAAGGGATATTTTAAACCGCGTGGGTACACTATCTAAACCAGTGGTTCTTAACCTTTTTGTCATGAGGGACCACTTTACCAAAGTTTGTCTTGCCGGGGACCACCTCATTGGTTTGCCTAAATTGATAGTTCTTTGATAAAGAATACAAGCTCACTTTATAATTAGCACTCATTTCTTTATTAATTAGCAAAAAATTAAAAGCTTACCTACAGATTTTAATTTGATGAGATTTTTGTGACTCCATTCTCTTTACTAACTTCAGAATTTTTGGTTCAGTACTACTCAAAGCTAAACGCATGTCGACAGTGGCATGCTCATGCAACAAATTTCTATGCTTGTTTTAACAATCAGAAGGGTTGAAAACCCACGGACGAATTTATAGCTTTGACAAACGCAATGTTCAGCGTTTACAAAACGGAAGTAGATACTCTATTCTTTTGTAGGTAAGTAAATGTAAAGAAAGACGCACACATGCCCATGTAGTTACAAATACGCGAGCGAAGCGAGCGCGAAATTTTTTTCGGACTCGTACGGACGTAAAATGTATCCCAAACGTACTTAACTTCTTGTTTGTTGACAAACGTAAAAACGAGGGCATATAGTTTCTGAATACGCGAGCGAAGCGAGCGGGAAATTTTGATTATTTTTTAAGACTCAGTACCAAAACTACGTACAATGTAGCCCAAACGTAGGTACTTTAACTTTTTGTTTGTTGACAAATGTAAAAACGAGGGCATATAGTTTCTGAATACGCGAGCGAAGCGAGCGGGAAATTTTAATTATTTTTTAAGACTCAGAACCAAAATTACCTAAAAAAACGGCTACATTTCAAACCTTAATTTTTTTTCTGTTGGTCAAGTAAGATGGATGGACAAAGCTTCGCGGACCACTTGGAAAGCCTCCAGGGACCACCAGTGGTCCGCGGACCACCGGTTAAGAACCACTGATCTAAACAATAGAATGCTTTCCACAAAAATACGACACTCTTAAAATTGCCATCAATCATCAGCATAGACCGTTTAGAGCAGGTGAACATTTTATCAAATATTGATAAAATGTGTAGAGTTTATTAGAGTTCATAAAGATAGGTGTCTGATTGATTGACAAATACAGTATTTCTTGATGGAAAAGCTTTTCCTGAAAGATTACAACGAATCAAAAATGCCTTCGTCAAAACAGGATCTATAAAATTCCACTTATTTACTCGGGCCTTCCGTTGACGAAAACGGCAGCCATAATTACTCCATTCTGAGTATAATTCAGTGATAAATCTTTTACTCTAGAAACAAAAACTTACAAAATTGGTTACGAATTTTATAAAACATCTATTTTGTACTAAAACAAAATAAGTCATCATTTATAGTCATCAGTAAGTACCTACTACTGCTCCAAACCATGACAGGATCTGAAACGTTCCAGTCAAATTTGGAGAACCGATTTGCCGCCGTGGAAACCACAACAGACGTTAACCAGAACCACGAATATGTGGTTCGGATCCTCAGGGAGGAAGGTTCGAGATTCTGTAACATGCAGCGTAAGGGCAAGAAATCAAAGCTTTCGGAAGAGACATTAGGGCTTATGAAGAGACGACGTGAAAACCCGCCTGTCACTTCGTCAGCTAAGCGGGCTCTAAACCAAGAGATCAACAAGCACGTACGACGCGACCTCCGGTGCTCCAATACTCTTGACATTGAAAGAGCAATTGAGCTGAATCGGGGGTCAAAGGTGTTCGTACAATCTCTTGGAAGAAGCCACTTGACGAAGCTGACCACAACAAGTGGAGAAGTCGTTTCTTCGGTGCCGGCAGTCCTTTCGGAAGTGGAAAATTTCTATGGCCGGTTATACGCATCGCATGCATCTCGACCTGATCCCGGAAATGAGGATTCTAGAGCCACATTAACGCGCCATTTCACCGAAGACCTGCCAGAAGTCAGCAGTGGCGAAATCGAGATCGCTCTGAGACAGCTCAAAAATGGAAAAGCCCCTGGCGAGGATGGCATTACAACAGAGCTATTAAAAGCAGGAGGAAAGCCCGTACTGGGGGAGCTCCAGAAGCTTTTTAATGCCGTCCTGTTTGAAGGGAGAACTCCAGAGGCGTGGAGTAGGAGTGTTGTCGTCCTGTTCTTCAAAAAGGGAGACAAAACCCAGCTGAAGAACTATCGACCCATTTCCCTCCTAAGCCACGTATATAAGCTGTTCTCAAGAGTGATCACGAACCGACTTGCGCGAAGACTCGACGAATTCCAACCACCGGAGCAGGCTGGGTTTCGGAGCGGATACGGCACCATAGACCACATCCACACAGTGCGGCAGATTATACAGAAGACCGAAGAGTATAATCAGCCCCTGTGTCTAGCATTTGTGGACTATGAGAAGGCCTTTGACTCGGTTGAAATCTGGTCTGTTCTGGAGTCCCTGCAGCGTTGTCAAGTAGATTGGCGATACATCCAAGTGATGAGATGTCTCTACGAAGCCGCTACAATGTCCGTCCAAGTACAAAATCAGCAAACAAGGCCCATACCGTTGCATCGAGGAGTGAGACAAGGGGATGTTATTTCCCCGAAACTGTTCACTAATGCAATGGAGGATATGTTCAAGACGCTGAACTGGAAAGGACGTGGCATCAACATCAATGGCGAACACATCTCTCACTTGCGATTTGCTGACGATATCGTCATCATGGCAGAAACGCTGCAGGACCTACAACAAATGCTGAACGACCTGGCTGAATCTTCTCTACGCATCGGCCTACGGATGAACTTGGACAAAACCAAGGTCATGTTCAATGAACATGTTCTACCGGAACCGATTGCGATACACGGCGCCGTTCTCGAAGTTGTTCGGAAATATGTATACCTCGGGCAGACATTGCAGTTAGGTAGAAACAACTTTGAGGACGAGGTGAATAGGAGAATTCAGTTGGGTTGGGCTGCATTTGGGAAGCTACGTCGAGTCCTAACATCATCGATCCCACAGTGCCTAAAGACGAAAGTCTTCAATCAGTGCGTCCTACCTGTCATGACTTACGGAGCCGAAACGTGGACACTGACGGTACGGCTGGTCCACAAGTTTAAAGTCGCTCAGCGGGCTATGGAAAGGGCTATGCTTGGCATTTCTCTGAGGGATCGCATCAGAAATGAGGTAATCCGTCAGAGAACCAAGGTCATCGACATAGCCCACCGAATCAGCAAGCTGAAGTGGCAGTGGGCTGGCCATATTAGCCGAAGAACCGATAACCGTTGGGGTAAACGAGTTCTAGAGTGGAGACCACGCCTCGGCAAGCGTAGTGTAGGACGTCCTCAGGCACGGTGGAGTGATGACTTGCGCAAGACGGCTGGCAGGAGCTGGATGCGAGTAGCCGAAAATCGATCTCAGTGGCGTGCACTTGGAGAGGCCTATGTCCAGCAGTGGACTGCGATAGGCTGATGATGATGAAGTACCTACACCAAATAAGTCATCAGTAAGTACCTACACCAAAAAAATTATAAACTGAGCAATGAAAATATAATACAATTTCAAAAGTTGAGCTTGTCTTGGCTGTTAATAAAATTCAAGATCTTAGAGGACGCTAGTATATAGTAAAGTAAATAGTTTAGTAAAAATATCGTTTAAATCCTAATTGGAAATTATCGTCGCCGAGTGTTTTAAACTCTTAATGAAATTCTAGCGTTTTTGTGACACTAAGGCCATTACAGCGGCGAGTGAGCACGAGCGACGCTCTATTATTATAATAACTTTGCTACAACGCGATAAACACGTAAAACTGAAAAAAATTCATAAAGTCTGTATATTATATAGAAACCCGCCGATTGTGAACTTTTTAATATAGCTTTTTTGTGATGTTAGCATAGCAGAAAATATTTTTTCCATGATTGGATTTCAAGTAGAAATTCCATTCCAATTGGGTTGTAGCTAGTTTTGTACAAAATATTCAAATTAACCCCGTGTTTATACGAGTTATTATCACTGAAAATCGTAGTTCTAGTAGACGAACAGCATCGTCAGAGGAAGTTTTTAATAGTTGTGTCGAGTCACCGCTCGCAGTTAATTACTGCGCTGGCTTCTGACACCAGACAAGCGGCTCTCGACCTTATTTACTACTGTATTGATAGCCAATTACGCGATTTTCCTACTAACAAAACTTCCTATGTAATATTATTTGTACTTATGGAACAGTTTCATTGTCTTACATATTTTCTCTTGTCGTTTCTCAAACAATTTGGGTATAAATAAATGAAAATGTGAATGTGAAATGATTATGACTTCAAGTCCAAACGACTGAAGAGATCCTGATGAGACTATTTAATTTAAAAATACCAGGGAAACCATAAATAAATCTTGAAATCAATGTGAGGAACTTTTTTTTGACTCGTGAGTTTAAAAAAAGTTTCAAATACCTACTTAAAAATCATTTCCCGAAACACCTAACTGGAACTTCTAACACTTTGCTCATCTGCGATGCAACAATTTTATCTCGCCTCCCCGTTCAGTACAAAGACGGCGCCCGGCTATTTGACCGCACATTACTGCACATTTCCGATACATTGCACCAGTAATGATGCTGCTCCCAATATTCAGGAAACTTGCTACACTATCTTACTTTGTTTCTTAAACTATGTGGAGATTTTAATGCTAACAGACACACCGTCTTATCACAAAAACTTTTAAACGTCAGTGACTTGTCTAAAAAAATGACAAATTATGACTTTGACATATGGTTCATTTTGCAGCCACAATTTTTTTAGACAAGTGTAAAACAGGTGTTTAAGTTTTTGTAGTAAGATATTTTGTATAAGATAGTTTGAGTTTTGTTGTATTAGTTGACTTCTAACTTTAAACATTCAAACGAATTGAAAAATCACCATCAATAAGAATTAGTTGTTGCAGAGTTCACAATATAGTAAAGAAGATTTCAAATTCGATAAATCCAGTCTGACTCATATTTATTGATTCTATTCTTTTAGAACATGTAACTGCTTCTTACATTACTTAAATGCGTAAGAATGATTTCTAATCATAGATGAAACCACTTTTAAATATTACATTACTCTCTGTGATTGATGAACGATTGCAATTTGCTATTTTTTGCTGAAAGGACCTTACTTTTAGACCTTACTTTTAATCAACTAAAAATAGACGAGCTAAGTATTCTTTGGACTTTTTTGGATGTACCCAATTTATAACGGAGGTAAATTCAGTTTCTATGGCAGAGAACCCCAATCTATCAAAACCAGAGTAAATGGATTCAAAAGTATTGAAAACCTTATTCTTTGATTCACAATGGCGTGCCTGAAAAGTGCAGTACATTGGTCGGTCGTTCACAGGGGCGTGGAACATTCTCGAAGCCGAGAGGATTGCTTAGCATTTTTTATTCAGCGCCGAGACTTTGCAAATCAAATCTTTATTTTGTCTCGTTTAAGAGAAAGGTTTCGGATTGAGTTATCAGGCGTGTCCCGGGGGTCCGGTAACTCGGTTATTGTGATCATCTAAGTGACAGATATATTTCGGCGCCATATTGAAATGAGTTTTGTTATGTTATGAAAGTGGAGGGGCGTGTGAGGGTGATTTTTGTGCAAAACTTATTGTATTTCGTTAAGATAAGTTCATTGTTCTCGTTTCTTTACAGAAGATATCTAAATCGTTTTTGGAAAGTAAAACCTTAGTACTTAAATCGTCAGTCATTTTACAGGCCATTAAACAAAATACGATCTCAAACGAATTCTACAGGCAGTTTTTTTGGTTTCTACTCAAGTTTCGTAATGAAAAGCTATCAAAAACGTTTGCTGGCTAGTAGCTGTGTAATGGGCAATCGGTTTAACGACTACCATCATAGCTAATTGGCGTTCCCGACAAATTTACTGTCTTGAGTGACGGAGACGATTAAAATGAGTAACGAGAACACCCGGACGGACGGCTTGTGTTGTAATCGAGGAGCCTTAAATATTAAATTATTTGCTGTTTATTAATTAATTTGAATATAGAGATGATGTTCCTTGATACTAAGGAATTTCATGACAGTAATTAAAGTTAGGCGTTTTAGTGCGACTGTTTGTAATTTGGTTTTAGGTGCAATATCTCTTCATAGGATCCCCCTTTGAGTTTCGCTTGAAAATGTATAGTTATTTTCCATTAGTACAACTAATAATTGTGGAATACTTTCTAGGTACAAAAATACACAATAAACCCAAGGAAATACGAGACGTGACCAATTAACACATTATATTCGAGTTACACGAGGATTGTGTGTTATTTAACGAGTATTGTTTCATTTATATTGGAACTATTAAAACATTCCTCGATAAAAAAATATATTTCAGAATGTATTATTTTAATAACATTGAGGTAATAATAGTGTCGTGTTTGAACAGAGGTGATTTCAGACCCACAGAGGTTTAACGTCGGTCGACGATATTTGCATATTCGCCGATATGCTAATGTTCCATCAATTGAACATCGTGAACGCGGATCAAATTGTGAACGGTCATATTTTAACGGATTTTGTAATTATAATTTAAAAAATATAGTAACAGGTATTATCATTAGTTCATCATAGTTATTTAAATGTATTTATTTCATTAATTTATTTATACAAAAAAGTTTTTGTAAACAGGAACATTTTGTTTTAAGATAAATAAAATCTCTTATTTGACTCATAAGTAGAAAACTTTTCATCTCGTTTTTCCTTTTTCCAAAGCAAACAGGTCATCGAATTTGAGCCGCGTAATATTTCCTTATGTTTTCCTTTTAGCTAAGTAATGGCAATTTAGATTTAAAATTACCATAACGTCCGATAACTGCGTCAAGTTAAACATAGGCCTTGATCCGTACTAAGTAGTCAGGGTTGTCAACAAACACTGATTTATTCGATCAACATCATCATCAACTCTTTTCAGACAACCGATAAATAGAAGCTTGACTGAGTATGAAATGGCTTTATTATATTCTTCTCGAAATATAGACAAAAAACTACCACTTTTGTAATGATCCAGTGACTTCGTACCTAATAGACTGCATAGTCGATAATCAACTACATAGGTCCCTATTTAATAGATATATCACAGTTAATAAGACACGATCTATTACCACAGGCATCTCCTATACTTACCATAAAAATACTCGTAGTCACCACTAACGCCTCATAATTTTATAACTATAATACACCACACAAACCCATATTAACTACCACGAAATTAATATAAGCAAACTGCAGGCATCTAAATCCGCGCACCGCCAACCCTAGCTCATAGTAGTACTAAAAAAATAAAATGTTTCGTTTAAATTCCACATTTAGGGGGTTGTGTCACGAGAAGCGCAGCCGGTACGACGATTATGTCTAATTTATGTACATAATTTGTTGAACAAATGGCCGCCTGTTTTTGCTCGGAGCTCCTTATAATTAATAAATTTGAGAGTGCGCCACCACGCCAAAATATCAGCAAAATGCCTGATTACAGATGATTAGATGTTTGTTTTGGTTTGTAAGCGGATTCTGAGTGACGATGCTGTTTGTGAACGCCATTTATATTCTTCTTATGTCGTTTGCGGTTCAGATGAATAATAAGCTGTTAGAATAAGATCGCGAGATATGTTAAACCTTTTTACAAGGAATCTTGCTAAAGTAAATGTTTTGTATAGTTAATAGCTGGTTTTTGAGTACAGTAACATATTCGGGTTAACTATTGTGTTATCGAAACAGCACAATGCTTACAGTTACAAAAAAAAACCTCATCAATGTATCATACATGCTTGCCCATTAAGATGAATTGTAAACAGATACGGCAGTCGTGCTTGCGACTGTTGAACCTAAATGGGGGTAACCTAAAAACTCAACAAACAATCTAGTAGGTATCAAAATCAGCAACCCAAGACACGCCAGCTCCACTACATCCAGCATCTCTATGAGGCGATGGTTCCAGCAGAACAATTACAATTAAACTCGTATCCTACTTAGGAAATACTTGGTAAGTGAAGTCCGGCGCTTTGTGCCAGTTCTGCTGCAAACAGCACTTAACTGCATTGCATCGAACACTCAGATTGCATTGAAACTAATACAAGTTGTTTGCAGCCGATGTATGTACTCTCTAGTTTACTGGTTGCGATGGTGCAAGGCATGAACGGGTGGTTGTTATAGATCCAGAAGGATATTATGATTTAACCCATCAGCCCACTCCCAACTAAGATGTTGAAACCACTTGATTACCATTATTTTACAAGAAGTCACTGCTTATCTGAACTTCTCACACTGATTGACAAACCTTCTGGATTCTGATTACCCGTAACGATAACTAAAAATTACAGCAGGGCCAATCAATTTAACGTGCCTCTTGAAACATTGAGGAATTTGTCATAGTAAGAGGATCACCAAACCACGGACCGATGACGCCAAATTATGATTAACCATATTTAACGACCCGTGCAGTTGTTGCCAAGCCAGGATTTCTTTTATGTGTAGGTTTAACAGTTCATTTTATCGCGTACGCTTCTAACATGAGCCCTTATGTAACGAACAAGAGCGCCAGTTGTTTGGCAAAACGCGCGCGTGCGGCCACAGCGACCGCGGTGTAATCCGCCCCGACAGCCGACGGCCGACGGCCGATCACTACGGCCGATAAATACAACAAGATTTAGATGTAACCATGTAATTACTTTATACTACAATGTATTGTGCTGCACTTTTAATGTATTGCTGTGTTTTCTTGCGGTTTGTGTAGTTTGTTCTTGGAGGGCGTGATGTGTAGTTGCTGTATCCTGTATTAGATATGTATGTGCCAAGAAATAATGTTACATCGGTATTTCTGTTTAATGCTAATGCCCTTTAAAAGACTTAATAGGTATATTTAAGTATATTTAGCTTCGTAAGAGTGTCTGAAAAAAAATCTTTGAATTAATTTATAAAGTTTCATTTAACTTGTAAACAATGTTAAAGATTACTCAATTATGTAATGTTTACATTTCAAGATTTTTCTGCTACGTAAGGCTTATTTATTCACTTCTAAAGCTTAGAAGAAAGCAAGTGGTTACACTAGAGGTTTTATATGTAGAGAGCATCGCGCTATAACCGAGTCAGAATATAATAAGTAAAGTTGAAAGATACACGTGCTACTAATTCATAATGAACGCGCACTAACCGTAGCTGTAAATACTGCTAATGAGATAATTAAAAGCGAAATAGCGTTGTATGGAATTAAAAATGGCGTATTTATTTGCCGCCGGCCGTGTTGGGAAATATGAGAGGATTCTACCCGAGTTATGTTTTGTTGCGACGTGTGCGCTGTACTTTATTTGTGCTTTATAATGTTATGGTGTGTGTGTATTATTTTTGCCCATGGGGGTGTCATTTTTGTTGGTGGTAGACTGAGGGTGAGACTGGTCACATAAAATGTCTATGAAAATCATAAATCTTTACCAAACTCATTTTACTTTTAAGCAATGATTGAAAAATATCATCACTGTTGCACTATTGATTAATAGATTTCACATCTGTTTATTAGTCTTTACCACCCAGTAAAAGGTTTTATTTTTTGTCAAGTCGGATTGTCAATTTTGTTTATCTACTCCCAACACTATTCACAAATACAATGCAAATTATTGTCACCAGCTACTCACATGACACTCTTTTAGCAAACTTAAAAAGCCTTCGAATCTCAAAAACTCTTCAAAAGATAACATTTAAAAGCCTCCGTTAAGTAACAAACTATAGAAGGCTGTTAGGCAATCATCTCGATGTAACGGCACGTAATTAGGTCAATTGTTGCGGATGCTGGCTCTCCGCCAGACTCCTTGATCTGAGCTTAGGTGCCTCAGATGCTCTGCTCTCCGACTGTAGAGGGCTTTGTTGTACTATCATAATATTAGGCGAGTGTTAGTGGGGAGAAAAAGGCTTCTTTGATGTGATAAAAAAACTAATTATTTATTTTTAATGTCAAGGCTAAGACTGTTTTTAGATTAATAAGATTTTTTGATTTGACAATGGAGTCCACGGCCAATTCCAGCCACGGCGGCTGTTCTCATTTGAGGAGATCAGCCAGCTGCGCAGGCAATATTATAGTGATTTGAAAATACTAATTTTATAATTATAAATGCTTAATAATAATAAAGAAGTACTCCCATGATATTTCTTAAGAAAAACATAATAATATGTGAAAAAAACATGTTTTTCAGGACATAGACGACTGATTTGACAGAATAAGCTTCAGATTCTTGATACATGTGATAAAATATTTCTGTCACTAAATTCTACAAAATAATTGGCACATAGTACTGATAACCGGTACAAAAGTTATGTTACCACCAGTGATAGAAACAATATTAACTTATTTGATTGTTTGTTCTCTGTCTATAATTGGTGCGTTGGCAAAAACACCAAGTAAATAATTCATAAGTCTGTTATTATTGCTTGTTTCATCAGCGATATAATCTGAGGCTAGTTGTTCAATATAACTAGGACTTAGGAAATAATTGCTAAGCGTTATTGGACTAAGTATTAGTCTATTGTGTTTCAGAATGCCTCATATTTATATTTCGTTCATAGAAGGATTAGTTTTCATATTAAATACTAAGTATTCTTGTCTTAATGTGAAGATGACTGTAGAGTAGTAGAATAGTAAAATTTCTGATGACGTTGAAAACAAGATAAGATGATACAGAAAGTACAAAATTGAGTTTTAATTTATTCATATCTTTAATTATAATTATCATAAATATTATATGAACTCCAATCTGATGATCTGAGTGAAGTGTTAATCAGCCGAGGACTGGACCCCTCACGGCATGGAGAGGTCTTAGAGATTAACATAATGTGGTGATTAGCGAGGACGGTCACTGAGGGCACTAATATTAATGTGCTGGCGTATCGCAGACCACACAGACATATTAACAGATACATTATAGAAGGTATGGATGCAAAGTAGATAATAGCTTAGTCTTTAAATCTAAAAATGTTAGGTTAGGTAAAATTAGGTTCATGTAAATAATATTTTTTATTATTAATACGGCTGTTACTTACCTAAACTATCGTAGGAAATATAATATTGAAAACTGCAGAGACATTGAGATAGTGCAATTTAGAATATTTGCTTTAAATGTTTCCCTACTTTTTACGATTCAAGCTTCAATAACAAAATATGTAATTTCCGTACACGCTTAAAAAGTTCAATCACCTGCAAAATCCCCACATTTTTCCCAGCACCGACCACTCTATCACTTTATAACCAGCAATCTGTGCCAATAAGTAAAGATTACAGTAATCTGTATAAAGCGGCGCACACACGCGCAGGTGTCGCGCGTTAATCAGCCGGAGTAATCGCGCGATTAACGCTAGCCTTGTAATTGTTGTCTGGCTTTTTAGTTCAGAGTACTTTTTAGATGTGAATTGTTTGTTTGGTGGGAGGATAAAATATTTAATTTTGTTATTTGCAAAACCTTGAATTATGAAATTATGACTTGAAAATTAACAATAATGAGAGTGTGCTATAACAGTTAAGAGAGGTGTTAATTAATCATTTATGATTTTTATAACTTAAGACGATTTGTTTATTGAACTATTTAATATTCTGCTAGTAGATAGTTCCTTAAATACAAACGAAAACACTCATTCAACCAGTCCTGTTTAATTTACTTGTCTTCCATTTCCCTGTAAATACCTTCAACTAGAGAACCTGTAAAACAAATTCCACTAAATTAAAATACTCGTACTTGAAGCGACACGCTCTAGTTCTTCAAACAAATCCACGTCCTTTTCCATGTTCCAAGCGCAGAGCATTCGGGAACAGTCTGGAATATGCTGGAACATTCCAGAAGTCAGTGTTCCATTAGGAGCTGACGCGAGTACGTAATAACTATAATGTGAGCCGCATTACGTACTACGTGAACTTGCAAACTTTAACTTACTCCGGTGCTGGTATTAAACGTGCCAGTAATTTTTCAAAATTCTCAACAGACTGAGTTATTTTTATTTATATCACTCGAAATTTCAGTATGAACCATAGTTTATACAAACAGCCTCTAACACAGCTATGTTTACTCAATTAGTTAAGATTTTCATACAATTTGTACATTCCAGTAATCGATTACTATTCTTAACATGAATAGAATGTTACTACGAAATTGCTACGCGTATGCTACGCTGTAGCTACGAATGTGCTACGCGTGTGCTACGATGTAGCTTCGTAAGTGCTACGCATATTTCGAATGCGACATGCAGTAATAATGCTGCACTTGATAAATCTGAGCTTACCACGATTACACATAGTATTTTTAAGTTACAGGAAAGTGTTAGCTATTTGATAAAATGATAACACCAGGCCTTATTAATCTATTTACTGACGGAGCTGTGTTTCTATTACCGAAGGGCAGAGTAAAATAACAAAAAAATATGTTTTTTATAATATTAAAATTCAAACATAACCATCAAAATATGCTCGTTAAAACTAAACTCAAAGCTCAAAAATTCGTGTATGCAAAATAAATCAATTAACACACAGTTGGTTTGCAACGAAGCGCATATGCATCTGAATGGCGGGTAGTTGTAAAAATGTGTGCATTAACATGTAGAGTGCGCGTTAGCTTCTTTGTGCGCGACCAGCCGAGCGGCCGCATGTTCCACCAAATTGCACGCGACTGTACTCCCGTAGAGCTACAAAATATGGATAGATGTGACACTCGTTGATTCCAGTTTTGTATTAAGGATTGAATATATTAAGTGCACAGGACTTTTATTTGCTTTGGCTTGGACTGGCTTTTGCTTTGGCTTTATGGTAGCTTGAACCATAGTTTCAACAAACGCAGTTTATTAAAAATACATAACATTAACATTGACCTCCTTCTGGTGCAGTTAGGCAAAAGTGTAGATTTTAGCACATCACCAACCAATAAAATAAAGTCTACATCCAATGCATTCATGAAATAGTTTGATTATCCGCACGAATTTCATTACTCTATGGCAGCACAAAGATGCATCACACACACACGTACACTGGCGTGCATACAAGCCATAGCTCGCGAGTTTACACGAACATACTAACTACTAACCTGATTAAGTAACCGTTTCAATCTGAGAGGCGTTCCTAAAATGTTTCTACGTAATGTCACTACTCAACCCATTACGACTTCAGTATTTCAATGAAAAAATGTTAAAAAGAGCTATCAAACACAAAATAACCACAATAGAGTAAATTAATCCCAGTTAAATAATTGTTTTGGTTTGAAAACTTTAATCAAATAGAATGAGGTTTTAAAGAGCTACAAGAGCACATCGATTTCATGGCATATATTAATTTTAATAGACTTACTAAATGTCTGTCTATTGATTTGTGTAATTTTTTGACTCTCTAAAAAAGGAGGTTCTGAACACAACGGACAGTCTGCCCGTGACCATGGACAAAATTGTCACGATAAAATCCGTAAAAGTAGTTTTATTTAAATATATCATTTACAGTTTTTATTCGATAAATCACGTTTAAATAATTAACGGAATTAATAACTGCCCAATATGGATGTAATTACATATAACGATAACTGACACGTCAGCTGTATGTTTGTTCTCATTAACAGTACATTGTTTGTTTACGTGCGCATTGAGTAAGCAAGTTCGTGTTGACTCGACAATCACATTACAGATGTAATTAGTTCTTAGATAAATACATTATAGAGATTAAGATTGTATTTGAAGACTTGAATGCTGGAATTATCCTTATTCAGATTTCATGTAAAATAATATTTCAAGCTAGAATTTGTTTTTCTGGAACGCGCTAATCTGAAGTACTGCCGGTCCGATAAAAAAAGATCTTTCAGAGTTAGATAGCCCAATTATCGAGGAAGGATTTAACGTACTTTTTAGGGCTACCGTATTTAGCAGTGAAAGTAGTAAATAATTGAAATGCTGATTGAAATATAAATTGTTTACATTAATTATGAGTGGTGTACAGGTGTGATGTAAAATGCATATTTAGCTCGCTTTGGTGTGTAGCTAACAAATTAAATTGTGTTAATTTATTAACCCATGATTTATTATGCCTATGCGTTTACAATTTGATTACACGTTTATGCATAACCTAGCATACCATATAAAATGAGTATTTGCAATAATTTTGCTGTACAAACATTATATGATCCAAAAACAACATATGTATTTTATGCCAATTTTTTTAATTTAGACCAAAAAATGTGTTTGAGTCTGAAAAAATGAACCAAGTGTATTAATTGAACTAATTAACTGAATATCGTATTTTAACAGCTCTCGCACACTATAAACTAAACTGTCGGTCAATAGTTGGCTGACTGTAACTTATTTTGAAGGAAATCGTGAAACCCATCATACTTGTTATTCGGTCTAGTACTGACCAGATATCTGATTATCCTCTTCCATACACATCTGAGCCTGATCAAACTATCGGCCAACCAAAGGTATTTAGAATGCGGCTCTAAAAAGCTTTTGAGTCTGCCATTCAACCCTGTCTCAACATCAAACCAATCCAAAACTCATTTAAAAAGCGCAAAAAAAGAACACAAAGTAAAGCCGGGCCCACACTACAACAGAGTTTTTAATAACTTGAAAGCCGAGCTCATCGGTGACATGCATCAGTGTAGTCCGGGCACAAATTCAATGATGGCTTCTTTGACAAACTCACAAACTGTTTGTTTGAGTTTCGCACACAGTTATCTGATTTCATAGGGTTGATAGCCTCGGAATGGGGACATTGTAAGATTGTATCAACTGTTGTTGTGGGTTGTATGAATGTTAGTTTGAAGCTTTTTGTGTGGGTGATAGTGTAATGTGATAATCTGTAGGAATAAATATAACCCGTGTAAAAGAAAAATGGCTGAAGCTATTATGGTGCTGTTTGATATAAAGATGGAGAGTAATCTGGACATTCATCCATGATGTAGTTTAAACTGCGAGATGCGGGAAAGTATGGTTATACAATTATAGATATAAATAGACATTCACGTGATATTTTCAGTTCTGTTTTTTTTAATAAAAAAAGCTGTAAAAAACAAAAATCAACATACACACAAACCTAAATATTTCAAAACAAAAACATTTTATTTTAATCCACGCGAACGTGAACAAAACCCATCCAATTTCCACGCAAACAATTCAAATTCAGTAATTTCCTAACCCTTCGTCGGCTAATTGTTAGCATGCAGCAATTCCAGCGACTTGTAACAGCGCTGCAGCGGTCCGGTCGCGGCGGGGAGCGCTTCACGCAGCGCTTAGAGAGATGGTATTACCCAATTGCAGTTTGGGAACACCGTGTCCCTGGGCGCGTACCACTGATATTAATCAGGGAAACGGTGGATCGTACTGCGGCCGTCTGATTAACGTCGCTGGACAAGTTACAAGCAAAAGTTCTTTTGTTTATTTATGATCTAAATTGTTAAGGCAGTCTCTATTTTCATATTTCACAGACCAAAAGTGGTACAAACCAAGTAGTAAAAATCGCTTAATTTAAGGAAACTTTAGATTTATTTGGGACAGTTTCCGTATTTGATTAAAACTTTGAATAATATATTTTTTTCTCTACGTAAACGTTACATATAAAACACATTGTTCTACTATCGTGAATTTTACGCTTCAAAAAAAGTATTAATCACTTCTTCATATTCAACCTTTCATCGCTCATAACTTATACCACAAGCAACCCAGTGTGGCATGTAGCAATGTCCGCGTGAACGCAATGTGACGTGTGCGCAGTACTTGTTCCCGTCCGTCCACTCTATGCGCAGGCCCTTACAATTCGGAACATTCCGCCGCGTGAACGATAGTTGCCGATAGACGATGCTGTATTAGGGACGAATTTATTGGACGGTGAGAAGCAGTGAGTTTGATATGCTTGTATGTTTGTAATTATAAATAGTATGGTAGTGTATGTGTGGTCATTCGATTGGAATTGAATGTCTTTAGTCCGTAGCACGTGTGTATGTAGAAGATATAGGTTGTACTGCGCGAAGATTAGATGTGAAAGTCTTTTTTCTTTCAGTAAACTACTAGAGCTCAACAGTACAGCCGTACATTTATTTAACACTACTACATATAAGTATGTATAGCAGCAATTACGAAAACCAAATAACAACTATAAAATTAGTTCAAATTAGTTGAAACCAGTACAAACCAGTGCAATGCAACATTATCAAAGTTAAGTTAATTAGTTCGCGGAACAACATGATAATGTAGCTGGATTGATAGCGTCCCGTTTGTGAATGTGAGCGAGCTGCGCCGGGGGGCAACCTTGTGTAACTGCTGGACCCCCCAGAGGTACTGATGTCCTGGTAAATCGTGTTTGTGAGGTGAGCTGCGAAGGAAAGTAGATGATATATTTTTAGCGAAATTTTGATGAAGAAAATACCTTTCGAAAGCGATATATTTAAATTAAATGTTTTTTGATATGTGGTAAACTTTATAGAAAAAATGTAATGTAAAACACCAGCTCAACCAAAACTAATTTTATATCCAAAAAATATATTCCCTTTTATACATTTATAACATAGGAATATTTTTCAAAAAATACCTAACTTTTATATGGCAAGCCACTAAAAGCGTAGCTTGATACCACGGTCATCGCCCGGAGGCACTCCGAAAAATTCACGCGTTAGTTTTTTTACACCTATAATAAAATATATAAATGCAAAATACTAACAGCTTTCGAAAATAAAAAAAAAAACTTACGAAACCTGGTTAAGGTTCCGTAGTGCATATTGTGATGGACTGGTATGTGACGAACCTACATTCATCATATTATTAATCGTACGAAAGGCGATAAGTTACATATTTTGTCACAATTGATCGAGTATAAGTTTCAGTAGGAAAAATGCGTTAAATTGTATTTATGGTACCCAACAATACGCAGTTTTGCGAGATAAGCTATATATCTGGCCATGGGACCCTATTTGTCATTTGAAATATGTATGCTATGTCTATTTTTGCAGTAGGTATGTTGTTTAGTTTCAACTATGCCTTTTGATTTGAAAATTAGTCCACTTCTATGTGAAAATATTCAAACAGAAATGTTTTGAATAGATATATGTTTTTACAATCCGGTTAAAGTACAAATGCGCATTGGTAGAAACATACATAGTACCCAGTTTTTCATGAAACCAAATATATATGAAATTTGTTTCATGGTATCAATTAAACTCGAATTACGTCTTCATTATTATTCGATAGAAATATGTCCTTTGATTTTTTATGCCACATCCAAATATCCGAACCATTATGTATCCGAACCAGTCGCGGCGTCCAGTGCACTTTACGTGTGGCCCAGCCGGGAATCGAAGCGGCGACTACTAAATGAAATAACTCAAAACATCTCTCGTTGCAAGCACTTAAATAATTCACTTTGTGGCCGCCAGATAGCGCTCGCTTTAAACCTATTTACGAGATTGCGAGCTTCGCGTACATACATGCATTTGTTTGTTTTATTGTTGTGAACTGGACGGAATTATTTGTTGTTGTTTTGTTTTAATTTGTTGGAATTGAAGTTAAGAATGCGGATGGCAAAGATTGAGTATATCAAGACGAAGTTACTTTAGGGGATGTAGTTTGTATGAACCCTTTGAAATAGATCTGATTATTACAAGAGACTATTAGAAGGTTGACTATCACATGGTTTTAGGATGAGCTTAGAAACACACACTACCGAAGACACACTTGCAATGAAATAAGGAATTGGCGATTTGCCTCCCAGCTGGCTTCATGGTTTCTAATAGAAAAATGCTGTCAGTAATGCCGCGACGACCAGCTAAATTGACGTTCTGAAAACTAGACATCACTCACATTTACTACTACTAAGATTAAGGCGCTCAACCAATCAAACTCTTCAGCTTCACAATATTAAGTTTACAACAACATTTCCTATCAATAAATCTATTACCCACATAGAACAACGATGTAGTATAAAAGCGCATCACGTCTCAGAATCCATTAAAATTGCATCGCGTTCACCTTTGTTCCATCGTCACCGCGTATTGACTATCCATTACTCGTACATGTGTCTCAATGGCAGCACGAGTTACTGGCTGTCTTGTCTTCTAACCAATTAGAGATACTCGAGTTAATTATTTACCTACATGCATATTTAGTAAAGTTACTTTGGTTGGTTGTCTGTTTAAAATGGTGTATGGAGATATCTTTCATCAATTAGCTAAATGCTGTCTTCTAACGAACGCCAAGCGTACGAGTCTTGGGCAGCCCGCATTCATCCACTGCCCGCCTCACATACCATCGGAGAAATGTTTTGTCTGGTTGAATGTATAACTCACTATAGAAATAGTTTTAATTTTGAGTAATTAACATTTTTATTGGCCTTTATCGGCTTTAAGAAACGTTACACTAGCTGCTCTGCAATACCCTTAGAGTACGTGTAAAACCTCGTGGATTAGTTAGATGAATTATATTCAACTAGCTGTCTCAACGTAAATGTGGGAAGGATTTCTCGCTTTCCTCGATGACTGTGAAATGTGGTATAGTTACCGCAGTCGATACTGTGGCAGTTTGCGGGAAGATAGGGAATCGAATTAAAATTAACTATTTTACACACTATAGGTGATTGTTTAAATTTCTGTCAGCTGATAAAGAATTTTCCCAAAGACATTATACTTTCGCCTCACGTCGTTATAAAATCTAAAGAGCTTTCCTATGTATACTATGCGGAATAGCTGCCATGAGACCATAGTAACATAAACACATAAGAGCTTCAACTCAAACAAATGAATTCTAGAAACTGTTACACCTGCAATTTTCTCCAACATATCTGAGATAAATCAAAACAATTCTCCACAAGTTTATCTACAAGTGTTTGTTCATGTAAATAGTTTGTCTTTGCATTCTTAATGAAATTAATAGCAGTGGTATTTGCGCGCACTCGCGGTAGAATCAGTAATGTATGGCGGTATAACGTGCTTTGTTCTACGGCATCTAATCTCACTTGTTTGTGTAAGTAGTTTGTAAGCATGTGGCATTGGTAGTGCTGTTTAGATGGTCAAAGAACTGTAGGTCAATGTTTAAATGGTATGAGGTTACCTGTTTTAACTATGCCTGAGGGATCTTTGCGCGCACCTGTAATCTAAGTTATTTGTCGGCTTATTTTTTTCTCAATATATTTGTTTATAGTGAAAACATAACAAATACGTTATGTTATAGTTAGTGCAAAATGCAATTATTTCTTACAGATTACATAATATTTATTGATCACAGTAGCTCGCTGCTCTATAAACAAAAGTACTTTATAATTTAAACGTCCCAACAACAAACAATTATCAGAACATTTTGAACTGTATCCACTTATTCAATGTTCATCCTTCCGAGCCCACATCACATAACCGACTCCCAACATGTCAGCAACATTATGTTCCAAACAAATAATAATTCAATTAAACAACAAATGTGTTTGATTAAAACAATAAGTTAGGGGTCAGTCCTATTTGTTTTGTTAATCAAAAACCTGTCCAAGTTGTCATCAACAACGTTCATAAGTGGATAGTCACAGCGCGTATCAATTTGTTTTGGTTGCCAGATTAACCGGCAAATTGTTTGACACTTTGTAAAGATGATTTAAATTATTTTATATCATATTTTGAATGCTTGTGTAACCTCTCAGATAGTATCTCATAGTAGTTACTGTTAGATATCAGGTCCTGAGCTCAAATATATCGTTGGCTTGTCTTATGGTTTCTACATCTCAAGAACAATCAATGATAATAAACGTAGACTAAGAAAAAACAATTTCCAAGGAGAGAGGAGCAAAAAACTATTTGTTAATCGTAAAATAGACTTTCACGCAATTTCCAAGGTCTAATTTCGGACGGGACTTTTTTACCTTGTCGTTACCTCATGAAATACCTAACTGATCCCTTTGAAAAGATTCTGAAAGCAATTTTGTATGTAAACGGGCGTAAAGGACAAAAGGGTCGCAGACGCTAACTTATAAAACTATGCCACAAACTTGGGAAAGACATGAAAATGGAACGTGTATAATGATTAGTTTGGAATCGATCAAATTTAGGACCTTTACTTTAAAAGGTATTTTTTTCCCTTTATAATAAACCCCGTTCTAAATCAAACGTATTTACCATTCAGTAAACTGTACTGCGATTCTATAAAACTCGATCAACAACTCGCATTTCACTTCGATTCGAAATGTCATTTCATACTTTAGGGGAGGTAGGGGAGGGATGGGCACTTTTTCACAATTTATTGCATAAAAAATCAGATTTTACAGATCATTATCAACTTTTATTGCCATTTCTTATATTCGGCTAGATATAATGAAAGAGCTTTCCTAAAAATTACAATCAGTCTCAACATTACGAGATATTTAAACGGTTTTATTTAGCTCACCCCGTTTGTTTTATTATTTATTCTTGGATTAAATTTAGTAATTCAAATTTCACCCTCTTCCTGTCAACCGATTGGTCTGAAATTTTGTATACACCTTTAATTAAATCCAATATGGCCGCCGGCACAAAATGGCACAGCCCCCTCAATATGGGTATCAAATGAAAGGGCTACACAAGTAGAATACTGTCAGCAACCCCAGCGGGGCGCAACAGGGCCAAGGCCTGCCTGCACGTCGATTCTATAAAATTCGAACAACAACTCGCATTTCACTTCGGTATTCACTCTCACTTCGCATTCGATTCAGAACGACCTTGATTTTGCATTCTGTAAACATCACCTAATCACTTGCGAAGTGAAGTGAGCTCGACATCGACCAATGCTGTGCTAGTGACTTCCCCACTCGACAAAATGTCAACCGAGATTAATCAGTTTTTAATTTTATCAGTTTTGACACAGAATTTTAGCTAAATATGATGTTTTAGTTATAATTTGTTCACAAATCACAAATTTTCACTGACGAAGAAGAGCAAAAATTTACAAATTATACATTACATGGTATGTCCAAGCCTCCCTACCATAGGGAGCATTGGAAACTTTTGACTTAGTTTATGAAAAAAAAAATCGGTAAAAAAACTTTTAAGTTAAACGGTTTTATCTTATGTGCACTGAAAACTAGAAAATAAAAAATAGTTACTTACCTGTCAACCTACGTAGGTGGTCCCGGTCATATTAGACTAAAATAAAAACGTGGGGCCCATTAACTATTGCTGTAGTACTCTCTTCTAAAGGTATAATAGGTGTGGATTGCATCGACTTACTATAATTGTAACTGGAGATTTTGACAATCAATAATTAATAATAGAAAATACACATACCTTTCATTAGTTTTCTCTTTATAACGATCCGAAACCGCAACAAAATATTTAAGTACTTTTACGAGTGTTTGTTCTTGACAACTCACAGAAATGACAGATAGTCTATGGATGAACACCGTTACCAGTCGGTAACGTAAACTACCCAATAAAAAAAAACAAAACTATGATCAGAAATCAGAATAAAAGGACCCCCCTTTTATTCTGATTTGATCATATCTCCCAACTGCCCATCTCTCCCCTACCTCCCCTATAGATAGACAGATTTTGACAGATCTGTCAAAATCTCGACTTTGATTTAGTTCAACTTGTCAACACGCTCGATAGTGTAGCGCTAGTGTAGTTTGACAATGTCAATCACGAAACTTTAAGGTAGAATTCCGTGGGTCGCGATTTTCGCAGCCGCGCGCGACAAAAGTCAACCTATGAAAATGTATGGCACCGCTGCCGAGGGCCGCGACAGTCGCGCGCGGACGACGAATTTCGTGAGCCGCTCGCGGCCGTACGCTTCTCAACATGGTCTAGCGCTTAATAACATCTATAGAATTTTAGTAAAACCAGAATTAAATTTTTGACAATGCCGCGAGCAGCTTACGAAATTCGTCGGCCGCGCGCGACTGTCACGGGCCTCGGCAACGGTGCCATACATTTTCATAGGTTGACTATTGTCGCGTCCACGGAATTCTACCTTTAGATCGAAGTCGAAGTGAGAGTGATGTCGAAGTGAGTTGTGATATTTTATAGAATCGACATGCTGGTTATAGGGTTCACTACCGCGACTGAGACACCATATGTAGGTATTTTTGTAAGGTTTATCTAAATAAACCAATAACCGGTTCCTATGAACAAGAAATGATTCGAGTTTGCTTCTAGGTACATAAATTTATCATCGTTAATCCAAATAAAGCATTTTTTTTTTAAGGAACCAGACACAAAATTATCAAAAATCAGAAGCCACATTCAATCATTTTAAGGAATAAAGTGGTGAACCGATTGCCCAAAAGTTTTTCCAAAACGGTTAACATCAGGACCCATTGAGACGGGCGGCCTACTCAGTGGGTAGATTTGTATGAAGGCTTCGTATCAGTCATTACGCGAACATGTTCAATTTGAGGGGCACGTCGCTTGCTCGTCACGTGCTCCGCCTATTATTATTTTTGTGGGAAAACAAACCCAATTTCCTTGAACTGAATTAGTGAATGTATTTTGAAATTTTAAGTTATTGATTATTCGAAATTTTTGTTTTGTATACATGGTTTTATATTACAGGTATGTTTTTTGTGTATTATTATTTTGTTCAGTTGATATTTTTTTTAAAAAACCTTATTTAATTTAATACCAATCAACAAGCTTCATAACAAACTCGTTAGTTTTGTTGAAAGTTTAGACTGACATAGAATAGAATAGAATAGAATATTCTTTATTGTACACCAAAATAAACAGAAAAGGACATTACAAAAAAAATACGTGTAAGTACAATAGGCGGTCTTATCGCTCAAAAGCAATCTCTTACAGACAACCTTTGGATGGAGTCGATTTTAAATAGATATATTACGGGTAGTAGGCGTACAAATAATGATTAAAAAGGTATATATACAAGTATAAGCAAATAAACAATACATACACATATATAAGGAAAGTTGGATGGGAGAAAAAAAAAAAAATATATAAATATAAAGAAAGTAGAGAGAGTGTTAAAGTTTCATATAATAGCTCTTCACCATACTCTTGAAAACAGCAAGAGACTGTGCGCGCCTGATAGATACAGGCAGTGCATTCCACAAACGAGTTGCTTGGACAACAAATGACTTGTCATAAAAAGTCGTGGAATGCACCGGCATCTTCAGTTTTAAGTTCTCTGATGACCTTAGAGACCGCGAATGCGTGTCACATACAAACTCGAAACGATCTTTAAGATAAGAAGGGGTCGTAGGGTGGAAGAGAATACAGTACAGTAAAGAAAGAATATGAGCATTCCGACGAAGTCGCATAGGAAGCCACTTGAGTTTAGTGCGAAATTCTGATACATGATCATATTTGCGCAAACCAAATATGAATCTTATACAAACATTTTGAAGTCGCTCAAGTTTATCTAGTTGGTCCACTCTGAGGTCAAGATAGCTGGCATCGGCATAGTCAAGGATAGGAAGTAAAAGAGATTGTGCAAGCGCAATTTTCGTGGCAGTGGGTAGAAAGTTCCGCAGCCGTCTCAGAGATCCTGCAGAAGCAAATAACCGTCTGCTGATTTCCTGCATCTGTGGTTCCCAAGACAAACTGCAGTCCATGAATATTCCCAAGTTCTTAACCTTCTTACTGAAGGGTATTTGGACACCATCAAAAATGACTTGTGGGAGACGAAACCAGTCAATTCTAGATACCATCCGCGAACTGCCGATAACAATGAGCTGGGTTTTTAGAGGGTTGACGCTTAGTCCATAGCACCTACTCCACTCAGCTATTTGACTAAGATCTTTATTTATGGTCTCAATTGCTTCTGCTAGTTGATCCAGTGGAGCCTGTGAATAGATCTGGAGATCATCTGCATAAAGGTGATAGGAAGAAAGTAGTTTATTAGAAATTGAATTAATAAATATAGCGAAGAGTAATGGGGACACAAGCCACCCTGCGGCACACCAGCAGTCGAACAAAACAAACAAAAACAAAAAAAAAAAAAAAAAAACAAAAATTAATAATTAAAAATGTTCTTTGGTTAACAATGTTAAAACAATACTTAGTTATTTAGCTCAGCTCGATTTTAATTTAACACACCAACTACTTTCAATTCAAACTCCTTAACGTATGAACTCCAAAACAGTTCCACAGAAAATCTCCTACTACTACTATCAATGATCATTTTCCTAAGCTCGAACTACACAAAATAACATGTTATTCCTTAAATAGATAATCCTATATCCATATTCCGTCGCACACAGAACTTATTGTGTGCGAGTTATGTTAATATAACGTTAGCGAGCGACGCCGCGGGCGCAAGTTGCGTTGCAAAAGATAATAATAATAACATTGGAAGCAGTTGGCAAGCGAGCGACAATACGCCACTAGCTGGCTTTTTGTGATGGTGTTGAGTCATGAGCGGCAGCGATTTTGCACTTTTTTGTTGGACACTGAAGATGTTAATTTGATTGGCGTGATTAGGTAATGTGTTAAAACTTTCTTTTAATAATATAATATTTATAAAGCCGTGTAAGTTAAAAATAATGTTAATTTCAATACTTTTAACTAATTTGAAATTAGTTATTCTCAAGCGCCTAATTTAAGATGATTTAAAAAGCGAAAGTCAAGATCATATTTCTATTTACCTTCTTATGACATAATAAGCATTTGGGTTGTACAAAAAGTGCCATTTCCACGTGTTGACAAATAAGATAACAGCGTACTGATAACTTCATCTTCTGATTTTTTTAACATTCATGTTGATCTCTTCAACTTGTACCACACACCATAGCCCGTAGCCAGCAGAATGAACGGGCACTTCATAAAATATTATAACATGCAAAAAACCCACACACACACATACACACTTCCCAGATAATTGTTATGGGGTGTATGAAAAACTTTGTTCTGGATTTTTATAGGAATACATTGGGCGGGCGGAGTGTCGTAACCATGGCAACGGGGTTTTAGTGCCAAACGACCGAATTACGTATGGTGGCATAAAATTTTATTGTGAAGTGTAAAATTATTGGGTGATCGAAGTAGATTATTTTGGTTTTATTATCTTATTAATTTGTGTATGTTTTTGTTAGCAATGTATGTTATGAACGATTTTTTTATATGTTATGTAACAGGATTCCTAAAAGATATCCTAATATGCATGAAAGCGTGTCTGTGTAGATTTCCGCGAAGTCCCGTACATTAGGTAAGATGATTCATAGCTCGGCGATATATCATGCTTCGTGAATATATGAGCTGTCGTTTAGCTCGAGATTTTTGCGAACCAAGGCCTTACTTCGCCAGGAATTTCCAGATGTTTTTTAATTTGATTACTTTGTATAATATTACCTACATAACGAAGCTCCTCCTTGTTCGAAATAAAAATAAAATAAGAAATTATACCTATATTAATTTTGGGATGACCCTGAGAGATATAATTCAAAAACAGTTTTTTTTTTAATATTTAAACGTTAACGATAGATCCACAACATATCTGGCAAAAAAAAAATTACTAAACGCACAACTCCGAACCTAAAATTACGTTTGTTGAAACATTTTTATTCCTACGTTTAATTTTTTTTTAATCTCTAGTTTTATATTTGGTCGATTTATCAAATGCTACAGTTAATAACACAACTAGCCGTTTCATTGGTGGTAATAAATTTTTAGTGGGTGCATCAGTGCAGGCTCGATAATCCGATTTCAATCAGCAGCGAATATCATTAATGTGCTGAATAATGGATTTGTGTGTGCCGTGTGTGGAATAATACCACACGGTTGACGTATTACAGAAGGTCCAATTTGCAGTTACATTGCATGGTAATAAGCAAAAGCAAGCAAAAATCAAATCGAACATTATAAACAATCTACACGTAATCTTTTTACGTAGGAAAGTAGGTAATTCAAATTTTCAAGGGTAAGAGTGGATGACTAAGTATTGATGAAGTTTAATACTGATTTGAGATACAAACACGAAATAAGCAATTATTATCAGAAGATCCCTGTAATTTATTGCCTACTTACGTTATTATTTCATCAGAAATGATATAAATGTTTCGTACATAACACGCTCGTATGTAAACAAGTGACATGTCAATTGTTAATACGCTGACTGTCACTTCACTTGACAACGTGCACCTTCTGCAATTTTATCTTTTTAATGGTCATCCCCTCTCTTGCGCTCAATATTACAGTTGTAATTATTTACAGCTAGCTACATATTTAATTGTAATACGCTCTGATCCAATTAACCCGTTGATTAGCCCGATTTGTTTGTAATTAATTTGTATAATTGTATTGTGTTGAACCTATTTGCTATAGCGGTATGCTAATGTGGGCTAGTGTCGGTTGTTCTAAGCATGTCATACAATGGGAAGGTTCCTGCCCTTTAGAGAGGTATACAAAAAAGGTTTTCTTTGATTTTTACTACACGGAAAGTCGCACGATTCCAAATACATAGTATGGGCTAAAAGATAACTAGTTTTGAAAGTTACATTTCGCCTGTTTAAAACATATATTCTTAAAGTGAATATCCAAATTGTACAAACCTATCGCTCATTCACACCATTCTTTTATCTTTTCACGCAGCAATTGTCAGCTACGTTGTCATTTGTTGAAATGTTCACCTTTTTCTCGTGGTGGGTGACGTCATTACGTTTAATTTTATTCATTGCCACCTTCATAACGACGGCCTTAAGGGATACCGTGTGGGATAGCCACAGATTATGACCGGCTGCTGCGAATTGTATGTAATTCCACCCACATTGTCGGACATTTGCCCCTTAAACGTAACGTCTATTAAATGTGATGGTATCATAAAGATTTTTCGTACAGATCTCTGGTAGAAAACAAACAGAATAATAAAATGACATCGTAAAATTGAGTGATAATATCGAGAGTGATGTTAATATATTTTTGTGTAGTAATTTATTGTGGCTTATCGAAAATATTGTGGAGTAGAATTTTGTTGCTATATGGGTTTCTCAATGTCAATTTTCATACAGACGTGACACAAATATATAAATAGTTGAACATAAGCGAAATACTATGAGTTGAACTGAGTCATTCAATCATGTGTAGACGACAAAGTCAAATCACCTTTCTACGTATACTACTTCTAATATGTAATCATAATTTATTCCAACCACACAAGAGTTAAATAATTTAACTCACTTACCTTTACCCTTTACAGAGTGTTCTTTATAGATAAAAGATAAAGATAGTAAACAGTAAAACGTGTGGAAGGTAGCAATCTATCTCTATTTAGTGGAAAACTATTGAGATATAGTGGCGTGTTTAACGAAAAAAGATTTTCTTTTACGTTTTCAGTTCCTGAGGGGAAATTTGTTTACTTAATATAAAATGTACATATATTTGATTCAATATACTCTAAAGTAAGATTTTATTTTTACAATGTCATAAAATTGAGCCGCTATGACTATCTCATTTGGTACTGTTTCAAAAACTTAACATGTATCTAGAACGAAGTTTTTATACATAGATTACATAGCATCATACCTTCCTGTTTATTTAATGTGTACCTACTTTTTCATAAATTTTTCATCTCGACAAATAAAATTACACTAACCCGTTAAAAATATGAAATATTATACATAACTCTCGCGGGATCCACATGTACAGAAAAGAATTAACGCCACACAACCCACACATAACAATGAGATAATTACGTTAAAACAGTAAAAAATTAACCGGGTTAACAAAAATACATTTAAATGTAATATACGGAATTCTAATTAGAGGAGCCTCGACCCTAATTCCTAGATTTTCTAGCAGTAATCAACTAACTTCGTTTACCTATTTATGATAATTGATATTGATGATTCGCTCCAATAAGCATCAATCTTCAGCCAAATAAAAGATTCTAAAGATCTACCAAATTACAACACCTAATCCAAAAAAAATCTTTATTCAGAATAATTCAGCTACCCAATTACAAAATCGATTGAATCGGATTCCCTTATTCGATATCGAAGACGCTACCATCTTTGTATTTCTCATTACCACTCAACACTGGATTCGATTACGATATCTTATTACGTCCAAGGCGCTCGAATATCTGAGTATCTGAGTGTCTGAGCATTATTTATTCAGCACTTAACTCGGTTTGGGTCGATCGGTGACGGGACCCGACACCCCGGTGTGGTCAGCCCGAGTGCTTTGATTGGCTACGTCTTCCATGTTCTATGTATTCCCAATTAAGTTTCCCCGAAGTGGGAATTGAAAAAACATGTTTCATCGCTTTTCTTATAGGTATATCGGATATTTTCACTTGCGTAGGTTTTATATTTTCCCGATTTATCTATGCGCTGTTCATTTACATCATGTTGTCAATAATACTAAGTTATCATATTGTAATAAAAATATTGTATACTCCTTTATTTAAAAAAAATATGTATTCTTGCGACCAATACGCTTCCAAAAATTCAAAATTTGTATGACTGGGAAAACGCCATGGTCACACTGGGATCAATTATTGCCTTATGCCAAACTATCAATCGAATAAAAATATAATTAGACGAATCACCTTCAAAAAGTGCAAAAAGGTCATAACATACCAGTGATTTTACATGAAAATTCTAATCACGTATTTATGTAAACCACAGCAACCGAATACCCTTATCTAACGTGAGAATAACTTAATGATTAATACCCTTTTGATATCGATATAGCTCGTGACGGGTTATCCTGCCAGTGCCAATAGACCCGTGAGGTGTGAAATATCTGCTGAAACACAATACCTTTACAAATAGGCGGATTCGAGGAAACCACATGGATTGCGGTTTAAATTCACACTCATGTATAGGACCCGACAGGGTCGAAGGAACCAAACCGATTAGCTATAGATATTAGTTTGAGAAATCGTCTGGAGATCACGCCTCATATCTATTGTTAACTAAGGAAAACATCAAAAAAACATTTTATATCTGTATAAATCGCTACAAGTTGAAGAAATTACCTTTTCTGACTATCTAATCTAATTGAACAGTCTAGGTCTCATTTGAGCCATGAATATTATATTTTGAGACCTAAACTAACCTCCAAAGTAATTCAAAATAAGGTTCTAAATAAAACCGATTCACACAAACATTTCGGCCACGTGCAATTAAATCAAAACAACTAGAGGTACTGAAAGGAGTCCAATCAGACCAGACGTAGATTAAAGTGGACAATTACAGCTCCCTTCAAGGCAGTGCCGAAAAACGCGTCTAGTGAAGTTGCGAGGTAAAAACGTTTGACGAAGTGGCGAGGTAAAAACGTTTCGTGAAGTGGCGAGGTAAAAACGCGTCGGCTCTGGCTTAGCCGCTCTAATCCGGTCTGAATTTCGCTCGCTCAGTTCGAAGCGTTTTCCCGCCAAGTCATGCCCGCTAAGGGTCTTTTAAAAATTGTTTTACGCGTAATCTTAATGTATTTTTATTTTATTCGAAATAAATAGCGTTTGTGTAAAAATATGAATTCTCTTCGATTCATTATTTAATCAATCGAATATTATTATGTACCTCTTTTGTGTATGGAATTCTTCTGATAGGTACATACAATGTAATTTAGCTAATACGTAATCCTAAATCAATGGCTTATAAATATCTGAATGATATAAAAATTCTGATGACATTTAGGTAGTATCATTTGTGGGGTTCAGTTTATGTACATATTTACATGACGTAAAAAAAACCTTATTTATACATATATACAACTAAAAATTAGAAAATATGATTAGAAAATAATACTTTAGCTACAAAAACACCTACCGCGTAGAAGAGCGCGCGCCTTAACAAATTCTCTCGGTACAATTTTCCCTCTCAGTGCGTTAAATCGCGATACCTTTTTGTACGTGTTTTCTTTCTGGCGACCGTAAGCGAGGGTAATGTTTGTAAATAAGAAAACAGTACAATAATAACGCTTAACTTTGGATCTCGTTCGACGCCGCGAGCGCAAAAAGCACTTCCCAGACGGAATCGTGTTTGCAATCTTATTTTAGTTGAATAAAATTGCAATTTAGCGCGGAATAAAATTTTGTACAATCGACTTTAATGTCGGCCACTTTCGGTGCGCGGGGTTTTACTTACAATGTGTATTGTTTGGCGTTCTGTATGCTTGATATATCCATTGTGTTGTCTGTATTTTATCTACTTAAATAAGTGTCATAATTCAAATATTTGATGACAAAAACAATGTTACTTTTAAGCAATTAAATTCAAAAATAATTTTCCGGGTATCTTCTAATCATTCCCCAATTAAAATCCCTCATTAGAATTCATTAAATTATCATAACATAATTCTCTCAGGATTTCACTTCAAATTAATTTGTGTAGCAATCGGTACTCGATATCGACAATAATGACGTATGCACGGCACTACACTACGTGTGCTATTGGTGCGGCCTCTAACCGATGCATAGCTCTGGAATTAATCTGAATTAATAATAATAGCAGAAATTCTCCAGCCTCGCCTAGGAATGCAATAATATAGGATTTGTATTATTAATACGTACGTATGTATGTTCGTACGTTACCGTTCCCTGTTTGTTGCGCTGGCTAATTGAGAGGATTATCCGTAATTTAGATTAATTGGTTCGGTTGAAGGGCGAGTATTGGTACATCAAAGCGTTTGCTATTTTGTTGCAATAAGGGATAATTATATTATTGATTATTAATTGCGAAGGTGGATTTATCACAGTAGGCATGTCAGCGCTTTTATATGCAGATAGCATTCTTTTAAAAGCAACTGAGTTATAGAGATCATTTAAGTAGTTAGGTCTTCCATGGAATGTACTTAATATCTAATTTTGCCTGCTATTACTCGACGACGACCCCAATAACCTTGTTAAAAGGTAAACAACTGATTGTGATGTTTTATTATTTGTTAGTTAACTTACTCCCTACACAAAACTTTAATAACCAATTAGAGTTGAAATTTTCAATTCTAGTTAAAGCTAAAAATAACGTAACAGAGGAATGGTCCGCAAAGGATTAAATATTCAATGAATTGTATTTGTTTGTAGCGCTCCGCAGTGTCGTGACAGTACGCCGCGTACTGCGGGAATAAATACATTGCTCCCGCACATTGTATAGCTTTATAAATGTGAATGCTTTATATACAAGTAGTTTCAGACGCTAATATTATTACTATTGCATAGAACAAAAACTGGGAGCAAATGAAATGTTGAATGAATTGTGTTTAACCGCGGGCGCGCGATGTCTGGCGATACGACGCGTACTGCCAGTAAAGCTGAGGCTTCATTACTTGCTGAGTACGCGGCGTGCCGCTTATTTGTGCTAAAACTAGCTATTTTTAAGATAACTTTGTTTGCATAGTCTGCTGTTGTTGCAGTAAATTATTTTTATCAGTTAATTTTGTGTATACCGCAAAACCACTAAACCTCTAACTTTTGTTGAATGTAAAAAATAGTTTTACCACAATGCTTTGCGAACTAGACACCGCGTATAGTGCCACTTAAAAACCCCAAAAACCGAAATAATAGTATTTGCGACGCAGTGCCGTAACTAGCCTTTGATGCGCCCGGTGCGAGCTTTCAAAACTGCGCCCTTGAAAAATGCGTTTAAGATTATAAAATACGTATTTTAATTAGGTACAATAATTAAGTATATTTGTTTACTGAAGTGTAAAACTAAGCCACATAATCATTAAGAAAGCTTAACTCTTCTGTGTAGTGCGAGCGAAGCGAGCGCGCAAATTTTATAGTTTATGGCCTGCAATTGCAATGTCCGTAAATGAGCTTATGTAGCGCCCTAGTGCAATCATTACCCAAGTGGCCCCTATGTATTGAAAATCGTGAGTACCAACATATGTATATCAAAGTGCATAGAACAGATTATGGGTAACTAAACTAACGAAATAAATATCTATAACAATGTTTAAATTTAGTTAAAAAAAATTATTTATGGTTTTTGGTGGGTTTCCCGTTAAAAAAGTCACCGCAGAAGACACATTTCATATGGAAGGAAGAGCGAGCGAAGCGAGCGCGAAAATTTTTAAGTCTAAGGACACAAAACAAATAAAAATCACTGTAAATTAACAAAGCAAAGTCAAATAGTAAGATATGCACAGAAATTCAAATGTATACGAAGCCGCGAGCGAAGCGAGCGCGATTTTTTCCTTTGAGTTTTCATGAAGTAAACATGTCATAAAAAGCCAAAATGTACAAAAAGCCAAGCAGAACGAGCGCGAAAAATGTTTTTTTCGGAATTGAATGCCTCAACAATATTTAACGTTCTTCCAACCTACAGACAGACATGTGTTGCTGGGGGGTTTGTTGCGCCACTTCTTCCCAGCAATAACACATAGGAAGTGGTGAAGGGTGGGCGTTTTGAGGGCTGTATGGATGGATGGATGTTTGTTACTCTTTCACGCAAAAACTACTGAATGGATTTTAATGAAATAGAATGAGGGTTTTTGAAATTTTTTCTGCCACCGGGTGGCGCCACGTATGCGTCTGGTCCAAACAGCTGTCAAATAGTATGGAATTGTAGGTGCCGAACTTATTGTTTATTGAAATTCTGTTATATTGGAAGTGTTATTGATTTTATTATGGACTACGGTCAGAATAAGCTTTCCGAACTAAAAATTGAGCTAAGAGAGAGGGTGCAAAAGTCACTGGTACTAAGGAAAAGCTTGTTGAAAATTTTTTTAACACAATATGATTTAGTTTTTTTTATTTACTCAACCGCAATAGTAAAACAATAATGCAGTGCTTTAATTATAAAATAAAAAAAACACTAAAATCGTTCACTATTCATAGTAAAGATAAGCACTTTGACAGTTATCTGGACCTGACGACTCGGTGCTGCCACCTCGTGGACGCCATTTTACAAAACCCTCATTGCGCAGACGAAGTCGCGGGCACCTGCTAGTACTAAATGTATGAAACCGATACCGTTCTGACGCGTCACGTCACGACACATCAGACAAATATAAAACCACCTTTACAACTGTTATTGTTTCAAGATCGCTTGAAAAATGCCATATAGATATAGATAGTACAGAGGGCGCGTCTACACCATATTCGCAATAAAACAAAATGTATCTACTAACTACCATGCATGAAACAAAACTAGATACTGGTCTGGTCATTTCTGCGCCCCTCCAGGGTCTGCGCCCTGTGCCTGGGCACCGCTGGCACCGCCCTAGTTACGGCACTGTTGCGACGGCAAATTAGGCACAAACTCGTGGCATCGACAAAGCGGCTCCGCTTTGCTCCGAGTAATTGACGTAAGCGCGCGAGAGTGCTTTATTATAGTCCGTCGCGGGCCTGTGTCCCACTGGACGGACAATGTGTCCCAGTAATGCACTTTTGCACAGACTACCAACTGCGATTAGTTTTGTACCTATGATGTGGTTTTCGCACTACAATGCCATTATATTCGTTCAACGGAGAAGATTTTCCACGAGATTTTGTGCCAACACAATCTTTTTAATGGATGAAATGGTTGTCGCTAAATGTGATAGATAAATGTGAATGGGACGCAGAAAGAAAAAGGAAGACTAGGGTGGTTCGATGAAAAAGTGTCAAACTTATAAAATTCAGAAATTAACGTAGCTGTAAGTATATTATAATAGACTGAAACAAGTTTTTTATCTTCGCCAGTGAATACTCAGCCTTACACGTGGGAGTCGTAATGCGTCTTCCCCCGAGCCCATTACAAGTTCAAGCTAATAATTATGTATGCGGGCAGTTTGTTTAAATTATGTCAACCAAGCTTTTTATTCAACAATGCTTCAGTCTGATACAAGATAAATAGGTAAGCATGCGCTGGAGAATTCAGTGTTTATATCACTACATTTGTATCTATTAGGTATTATTGGTAGAACTTTGATCTACTATCGACTCGTTAAATCTCCTAGACAGCTTTTGGTGTGAAATGCGTAACAATAAGCAAAACTGGAGCAGGTACCTAGGTTTTTAATACATTGGGGTAATGTTAACGTTTTCAGGCAAGTACCAATGTAACTTTTCTAAGTTTGTATGTACTTTCTAAGTATATCTTAGACACATATGAGTGTGTTTCGGATGGCACGTTAAACTGTAGGTCCCGGTTGTCATTGAACATCCTTGGCAGTCGTTGCGGGTAGTCAAAAGCCAGTAAGTCTGGCACCAGTCTAACTAAGGGGTAGTATTGGGTTGCCCGGGTAACTGGGTTGAGGAGGTCAGATAGGGCAGCCACTCCTTGTAAAGCACTGGTACTCAGGTACATCCGGTTAGACTGGAAGCCGACCTTGGGGTCGGCTTCCAGTCTAACCATACCATATTGTACCACACCTGTACCATAATCTATATATGTATGTTGGCATAGTTGGGAAAAAAGGCTCAGGGATGGATGGGTAATGTTAACGTTTTATTTAGCTAGCTGTTGGAACATTTACCTGACAAATTAAATAACAGACCGTCAGTGGTGATTAGGTTTATTTCATTACATTTCCCATTCCCACAATTTATACGCACATTGTACCTGCGAGCTTGGTATTTAGACTATTATTTAGCACACCACATACTACACATGCAAAATTAAACATGACAATTCATGAAAATTTGTGGAAATATAGTTGTTTTTGAGGCAAACAAATCGTTCGTCGTTTTTTTTAGCGAATGTACCTACGATTTTTTTACTAAATTCATATACAAGTACGAAAATATCACAGCAAGAAAAATTCGAAAAACTATTTTATTTGTGAAAACAAAACATCAAACCATCGTCTAGCGATTAAAGTGTGACGTGGAATGTTAGCGGTCACAACAGCACCCGCGGGGCGGCGCTAGAGTTGGTGAAACTTTTCCAATATTCAGTGTTATTGCGCCGCCCCGTAGGGACTAAGGGGTGCGTCTTTGTAGTGGCCGGTGGGAACTGGACTGCTTTGTTGGTGCAAAAAATGGTTCAGTTTGGTTTTGGAAAAGTTTTGGGTTTTGAAGAGCAACGCATTAAGAATTTGGTACTGAATAATCGAAAGGGTTGATCATGTGCACTTTTATCCATACGCTCTGCGATAAAAACAAGCTTGAATTAGTGCAATACAGTCACAGCAAAAACATTACTCGCTATTTTAACACGCTTATTTTTATCTCCTTACCTATTGAATCGAAAGGTTTTCATGTGGATTTTCCTCACACCATTTATAAAAGACAACTTTGCACGTTATCACCGTTAGCAAATATAATACAATCAAATATTATCTATACGCGTGTCTGTGTGTGTACGCGGGGAAACGACAGAAATTTTAAGGGCAAATGTAATTTTGCAAATGTCAAATCGGATAAAGCCTGCACGAAGTGATTGAGGTGTGGCCATGAAACACGCGATGAATATTAAATGACAGATACGAATATACAATGTTCAAAGTTATGTTCGCGTATAGCATAATGTAAAATAACCAATTGTAAATTTACTTTGTATTAAATAGGTACTTGATTGTGAAATCTTACCCAAAAAGAAAGGTTACAACGGTTTAATCACCGGAAATCATCAAAAACAAATTATAACACCCAATTTCATATAACCCAATTCATTTAATTTCCTCACAGTTAACTTAGTAACACGCTACCTTCATGGCCACGGATCAGTAAATCTGTCTGTAATTTGATTAGAGTCCAGTGGGCCGTGAAAGTATTTCGTTAGCACCTAAATAAATACGCGACAGGATTAGTTGGTGCTCAGTGGGAGCACGAGTCATTGCCCTAATGATCAGGATGCTGGACTGGACCGGAGTGGAACATTTTACAATTCAAGCCTTCATTTTGTGAAGTTTGTGTAGGTTTCAATTTTCATATTATGAAGGTTCGTGTTAGACGTTGAGTATTAGCACACTGTATAATTAAAAACCTCAGTACATAATTAAGATTAAATTGTAAAGGTATCCATGAATTTGACATTCATTATTACTAAGCTGTGTCTTTCTTGACAAGTTTTACTTTTTTATAAATGCACACTACACAATCACTTAGATAATAATCGTCCATATAGAATTTCATGAGCTTCAATCCAGTTTCGCTATAGTATCACATTCTAGCTAGGTGAAGAGGATTACAACGTGTCTGGGGATTCTAATGAAGTGCCAATGTAAAGACACGTGTGATGTAAGCACGGCTATAAACACCAGTGAACTGCTTTTGTACTGGTGTTAAAGGCTCTGTGTAAGAAATCTTGCTAGTGTTTTGGAATATTCGAAGCTTGGTTGTACCATCGCATGTTTGATTGAACACATCGTGTTGACTTATTGACTGACATATTAGATAATATATGTCGGAGGCGAACATCAAGGAAGGCACTATCGTCCGACATCAGTTAGGGTAATGAAGCAAAGAGATAACTCAAAGAAACTCAAAACTCAAACGAACTCAAAAGTCAAACGTTTATTCAAATTAGTCAGAACAAAAGACAGCCCCCAAAACGCCCGCCCTTCGCCACTTCCTATGTGTTTTGGCTTGGGGAGAAGAAGTGGCGGAACAAACTCCCCAGCAACACATGTCTGTCTGTTAGGTTAGAAGAACCTTTACACTTTAATTTCAAAAGACACTTTACACACTTTACAATATGGTTCTACAACAGTACTACAACACTAGGCAATAACACTAGGTACACTACACGTAACGAAAGGCAGTATCGAGATGTGCGCAGCACGACGACTCAACGAAGACTGAGCTTCGCGGACGCCACGCCGACCACCACTACTCTGCCAAGCGCGCCAAAATGTTGTTTCACCGGAAACGCCACCAGAGGGCGCGCTTGCGTGACGTTTAGTGTCCGTACTATTGACAGTCTCCGACACGGCCATCCTGCGTAGACCCACGTCCTCGTGGGTTAATCTGCAACAACACAAACACAGCACAGTATGCACAGTACAACCTCGGCCACTCCTGACCACTATGTAGCACACAGGCTACCAACTGCCACACAGGCTCCTAACTGCCACACAGGCTCCTAACTGCCACACAGGCTCCTAACTGCCACACAGGCTCCTAGCTGCCACACAGGCTCCTAGCTGCCACACAGGCTCCTAGCTGCCACACAGGCTCCTAGCTGCCACACAGGCTCCTAGCTGCCACACAGGCTCCTAACTGCCACACAGGCTCCTAGCTGCCACACAGGCTCCTAGCTGCCACACAGGCTAGTCATTGTCAAGTTTGTCTGATCAATCTAAACATTTTCAATGCAATAGAATGCTTTCACCTTGTGCGATGACATGCGATGTCCTGGCCTGCCGCAACTCATACGGCCTCCACGACAAATCCGGGGGAGGATGACGCTCCAAACAGCAACTGCAGCGCACCTCGCCCGCCGCTTGACTAGTGGACCTCGTCCTGTTCTCCAGGCTCGGTTCACCTTAGATGTTATCGGGTTTCCACACATAGCGCATAACGTTGCGCACATCGCTATGGTGCGCAGTTCAGCAAGGCTTTTGCGGACGTGAAGCCAGCCACGGAGATGCACGAGCACCCACACTCCGACCTCACGACGACACGTTAGGCTCCTGGCAGGCAGCCGAGATGCTCCGCAGTAATTTTGTCGCCATATTGCACAATAATCACCGTCATTGTTGAAACATGAAAATGAGAAGATAAATCGGTTAATTTTCCAGCGTACCTTCAATAACTAGTTTGACATGTCATAATGGAAATCGATACCATTACCATAACCGTGGTTACCATACTTGTACCTTCGCTGAAATTCTTCATTAATTTTCTACTATAACCTCCATATCAAAATTTTGATGTTTCCTTATTTTGTTTTCTGCCTACTGGAAAACATGGTATTCAGCATGTGCCTATCGTACACTCAGAAATCCAAAAAGTTTATCTTCACGTGGCGAATTCTCTCGAAACTAATCAACCATCGGCCGCCACACATCACTCCAAACGAGCACATCACTTTTTCACTTTTTGAACAATGGCATGGCAATCCTTAACACATGTGGGCATTCGGATTACATCCCACTTCTGATGTCGGAGGCGAACATCAAGGAAGGCACTATCGTCCGACATCAGTTAGGGTAATGAAGCAAAGAGATAACTCAAAGAAACTCAAAACTCAAACGTTTATTCAAATTAGTCAGAACAAAAGACAGCCCCCAAAACGCCCGCCCTTCGCCACTTCCTATGTGTTTTGGCTTGGGGAGAAGAAGTGGCGGAACAAACTCCCCAGCAACACATGTCTGTCTGTTAGGTTAGAAGAACCTTTACACTTTAATTTCAAAAGACACTTTACACACTTTACAATATGGTTCTACAACAGTACTACAACACTAGGCAATAACACTAGGTACACTACACGTAACGAAAGGCAGTATCGAGATGTGCGCAGCACGACGACTCAACGAAGACTGAGCTTCGCGGACGCCACGCCGACCACCACTACTCTGCCAAGCGCGCCAAAATGTTGTTTCACCGGAAACGCCACCAGAGGGCGCGCTTGCGTGACGTTTAGTGTCCGTACTATTGACAGTCTCCGACATATACAAGAATGCTTTCGATGTGTAAACGAATTTACTTTCTGACCTGGACGCCGTAAACATTTTGTCCACCTTGCAATTTAAAAGCATAGAATTACTTTTTTGCAAAGTTATTTATTTGTCACATTAAACCACTTTCTTCTAAAGTAAAAAAGAAAACAAATAGAACTGGAATACACATTGCAAACACCTAGAATTGTCGTAAATCTAACATAGAAGGAACATATAGGTATGTAGTCCACAAGTGCGGCTCGTTCTCGCACGGCTGCAGAACATTCTCGAATGGATCGGCCGCATGCGATTATGTTAATACACCTACGGCGCTTTTGTTTTTAACAGTTAATCGTGTATGTAATATTGGTTAGAAAGTGATTCTTTTGCGTTGGCTTTAAGAATATAATAGTGTAAAGTATATCGTACTACAGTTGTACATATGTTTTGGCAACAATGGAGATCTAAGAGAATATAATAAAATATAGATCGCAGTATAATAAAATCAATTTCCCTTTTGCGATACATAATATCATTCTATTGCCATAGAATAGTACAAAAGTGCATTTGACTTCAATACCAAAGGGTTGAAATATCTAACCAAGAAAAACAGTTGAAGAATGAGAAACTGACGTAAATCTCCATTTCCATCATACCTAGGCTCAGGCATCCAACTTAGCATTTCACTCATAAGCGGTACACCAATATGACCATCACATAACTATTCAGTTACGTCCTAATCCTCAGAAAGCTAAGACCTGTTACTCAATGAAATGGTCTCTACCTCAGACGTCCAGTAAGGCTCACAATTCACTAGCGAGGCGACACAGTGTAAATAGCTGCGTTACATTGCTCTGTGTGCTTACTGCGGCTTGTGTTATGTGGAATGAACCAGCTGTGGATTACATGTTTGCTATACATGTAATCCACAGCTGGTTCATAACTATAGTTCGTATAGGTAAGGGGAGTATGGAGTATGTTATTGTTACTCTTCAAGAACTTTGAATGTGTTTGACCAAGAGTCAAGAGTAAACTTGGCATACGTAATGTATCGAACTATGTTCTAGAAAATTACTTAATCTGGTTGTCTATATAGGTATTAATTCAGTTCAGCCTTCATTGATGTCATATAACATGATTTAACTCATACCTCACTATACGTAAGGATCTATGTGACTATAGTGGGCAGAAACGTGTGAAGATTATAAAACTGATCGAACTGTAGGTAACAGTGTAAGTGCCGATAGTCCGAGCCGGCACATTCTCGATATAATTACATCGTTCCTCGCCACGTATTCCCAATCGGAACGTTTGCAAGGTAACAGAGCAAATGGCTGGCGTTGCATTCTTGTTCAGACGCCGAGCACCCGGTTTGCACCGGCTTGTACCCGGTTTGTAGCCGGTTGAAACCGGTTTGCACCCGCGCCCACCGCTTGTTCGTTCACGCCAGTTTGCGGTGTGCCGACATTACTGGGAAACTTTGCCTGCTATCTTTTAGAAGTGATTTTTGATAAAGTTTTTGTTCGAAAATGGACTGAGAATTTGAAGACGTGACTTTGGCAGTATCTTCGCTTATTTCAATAATTTTGAAGTTATTCCTGAAGAGAAAGGTGAGATTGATTGATGGTAGTATAAAAAGTTCAAGCATTATTTAGAAACCTTCCTTCTTATCCTGAAAAGTTACAGTAATATAGTTTTTTATGAAGTTGTTTTACTGTCTTTTACATCGTTATACCATAAGCTTTTCTTAATGTCGTTTTACTTAGATAATATTTGCATTTACAGCTGGAAATCTTGAGATTCAAATTTTCTTCACCATATCAGTTTTACTGTTGTAATATTCATAATAATAACCATCAAGTGTTTAGTGAATGACACGCAATTACTATTAGCAGTTATCATCAACAGTTAGTGTCGCTTCACACCGCAAGTGAACTCAATTATTAACAGTTTTCATCCAGACGTCTGATATTACCTAATCTGAAAGGTCTTGCCAATAGGGTCGTAATACTAAACTTTTTTTAAATCTTTTAATTCATCAAAGTCACATAACAACTTAATCCAAAACAAAAACTGCAGAAAAAAATAAAAGTGCTTACTCGTCTGAGTCACGATAGCCTTTTAGTAAAACTTTTGCACCGAGCCATGCAAAAAGTTGCAAAGTAAGCCACTCAAAAACCTCTCCAGCAGATTGACAGAGATCCACTTCTTTGCAGCTCAAACATTGAGCAAAAACTGTTGAAAGTGCTTCACACAAGTCTAGACCGAAATTTACGTGAGTAACTAATTTTCTCCCACTAACAACTTATGTTGATCACAGAGCAGATAACAAATGGAATATAAACGTAGCATTTTAAAAATCTGCTACGTGATTTTGCTACGGCGAAGCAAAATTTAAGCTGACTACGCGGTACGTTTGAAAATAAAAAGTGAACGCGCAGTAAATTCTATCTCTATGTCACATTTATTTTGCTTATCGGGCACAGGTATCAAAGCTTTAAAAACGTGTGCAACCCATTTGAAGTATAGTTTTTAATTTTATTGACTTTAAATAATTTATTTTTTTCATATTCATTTATTCATTCATTCATTGCCATTACTAAGCAGATAAAGGAATTATGATCAATTGCAATACCAAAATCGCATTATACCTCTATGTCTTAACCACACAATCTGCCTCAGACCGCGCACTCCAGTTACTAATGACTCTTTGTGCGCGCAGTAATTAGGTAGGCAGTGTGGGTGAATTGAGGCGTCACAACTGAAATTGATGTTCTCACTCATTACTCAAAGTCACCACAATAGACTAATGTTATTATCAAAGTTTTACTCCTATTAGCGATAAGCGTTACGTGGATAAGTGCTTACACCATATTCGTGTGCGTGAGCATGTGTATTATGTTTGTGTTTTGTTGGTATATACCCTTCTATCTTGGAACACGAATACTCGAAGAATATAATTTTTCAATTTTTGCTGTGACACCCTAAAGGACATTGTTAAAACTCGCCTATGAACCAACAAGCATGAAACATTTACTATAATTACTAGCTCTTTTAATAATATACATTACATATAACAAAATAAGTCGTCGGTTAGTAGGTCGTGGTGGCCTAGTGGGTAAAGGACCAACCTCTCAAGTATGAGGGCGCGGGTTCGATCCCAGGTCAGGCAAGTACCAAGGCAACTTTTCTAAGATTGTATGTACTTTCTAAGTATATCTTAGACACCATTGGCTGTGTTTCGGATGGCACGTTAAACTGTAGGTCCCGGCTGTCATTGAACATCCTTGGCAGTCGTTACGGGTAGTCAGAAGCCAGTAAGTCTGACACCAGTCTAACCAAGGGGTATCGGGTTGCCCGGGTAACTGGGTTGAGGAGGTCAGATAGGCAGTCGCTTCTTGTAAAGCACTGGTACTCAGCTGAATCCGGTTAGACTGGAAGCCGACCCCAACATGATTGGGAAAAAGGCTCGGAGGATGATGATGATAACAAAATAGAACGGACACTTGTTAATTTCGAAAACATTTTAAAAAGTATTCACTTCCGTCCTTAGCTTTCATCTTGATAGTTCTATTAATTTTTGGTTCCATTTGAGGTTTATTATAGGCAAAGGTATTATAACTCATACAGCCAAGTCTGTGTAACAGCTCTCTTGGAGTTTGAAACAGACAAGCGTCAGTATTCTCAACACTTCATATATAATGATCTTTACTTACACAGTCCGATTAGATGTCCCGGAACCGTAATTAGCCATAATGTATCAAAAATCTCGATTGAAAAAGCTGTTTGAAACGAGCAATAATTTCGACACTGACAGTTGATGAATAATTGACAGATGACAACATTGACAGTTTGACAGTTACTGCTACATACCGGATGTTTTTATTGACGATTTATTGAGGATTATAACCTCAAAACCCGAAATTGTTTTATTTTTTTCAGAATTCTCATAAGTGTCCGTTGTTTTAATTTAGGTTCAATCGAATGTATACATTATCTGCAACCCAAAGAGTAAATACACATCCCTGTTAGGTCTTAGGCGAACTATGTATGGACGACGAACAATGTCCTTTGACTTTGATTATAGAATCGTATTCTATTTCATGAGTGTTAATGCTAGCCACGAGTTCAGTTTAAACTTCTAATCTATTGAGTCCCACTTATGTGTAAAGTCCCCTTTCTTAGAAAGAGAAGGACCCACAGCCATACCCAAGTTTGGTTCCAAGATGATGTCAATATTATGTCAGGGTTATAAGCTTGACTAGTAGAATATAATATTTGGACTAATATTAATTCTATTACATAACAGTATTACAATAATATTGGCTTCCAGTAATGCTGGCAGTTCGGTTCAATGCTCGAGTGCGCCTGTCAAGCAACGCGTTTGACCAATGGACCGGACGAAGGTAATAGAGGTTATATTAATATCTACGTAATAACTCAATTATAATGTGTTACGATTTACTGTTTTTGAAAGGTAATTAGGAACGATAAAGAGAAGTTTACCTACCATTAAATAAAACAAAAAAAATGGCAGGGTCAAATTATCTATTACTCTAAAGTAATATTATACGAGGTTTTTTTTGTATGTTTGTACCTTAAATACTCTGAAACTACTGAAGTGCTTTGAAAATTTCTCTCACGGGAAGCTACACTACCCCCGGTGACGAGGTCAATATTTTATCAATGTCATAAGTATCTCTAACCATTATACATAATAATATACCATTTCAATGACTTCACCTATTTACAATCTTGTCTTTTATTAAAAAAACAAGTGACAGTGTATCTTACAATAAAAACTATATAAGTACTCGTATCTCTACAACACGAATACCACAATATAAAAATAAAACTAAACGGTCTCGCGGAGAGAAAATAAACGGCTGCGGTTCACCAGCAAAGGTTTGAGAGCACAATTCTTTATAATTTGTAGAATATGCGGCTTCACGCCACCTGGCCTCCTTCCAACACTATCTGAAACTCCTTTACTATTGCTCGCAAATCCCCGTCACGCGGGTGAGCTATCCGCTTAGATCATTTAACAAGCTGGAAAAGCTATTGCCGCCATCACCATGTCATCTTTACTAAAAGTATGATCGCAACTCTCATACTTGAATGTGAATTCGTGTGTCAAGTTTATGCTTATGTTTGACAAATTTTATAGTAAGTATGCGTAACGATGTGAATGTAATTCAATGAGTGAGCTATCACCATTCAGTTGCATTTTCTCGCCCACCGCATGAATTGACTAAAGCTCATTTTCACCGACAGCATAGATGTCCGTTTTTCTAATAAAACAACTGCTTTGTTTAAAAATGAACGTGAAAGTAAACAGTTACTTTAAGGAAACGGATTTATTTTCTCGATGAACTTTAGCCTAAGTTTTAGTACTCATGACGGTTCCGGTTGGTTATATACTCTAAGACTATCCCCCATGGGCTCACATGGCGCTTACTGCATTTTGTTTATTGAAATCTTCTTTGCAAGCTCTTTGAGTTAGATAAGATCAAGCGGTTAGCTTTGTGTGGTTAAACTTCTTATCGTTTGAACATAAACTTTTGTGTTTTGATCCAGATTTAATTAAGTAGAAGTTTAAAATCTTCAATTATTGACATAACAATAATAGTGGGATTTGTAAACAATTCTAAAAATGATTAAGTTGATTTAAATTTGTTTGGATAGCATAATTGAAACTAGATTGAAATCAAAAAGTTAATTTAGCTGTTAATTAATTTTATGTTTAGTCAAGTGAAGTAAAGCGGTAACTATTATGACAAATCTGTCGCTCCCACTGCGAGACTATTACCGCAAATGTAAACCGATGTAAAAGATAAATACTTCTTAACAAGCTCACACTCGACTCAGTCGCAGCAGATGATCTGTTAATGTTACTACAATTTCCGCTTTGTACACAAGATGCTATAATTTAATTAAAACTACCACACACGCAATAATCACCCCTCGTACAATCACAATAGGGTTGAAAATCCCGTGGTTGTATAATGAGTTATATCGTTAAGGTCTGCGGTTGTTCGCGGCAGTGTTAGTGAAATTTCATTACATTTCAGTAATCGCAACACTAGACAATTCCGTCATGGTCTAATGGGTGTGTTTATTAGGAATGTTCAGACGGAACATCAATAAAGTTTTATTGGACTGTGGCGGTTATTGGCGTGATATTCATTACTTCGGTTACCTATTGGATAACGGTTGACTTTTGTCTTGTTTCACGTGACTGATTCACGCGTCAATTGTTTTGTGGAGCAATTTGTAGGTACTTCAGGGTTTACACAACCCTGAAGAGATCATTGTAAACAATGTACCTTATGTGTAAAGTAGGACAAAATATTTTGTAACGTCAATTTCCTTAAAATAACTGTCTGCAAAGTAAACAATGGTTTTCTGAAAAACTTCAACGTTATGTTGTTGGTTGAACTCGGGTCATTTACCTACCTTCTTGGGAGTATTTATCTGTAAATTAAAGTTCTTCTAAAATCTTAAAATAAGATTCTATCAATACTTAATAGCTAGAGGGAAGAATTAGTCACAGTCTAGGACAATCACTATACATCACTAGTTAGGCTGTAAAACAATAGGCAGGTTACGCAAGAAGTTCGCAACTCACCCTTGACTTGATTAAGTACCTGCCACGCGGAATAAGGGTAAATACGAATATTTACCCCCAGTGAGATGAATTATACCATGAGTACCCAACACGCCGACAATATACACGCAAAATATATCAAATCTGGCAGAAGTATAATAATACAATAAATAAATAACAGAATTATTTACCTAGTTATTTGTGTTTGAGGTTAATAATTTGATTGGCTGCCGTTGATATTTTAACATATATCATAGGGAAATCGTGACATTAACCCGACTGCTCGTTAACGAGTATCACCGTAACAATATTTTTATTAAATATAAAATTATTTCAAAGCTTTTCAGAAAAGATTTACATGGTTTCTAGGCGAGAATATTTAACATCATTAAACAACTATAATTGATTAACATTGTTTTAAGAAGCTTACCTTCTGCACATACCTGCCTAATGTACGTCCTAATAGGTAGCTCATATTTATGACCCGGCGAAAGAAATATACGTGTTGTGATTCCGCGAATACTAATGAAACAACACCAAATAATAACTGCGAATCAACGCTGCGGAGTTCAGAATAACACTCGTGTTTCTCATGAGTTGAGCGGTAATGGACATCTGATTTTATCCGTATTATCTTATCACGCTATTGTAGTGAGATTTGTATTTCTGTTTCATTTTTGTGTTGCGTGTGAACGTAGTGACGGGAAGGTGAGTTGGATTGTGAGAGTTGACGTTATAATGAATATCTTGACGCGTATGCTATACGTTGAAATAATTATTTTGATAATGATACCGAGATCAGCTTGGTGGTTGATGAATGGGAAGCTGTACGCTGTTCTTCCTGCATGGGACTTATAAAATAGGTGCCAAGTACAGACCTTTGTTCTATAGTTGGAATGTCACAAATTAAAAAACACGACGCTACTATCAAAACCCATTTTATTCTTAATCAAAAATACCAGAATCTTATTGTTGATTTCTAAATAAAAAACTGTTATCAGAACTAACAACTCGTCCATTAATCAAAAAATCTCACTATAGTTACATAAATATCAAACAGATTATTCCAGTTACTCCATAGATGGGAAACACTAAATTCTTGGTAGTTATCTCATGGGAAAAGTTACATCCCCTAACTGTGTAACATGTAACAAAATTGAAGATATACTTCATTTGCTGATGGATTGTGTAAGAAACCAAGATGAGAGGGAATCATTAATCGAAGAGTTTAAATTGAATATTTTTGATGTCGGGTTAGTACAGACAATTTTGTCAAGTCCCAAATCGGCTTTGGCTAAAAGACTAAAGCTTGTGGCACATTATAGCAGCACGGCAACAGCACGGCTGCAGCACGGCGTCGCCTCGAACTAAGACTACGGCTAGCTGCCAGCGCGCCAACCACGCGCTGTCCGCTCGCCGTCGGCGCGCCTTCCGCTCGCCGTCGGCGCGCCGGCCGCGAGGTGTAAGCTTGCTGTCACCGCAAACTCAATATTATTTTAAGACGATTATGATTGATGTTATGATTGAACACGACGTAATGACGTTGTTTCGCTGCCGGCTCGGAGTCGGCGCGCAATCAGCAAGCCGTCGGCGCGCTGTACGCATGAGGACCGCTCGCTTGCAGCACGCGGGCGGCGAGTCGAGTTGTGTGGAAGCGGCAAGCACGCTGACTGCTCGCCGTTGGCTTTTTCATATTGACATTACGAAATATATTATAATATACACGATTTAATGCTCTAAATTGAATGACAACTTAAATGCTGGTGTGGAGCCGTGCTGTTGCGGTGCTGCTGTAATGTGCCACGTCCTTAAGTAAATTAGCAAAATCAATTAATTAATCATTCCCTCTCATTTAAATTAAATATAGTGTTTTATGTCAATAGAATTTAGAGGGTACGATGGGGTTGATATAAAAAAAAAACTTGGTACATAGTAAAAAAAAATTGTTGGTTACTCCAAATGGGTTTTACTCAATAACCTTCAGCGAATATCTAGTGTAACGATCTGACCGACACAAATGCACTACAGTGCAGAATAACCGGACAAAGTGACGTATAACAGGTGAAACTAATTCGCCGTGAAAACGCGATAGCCGTGACGTTACGCGGATAAATCGGGTACATAAAACTTTTTTGTAAGCTTATTACCACAAAAATTTATTTTGGTATAATAATTTCTGTATATCAGAAAATTATGTTAAAATACTAGCTTTTTCTTGAAATCAGTCTTGATACCGCGCCCGGATAAATTATGACTTAGGTATCTTCGCGCTGAATGTTATATCAATAAGTTAAGCTGTTTGAGCGTGAAAGCGTCACAAACAAACACACCTTTACATTCATAATATGAGTAAGAAGTCTTATTTCGAAGCGTGACCTGTTCGGTAAGTACGTATGTGTGCAGTGTGTCTGGGAACTTCGTCATAAGCCTCTTAGCCGAACTTGGCCCGTTAGTTACACGCCTCACGCTTTGCTTGCAAACATTATTATAACAGTACTTTGACAAAACTTACCGAACATTTTATTACATAATATATACTTATACTTAAAGGTAGCTTTAAGTGTGAACACGATAATTACTGCTTCCATTGCATTTTGAAAGCTTTTTGTTTCTCTGAAATATCTTTTCCTCTTAAAAGAGTTAACTAACATTAACTAGCAACTTCCCGTTTAATACTAGAAAACTCTATGGGACGGAAATAATGTTATAGTAAGAAAAATCGTAATGAAGCGCGTCTTTGGCGTTTGTTGAACAAACTAAGGTTGCACTTTAAGTTACGTAACATGAAATGCAAGCAAAATTAAACTTAAAATAACCTCAATAAGTTTCAAAAACATGATTGGCATAACCAATTACACTAAAACGTAGAACATTACATTGTAAATGGCACACAATTTGATCATTGATTGAATTCCTGACGCCGCCGGTCACCTAAATGGACTGGACATTTTGATGGTCCAATACCCAAAAATTAATTGCTAGCAAGTGCAGGGCTTAGATTCTGACAAATGAGTTGTTAATTTTGTTCATTGAGTGGTTTGCTGTGAATAACGTTGCTGTGATGGCGACTACATTATATAACGTGTCACGTTTTAAATATAATGCACTTTTCAGCATAATAGTGTGAAAGGGTTGCGTGCTAAATAACGGCGACCGAATTTGCTGTATTGCAACATTTTATTTACACTTTCCAAATCAAACAATTCTATGTAAAAACACAAACGACACAATACGTGCGCCGCGTTACAATCGAAAGGCTTACAGTTCTTCAAACCGTGTCGGAAATATTCAAAAAGTCTATCGTTTCCAAACAAAACATTTGTTTATGCAATTTTGTTTTGAGTCGGTGCAAGCCCGACGTTTCCCGATTTCCTTTTACGAATCGTACGTGCATCCCCTATTCTATCTGGGCGCGTAAAACCGCTCGGTATTTGCGAATATATTCAGCTTTCTATCTCCGCTCTAGATCCGATAACTTTGGTTCCGCGCCCGTGGGGATTAATCGTTCACCGGTTAGTGCGGATAAACCGGTTAGTGTAAAAGTAAACCGGTGGCGAGCTGTCGGCGCGCAAGACAAACACGGAGGTTAATTACCGTCGAGCGAGTGCCGACAATATCCGACCGGCTGGTTAGGCCGCCTGCACAAATACCACGAGCCGATTTCTGATCAGACGTTTCTTGTTTGGATCTAAGGCAAATAGTAACATGTACGCGTTTTGTTGCAGTTGCTTCAATATCAAATTTCGCATTGACATAGTCACAAAAATGGGGCACCCTGACCTAACTCGACGTTAACGGTATTTTTAGGGTTCCGTAGCCAAAATGGCAAAAACGGAACCCTTATAGTTTCGTCATGTCCGTCTGTCCGTCTGTCCGTCTGTCCGTCTGTCCGTCTGTCCGTCTGTCACAGCCGATTTACTCGGAAACTATAAGTACTACAGTGATGAAATTTGATGGGAATATGTGTTGTATGAACCGCTACAAAAATATGACACTAAATAGTAAAAAAAAGAATTGGGGGTGGGGCCCCCCATACATGTAACTGAGGGATGAAATTTTTTTTTTCGATGTACATACCCGTGTGGGGTATCAATGGAAAGGTCTTTTAAAATGATATAAAGTTTTCTAAAAAACATTTTTCTTAAAGTGAACGGTTTTTGAGATATCAGCTCTCAAAGTCGTAAAAAGTATGTCCCCCCCCCCTCTATTTTTATAACTACGGGGTATAAAATTCTAAAAAAAATAGAGGTGATGCATGCTAATTAACTCTTTCAACGATTTTTGGTTTGATCAAAGTATCTCTTATAGTTTTTGAGATAGGTTGATTTAACTGTAATTTACGGAACCCTTCGTGCACGAGTCCGACTCGCACTTGGCCGGTTTTCATTTTTTATTTTACCAATACCAATGTAAGGTTTCCGTTTCAATATTAATTATTGAAAAATTGCGTTAGGTATTTCATGTAGCCCTCACGGATTTCGGTCCGATACACGTAAGATGGCAGAAGCCTAGCTAGCACATATGTAGCTTGGTGAGCTTAATCTGAAAATTGGTTCAGTCGACTGGCCACATCAGGCGGCACGGCATTGTACAGACACGTGATTTCCCCGAGGACTGCAAAGTAAATCTGAATGGAATCAGTATTGATACGTACACACTCATTGTTACGGAGATAAAGAGATTTTTCGGATGCATTGCATTGCAAATAAAGGTTGTATAAGTACTTGCTTATTTTTTATAGTATTTAAGTATAGGTACATCACAATTGAACTTGTGTTGGCGAGTTGTCATACATAAAAGCTTAAACAGTTGCACAAAAAACGATTACACAATATATACAATAGCTGCTATCTGAGCGTCTACATGGGTCCCGAAGGAACTACTTCCCGCAGAGGGATAACCTTGTCCTTTCCCAGACTCTGAACTAACTGACCTTGACAAACAGTGTGACTACGGATAGTAAAAAGTCTCATCAGTACAGACATGAAACTATTTAATGTGAAGTGAGTTTAGGCCAGACGGCGCCGCTCACATTAGGCGCTTGAATAATTACCCTCGAGTCACGGTATCCTTCAAATAAAATAAGCTCATCCGACCGTCCACCGGTTTGACAACAACTAATGGTTCCTGTTCGGCATGTGCGCCTAGTATCCAAGATAGCAAGAAGGGTACGATACTCTTAGGTGTCATTCCGGGTATTGCCAAGTTAGTTCCGGGTAAATGGTCAATTTTATTAATAACGGTCATTTTTGGTGTCTTGCTGTCTCGAAGGATACAGTTTAATCGATATTGTAGACGCTGAAGTTTATATATATTTGTTTCTCTTTTACCAAAACATACTGTACCTTATCGTAGAAGAGTATAAGCCAGAATATAAGATACTTTTTATCTATGTGAGGGAAAGATTCTCTTTAAAATTTTTTAAATATACCTACAAGTTTCACTTCTTAAAAAAGTAAAGCGACTAACCGTTATCGTGCAACCAGCCTTAGCTTGAAACCTTCTTAAGTAGGCTATGCTATTGAAAATTACATAAATAGTGTATGAAAGAAGGGTAATTAACCCCTCGTCTCTCGGCTAGTAACGGAGCTCCCACTTAATTGCATACTAGACGAACCTGGCCTTATTTACACTAGAACAGGTGTGTTTATTTGGTTTATAGTGTATTTGTGCTTTAAATAAACTAGACTTTTTAGTCATGGGGTAAACAGGTAGTTTGTGGGATATAATAATTTCACATTCATAGTGAGAGAACAGCTTTACACAAATTAATTACAATTACATCATATGTATCTCCTTCATCTTAATAAGTTTAAAAAATCCGAGATATAGTGACAAAAAAACAGATATACACTATCCCTCTTTTCTAAAATAGAAAATCCATTAATTGAAAAGATTAACTTGAAGTGTTTCTTGTCAATTCTTCTTCAAAGAATCCAGTTTTGGGACTGTGCGACCAGTATGACATTTCGAGAGAGGGATGTCATAATACAATCTTTAAAATTTGACTTTAACTTGGCCTATCATGACCAAATTGCATTATTTAGTCACTGTAGTAAGTCAGGCAATCTCTGCTGCGAAACTGTCTAAAACTCCATTCTGTTTGCAATCCAAGTTAGCGCTGTAACAGGATGGCCGTCGACTCCGACGTATTACACCAGCAGTTAATCGCACGGCTTAATTGATTTACTGGCTGCGAACATACTGGAAGCTGGGAGTGTGGCTGTTTGATGTGATTTGAAAGATTAATTATCTAAACTTTTTACTGTTACTTACCGTCCCAAGAGAAGTTACTTTCACACAAAAACAAAATGGGTATCAATTTGTGGCTCTCATCATCATCATCATCATCATCAGCCTATCGCAGTCCAGTGCTGGACATAGGCCTCTCCAAGTGCACGCCACTGAGATCGATTTTCGGCTACTCGCATCCAGCTCCTGCCAGCCGTCTTGCGCAAAAGGCTCTCACAAAAGGAAATATGCCATATTGGGATTGAATATCTGTTAAATTTACAACAGAAGTTACGGATGTTTTAATGTTATAAATAATTTATCTTCTCTACAATAGCATTTTTTTTTCGCTAAATAAAAACTACTTTAAAAATTAAAGTACTCAGTAAACACAGTCTGTAATTTTCTTAGCAATAAAGAAGCTTACCGTCTCTTTAAAAGTAAAATCCACATCTGTTGAAGTTTAAACGTAGTTATAATCGTTTGTATTTGCATGCTATTCCACATCAATTTCCATATTGATCAGGCATCGGCCTCGAAGTAAGGCTGTCGGGAAATAGGTTACTGACCAGCCGCTGTTCAACGGCTATTTATTATGTAATACAACTTTGTACAAGCCATTAAAAGTGTATAAATTCAACAGGTTTGATGAATACAAATGAATGCAAATACCAGCTATCCAGAGATAAGGGACTGATAAGTGAAGCTCTTGAAGGATTTGATTTCAATTAACAGTTCTAGATTGCTTTACGATTCATTTTATATATATTCGATTCATACCTAAACTTTTTTTCCAAATCTTTTACTTACCAATTGTTTTCATTATCACCTAAATATTTTTATAGTAAGTTAGGGGCTTTGCTTGCCAATTTAATCAAACTATCACCATATTTACATTTAGTTTTATAACTATATCCCAAAGGATAATTCCAATAGGAGTTTATTTAATTTTCTTTCTCACATGCTAAACTCTTTCCCAGTTGTTCCGCGGAGCGTACAGTCGCGCTCAGCTGTTTCAGCAATTTGCCACAATTCCGCGTAATGGCGCCTCCGCTCACCAGTACTCACGGGCACTCGCATCACACACAACATTTTATTCCCACTTCTGTGTATGTCTGTACTTATGGCGGTTACAAATGTCTTCAAAATGTGGAAATATGAGACGACGCGAGATGAGACTGTTCGCGTTTATACTAGAATATTTCAATAAACTACACGTTAAAGTGTTTTTTTTTTATGTTTACTCGATGTTCTAGTGGGTTTGATTTTTTTGGTATTTAATTACTAATCCTAAATGAGAACTGGTATCTTGTACCTACACAAAATGAATGGAAATTGTATAATGCCACCATAAGTTGACTGTCCTATCTTTAACACGCAGATGCATATAAATTAATAACATTAATTTTACAACCTAGTGAGCGATTATTCTCTCTCACGATTTACTAGAAATTGACCGAGTAGAGAGTACATAAACGGTGGCCTAAGCCCCGACTGCTCTCTCACATAAATATAAACTGGCAATAATCCACATTTTATACCGAGTGCAGTAACTAAACTCGATACTTCGCATATCTGAGTCGAATAAAATCCTCTATAATGCGCGAGTTGATCGCACGTTAGCAATTCATGGGCGCCCGCTTCGCCGTACATCGCCTCTCGCTCGTAAACACGTTTTATTGAGTTGTGTAGTGAGCGAGCGATGAATATTAAAGTAGCGACAGAACGAACGATGCATATTCTATTTTAATATGCTGTGTTAGTGAGGAGGGGGTATTGTTCGCCTCATATTAATTGGGAAGGGATTAGATACACGAGGTACATAAGGTATTAGCTTCATGCCGTGTGTTTAAAATTGGTTAATTCAAGTTTAATTGTCAAGTTGATTTTATTTCTTAACTTGGCTGAAAGGATGATGGGCAATTTTGTATGAACCCTGGCCTGAAAACCAATAAAGTTCTAATGTGAATTAGATTATTGCTTATACCCTACAGTTACTGAAATAAAACAGTTCATGTCAAGAATCGACCGGAAATAAGTACAGTCGGGCACAAAAGAGTTATACTTTTTGCACCATTTTTTTTTGCTGAAATAAAATCCATAGTAGAAAAATTCATTGTATGATGTATTTTCGTCAACTTATCACTTACTAGCTTTCCGCCCGCGGCTTCGCCCGCATGGAATTCGGTTATATTGCGGTATAAATCACAACTATAAGAAAACTTCTCATTCCTTGTTTTAAACGACACACAGCGCCATCTACAATCCATCCATCAAGCAAACAATATTTTTGTTTTCCCTCGGGAATATCTATTTTTTTTTCGGGATAAAAAATACCCTATTATTTAATCCGGACTTCTAACTTTACGTCTGCAAAATTTCAAAGCAATCGGTTCAGTAGTTACGGCGTGAAAGCGGAACAAACAAACAAACAAACAAACTCACTTTCCGATTTATAATATTAGTAAGGATTTAAGTAAGCCTAAGGTAGACTATCAATTAAAATCGGTCTTAACTAGACATAATTGGTTTAATAGCAAAACAAAACATAAAAACTTTTACTTCTACCACCGTATATTATTAGCACTTCCTCTTTCTGCGGCACCAGGATAGTCGGCCCTGGGTTGTCGAATTATTAGAAAAGTAGCGACCCACCCCAGCTTCGCACGGGAAAACAGTATTTCCTCACTATCTAACGGATGTTATTACAAATGCCAGCACACCTCTAATTCCACAGGATTATATTTCAAAGCAAGATGTATTATCCTGGCCATTAGATGATGTCTGTGCACGACAAGTATTTGCATTAAATGGGCTACGAACTTGACTGAACTGATTTGAAAAATCTTTCAGTGGTGGAAAAGCTACGTTATTCATAATAAGAAAATAGGTTTTCCTTATATACCATACGTGCCAAAGTAGTTTAATTCCATAGGCAGTCGTAGGCTTACAGGACTGATATCTTTTTTCCCCAGTGGTTAACAATGTCCCACCTATAACAAAAATTGAAGTTTAGGGTATAAGCTTGATGTGCAAATGGATATTATTGGCTATGCCGGTTAAACTCACTCGAACAGCGGAATAGTTACACCTTACGTTGTGAATACTGACTGTTATTTTTTTAATATGTGCACAGATACCTTCTGTGACTCGTTCTGACAATTATTGACAATAATAATGCACTTAAACATCCCTCCCATACGCACTGAAGTGGTTCAAGTCCATGGGCTGTCCTATGCTATCAGGTGTTATATCTTTGTTCTCCGGTGGTTTACAAGGTTTTACCCATAACAAAAAATGAAGCTTAGGGTATAAGCTATCATTTGATATGCGAATGGTTTTTATTGGATATACCGGTTAGACTCACCGGTATGGCGGAATACGTACACCATACGTTGTAAATACTTCCTGCTAAATAATCTTTTTTTTTTATAAGCTTGGAAAATATGGGCACAGACGCCTTGTGTGATATGTCCTGACTAATATGGACAATAATATAATGCACTTAAACATCGCTCCCATACAAAATGAAGTGGTTGAAGTCCATAGGCTGTCCTATGCTATCAAGTGTCATATCTTCGTTCTCCGGTGGTTTGCAAGGTTTTGCCCATAACAAAAAATGAAGCTTAGGGTATAAGCTATCATTTGATATGCAAATGGTTTTCATTGGTTATGCTGGTTAGACTCACCAGAACGGCGGAATACGTACACCATACGTTGTAAGTACTACCTGCTAAATAATCTTTTTTTTTCAATAAACTTGGAAAATATGGGCACAGACACCTTCTGTGACTCGTTCTGACAGATATTGACAATAATAATGCACTTAAACATCCCTCCCATACGCACTGAAGTGGTTCAAGTCCATGGGCTGTCCTATGCTATCAGGTGTTATATCTTTGTTCTCCGGTGGTTTACAAGGTTTTGCCCATAATAAAAAATCAAGCTTAGGGTATAAGCTATCATTTGATATGCGAATGGTTTTCATTGGATATACCGGCCAATTTTACCCATCATCCGCGTCATCATCATCATTTCGCGTCAAAGCGTGTAGATTTAATTAAAAAATAAAGTTATATACCATAGTAAAATTATCTTCTACTATAACTTTTTCATTCCATCGGAGATCAAGTATCTTAATGCTTCCACAGCCACATAATATTTTTCTATAATGTTAAAAGAAATTTAAAAATTAAAAGACGTAAAGCTTTTCTCCCACTACATAGAAATCAAAGAACTAATAAAAACGGTGCATTCCTTGAAGTGGCTTTTCATTTCACGACTTACTTATATTACGTGAAATTGCATAGAATTTATAGCAGCGATGTTAAATATTCCCGTTGAGCGAACAAATTGAAACGTTCCAGCACAAAGAAGTGTGTTTGTATAAATGTCTGTTTGCAAGTTTTCATATAAAGGAGTCAAAGACTCTGCTAATATAATGAGAGCTTTAAATTTATACTATTTCGATACATTTGCTAAATATTTGTGGCTATTTTGAACTGTTGTCCTTTTGATGTTTATTTATAATTTCTAAATTACCAACACAAATATTATAGTGTAATGTTACCTATTCCTTTATGTGTCCAATCACTTAGTTTTAGTGCCAGAATACGTTACTACCCCGCTGGTAAAATATTCATACTTCTATTATATTGCTCTGTGAAGAATATTGTATTCGTATAACATCTGCAACCAACGACTAGACTAATAAGTTAACTATAATTTTAAATAAGTTGCTTGCATAGCTGTATTTACTCTGCAATAAACTTAAACTAAATAAATAATGTGCTTTGTATGAACCTTCAACTCCAGGGAGCATTTACCTTCCATTATTTATGAATAATTTAACAAAAGCTATTTTTAAATATCATTCGATGCTCAAATGTCCAATACGTCAATAAGGTTAAATTTTAACTGCAATCTGACCATTTGATCATGTTATAACTGTTATGATAAAATATACCCGGGGCGGTGACGCGCGCTCATGATTAATATTAGTCCTAATTAGTTGGCCGCACTAATACCTGATATTATGCTTCATTATTGTCAATAAAAATATCCAATAAGGTACAATAAGTCATTTGGTGTAAAGACTGTTAATCAAGTGTATCTGGTCAGAGAGGAAGTCGACTCAGAAATGCCATACAGGCAGAACATAATTGAAAATTATAATTAAAAATAAATGAACAAAACTACCATTAATAACTTAGGTAAACTTTATTCCAGTAAAGGAGCCAAGACTTTATGTAAGTTCATAAAGAAATTCTTATATTTTCTGTTTCAGCATCAGTATTAAACAGTAAAAAAGTGGGCTTCTTAAAAAAACTAATATATTGCTCAAAGAAATCTGACACCCATTTTCAGATAAAAGAGGTTTAATGAAAAACTTAACATTAAATAAAAAACAATATACTTATTTTATACCTTCTTAATTGAGATGCTATAAAAAATAAGATCAAGTTGTCACATAATTTATCTTCTTAGAGATTCGCCTTGAAATGGAGACTCGAGTAAAACTGAGCCGCGCACACATAGATAAGTCACCTTTTTAATTTATTGTGATTACACTATCTCGACGACTGATTGTGATTAATGAGGCAAACTCATTAAGAACACAGTTAATTGAAACCTTAGAAATATTAGCTAAATATACTAGACAAGAAGTTTCGTCTATAAAAACATGGTGCCTTCTAAATCACAATGTATTTTTAAAAACAAAGCAACACAAGATGAAGAAAAACTTGTGAAAAATAAAATAAATTGCTTGGCGTGAGAGAAAATTTTGTGAAAAGAATCTACATAATAGTTTAAACAATATCAGAAAAAAAAATTAGTCGCTCAAAAATGCAGTCAACTTTCATTAAAATCAAAGTAAGCAAACTATCGACTGATTAATGCAAACTAATTAAAAATTGCATTATTTAATTAGCAGTCAGTATCTCTATCCAATCCTCGCATCAAAAGTAAATTTGATTTAAGTGTTCGACCGGCGATGATAAATCGGACCATGCAAGTTTGAAGAGATCCAATTTAATTGGTTCCGATATCGGAGCACGACAATTACTTCAATCAATTAATTAGTTCCTTCCATTTATTGCGAATTTCTCTACTTATATACCTGCTGTTAATTAATAATTACTTACTGGGTAAGTAATTAGTTTCTAGCTTGAAGGCTCTGCAATTACTTCGATAAAATATTAGAAGTTTATTGCAAGTAGGAACATGTAAGAGGCAGGGAAATAAAAAGGAATAGAGCAGAAAAACTACACTTAATATTGTAAGTGAACACACTTTATATTTCCCTTAGTTTCAGAACATGGGTGAAATAGGTAGGTACTACTGACCAGCCGCCTAATTTTATATCCATTCACATGGTATCAAATTATAAAAGAGCGTATGAAAAGACCTCCAAATCACATAGAACTTGCTAATCTTTACAATTCAGCAAAGAAGAAAATATGGCTCGCAATAAAATATGAAGTGTCGAGAACAGAATAATTACGAAAATAGTATTTTTATGTTTTCGGCTGGCGATAACTCACGATCAGTGTAAAGCTGTCAGGTGGCTACTTAATATCGTTAATCGTCGGTAATGATGATGTCCTCCTAGCCGATTATCGGCTACGGCGGCTGTTCTCATGTAAGGAGATTAGCCAACTACGCAGGACATATTATAGTGCACGAGCATTTGCGCAGACACAGGTGCACTCACTATTCCTTCACTCTCATAACCCGATGGGACGGCAATCCGACACGACCGGTAAGAGATCAGGCGCAGGACCGACATTTACGTGCTCTCCGATGCACGGGTGAATCAATCACCAGCTTCCAGGCTCCGGGCTGCTTTGTGAAAGTCTTCTAAAACCCACAAAGCGATTTCGGCCCGACTCGGGAATCGAACCCGAGACCTCGTGCTCAGCAGCCGCACTTGCGACAGCTAGACCAACGAGGCAGTTTAATAGTAAATCGTCGGTAATAAAATGTATTTATCGGCTTATGTTCTCAATTTTATTGTGAGGGGATATACACAAACTGGGATTCGGTTTCAGTTAATGCTGTCAAACCGAATTTAATTTATTGTTGCTACTTGCGATATTTATTGGCGGTAGTAAAACGTGCGACATAAAGTTTTTATAAAGAGGTCTAAACTGTGAACGTGAGAAGAGTTTAAATTAATAAAAGACTCTTTTTGCTGCATTCCAAATGTAATAGCCTAACAAAAATATGTAATGTTTTAGCTGCAGCCAATAAAAAGAACTACTGTTACAAATTTTTAGAAGTAGTAGGTAATAAGTTTCGGTGACGGTCTGATACAGGCGACGCGTGCTTTCTTTGTTATACTGTTCTTGTTCAGAATATCATACAACCATCTACTAAGACTCGTTTTAACCAGAATATTAACTATTCCCAGTTCTTTTATTTATTATATATTACAAGCAAGGTAAGCTTTTTTTAGTTTTAAAAATACGACGTTCATTTTGTTATAGCAGGTTACTTGAATAAATAGCTTAATTATTATATTATGCACTATTAGTTTAGACTCACTAATCCATGGGATACATAACATGCAGTCGACCACAAAATATTCTGTACATTGAATAAATTAATTAAACGCCCCGGCCATATATTACGCGGATTTGAATCCAATTTGATCTATAAGCGGTCACCGTGGACTGCAATGGTTTCAAATTAGACTATTGAGACTAAAATTACAGTAAAATATTTAACTCATTACGTGAATGCACATTTTTATTATTCAGATATTTAAAAGAGAGTGTAATGCTTCCATGAAACATTGTCTTACTGCCAAAAACAAATTATCTCGTATTATTTTCACGTTAAGGAAAACGTCGGCCCGTCATTCTTCTAAGAAATGAGGGGTTTTCCCTAAACAAGTATTTTTAAGAGATATGTAATCACTCAAAATAAATAATACCTTGACTTTAATCTGTTTGAAATAGATTGATATATTAAACGTTCATTTGAGCACATCTCGTGTGTGTCGGTCGTCTGTAAACTCTGTGCTCCAATTTATTTTCTTTTGTGCTGCTGAGCCGCGGCGGTCGACAATTTTTACGTATAAATCCCCTAAGATTCCTTACAAAGAGTTTCATTTGCATCAGAGTGTTTGCGAGGCCACTAAACCGTCGGATCAGCCGGCGCTACATAATGTAGATGCGATCCGATTCAATTGCGGACGGTTCGACTAATTCTCCCGGTAATCACTCTTATTTAAATGCTGGGTTTAGTAGTAGTGTGTTTTTTTAGTAGTTCAATTCAATATAATTTACTTTGTATTTTAACTTTAACTTTAAAATAATACAAAACAACTTTTATCACTACGGCATAGAACTGCTACGGCGTAGAACTGCTACGGCGTAGCACTGCTACGGCGTAGTAGTACTAAGCGGTTTTACTGTAATACCATATTATACGTCGCTTTATTTTTTTTAATGTTCACATATAATCATTTCAGTTTATTAGTTTCACAAATATCATACGTTAATTCTTTTATCACAGATAGTAGAGATTAATGAAGTATAGTACAGAATCATGGTATTATCACAGATACGTAAATAAATCGTGAAAATATCACCCGACATTATATTTTACTATACTACTTACCTTTTTTTCCCAATATTGTATAAATTAGTGTAATCAGCACCTGTATCGCTCACTTCAGAGCCGTAAATTTCTCGCCTCCAGATTTATTAAGGCAATTAAACTTGGTCCAAGTTGACAGTTTTTTCCTTTGTTTCGGACACTTTAATGAGCGCCGCGAGACGCAGGGAATTAAATTCTTACAGCTCACTGTACCGGAATAGGTATATTCTAATTCCCAAATTCTAGGCTTCTGAACATTTTAAGGCATTTATGGAATTTAAATTTTCTTCAGTCGTGATCATTTGTTATAAACTTAACTAAAAACTGAAACAATCAAACTCCAAATAAAAAGTGTTACTTTAAAAAATATTCTATGCCCAATCTATATTTAGCAAAACAAAGTAAACACACCTTTTATCTTCGCAAGTACAAGTTTCCATTACGATATAAACCTACTTTAGACTACATTACCGATACACGGTACATTGAATAAACCCTTTTTCTCGTACAAAGGCGAACTAACGTATTTTTTATAACCCCGGGGACACCCGCGGTCATTACTTTCCGCTTTGTTAGCTGTGGCCTAACTTGTTTGATAACAGAGAAGAAAAACTGGGACTTGCTCTGACAATGACGTCATCACGTGACGTAAGCAAACGCGCTTTCACACGAGCGGATTTTGTCGCGCATTTGCAAAAAGCGAGTAGAGAAATCTGTAGCGCGTGCCAGGCGAGCGGTAAATGAGCTAGTGTGAAAGCGCTGCGAAAGACGAAAGCGTGTTAACGTTTGCTTAAATTTTCTAGATTCAATTAGGGAAATTCGTGTCAAAAGAAATAAGGCATCTACGTACGCAGGTAGAAATATAATAGAAAGTGGAGGAAATAATTATCATTACCAAGAGAACTCCCAAAGCGTAGTGACTCCATTGTTGTACCACGATCCGTACATTGTTGATGAGCAACTTACCAACATTTAAATAATGAAAAAACTTCCCCAAATAAAGTTCAAAGGCTCGTCATAAAGCAGCTGATCTTTAGAAATTCTCTAACGAAAATCAATTCCATTCAAGTTCGTCCAATACTTAATATTTTTTTCAAACAAATCGCTCTTAGAATTTGGTCCGTGACTCGGTAAGATCGCGGCGTCATTATAAACTTTTCGATAGTCTACTGTGGAAGGCGTTCTTAATTTTTCTAAAACTTCCCTTTACAAGTCTGTAGTGACGTGAATTTTTAATGGTGTCCTAAGTCTTGTTTGACATCGTTTATTTATTTTCTTGTCCTAAATTTCGTCTTGTATTAGTCCCAGGGTTCGCGTTTGTGTTGTGTTTATGTTGAAGTATATTTTCTTCTACACTTAGCGACCTTTAATTTGGTTTAGAGTATATTCAGGCCATATCTAGGGTACATTTTGTAGTAGCGTCTAAATGTTATCGATGGAGCTATATTTTTAAGGCCTCTTGGCATGTATACATGTAATTATGTAACATTAAGTCGATTTATAGTCCACAGTAAATATTGAATGTGAAAGCTCATCAATGACGCAGACACTGTAACGCATTATTAATGAACTCAGCTGAAATGTACTCTTCTTTATCACGATAATAGAATAGTTGCTAATGCGATAAGTGTTGTTTAGTGTCTTATTTAATGTGTTTTAAAAGAACTTAAATCTTGTGAAGTAAGAAAGCTTAAAGTTAAGCCAAGTTTTAGATCTTTTAAGTCGTGCGTTGAAACCACAGTTTAATTAAAACATTAAGCCAACAGTACTTGATAAATACGAAAGTAGGTCTAAGTCTTTTTTAATGCCTATTACACACGTATAGGTATATCATGTTTTTACATTATAAGATTTATAACATTCAGTATTTAATGATTTAAAGTTGAAAAATGAACATAATACGTTAAATTGTATACTCACGTCCATAAAGTAGTGCCTTCACAGTAAGTAATACTGCAACATCAGACAGCAGAACACATTGCGAGAGAAACTTTCTACTCACACATTCACACAACCACAATTATTTGCGTAAATGGAAGTCTTACGAAGTTATCAGCGTCTCACATCCCACACAGATCTGGAAATTAGATAAAATGCCAACATTACATACAGATCGAGCAACAACTGTTACTAGCTGTGTACCGCGGTTTTTCTCGCGTCCCCTGCAAACAAATTTTCATTCCGACAACCGGATTGGAAAAATATTCACGCTAATAAGAATAGCTAAAAACATCACCTTAACGTAAACAACACCGTAACAAAACAAAAAAAATGCATTATAGCTTAAGTTGATACCCGAATAAATATCTCCGTCTTCAAGGAACTGTTTACTTTAGAGCCAAACTGCATTAAAATCGGTTGAATCATTTCTGCACTAAAGCTCAAATAAACTCATTTCCTCATTACGTAGTAAATACATATAATTAGTAAGGATTTAATTTAGGTCCTGTCCTGTCATCTGAACATTTTGGATATAAAGGATTTGTTTCACGAGGGGACACCCACACCCACATATCGTATCTTAATCAGCAGAACGGAATTATTCAAAAGGTTAATACCTACATAATAATATAAGTTAGCAATTCTAATATTGTCACTTCACAGGTCGCTGGCTCTGTTCTCAGAATGTTGACGACGGCGACGTATTGATAGCTTTAAGCCTTTATGTATACCTAAAGTAAATTAATAATATACTGCAGCCAATCAATCACTGATATACAATAAAGGCTTTGGTTTCACTTGCATTAATTATAATTTATATTCTGCAGATTCTATTATATTGCAACAGATAAATCAATCTGTTATATCTATATTCACTTAATCTGACATAGATATCACTAAACTATATACCCCACAGTTTTCTCACGTGTTAGTTTCAATCAGTGCGAGGTGTCGGTCATATATTACGTGATGACACGCCAACATCGCGCGGTAGGCGCTGCATGGTTTATGACTGAACCCCTCTTTAATGTTACAATATTTACTGAAACTGGTGAAATATGTTGAAATGAAAGTACTATACGGAGATGGTATCATCACTTAACAAGATGACTTAACATTCACAAATGCTTAATCCATGCTTAGTATGCTGGATACCTCCTAGATCATAGAGTAAGTCGTTTAAATATTTAGTGAAGAGAAATATTTTTTTGCCTCTGGAAATCGAATCATAACCCACTTGTCTAGCAGGTGTATCTAAATTCATTGTATTTAGGAAGAAATATAACTATTATAACTGAAATATATTTGAGTGATTGTTCACCCACTCACTTCAGTACCGTGTGATTGATTCCTTTCCAGAATAAATATTGGAATGCCCTGAATACCTGGTTCAGGTAAAGCGTTTAATATCTATTCACGAAAAACCTGCGCTATTTTCATTGCTCAAACATTACACAACTTTTATAGTAGTTTTTATATATAAATATGTTCCTAGTTATATGAATATTGTAAAGAGCATTAAGGCATGGTGAACTGTACTAAGTCTCTCGGTCTACTGACAAAGAAATCTTAATTCAGTTGATAGTACAATTGATATTGTTATAAGAAAATAAGCAAGTTATATACCTGCTATGTAAACAAATGTCCATTAAATAACCCTCTGTAAATATTGCTTATCTTCTCGTCGGAACTACACTAAAAAGAGCATTTCACATAAATGAAGTCCCTGTAAACTATAGTATAGTTTCAGAGGTGCACTGATGCTTATCATGTAAATTGCTTCTTTCTGTTGTACTCCGGCTGGATAAATTTCGTCTCGCTCAAATATTGTCTATAATTTAACGTATTAATATCGTCACTCTATAATATGGTGGTGGTCAGAAAGTGTTCTATAAAGAGTAAAAAAAGGTTGCTTGTTAAAAATATACTGTCTAAGATAATATAAAAGTAGCTGGGCCAGCAATCTCCATGGTAATCAAGGCATAAAAACGTAATAGCCACTAAAATGGCAATAAATAAACTTATTGTTAACGCCCGATTGATAAATGTACAAACAGTTACTTACAAGCGAGGCGAGGCGAGGCGAGGCGAACACTAACTAATGCGTTTTATTTCCCTTAATTCTCCGATCATTAGCAACGGACATATATCACGTCCAAACCGCTTACAAGGTTTTACGAAAAATGAAAATAACCAAGAATAACCGCTATTTTTCCTCTCTCCCCTAACAAATGATACGGGGAAATAAAATTTATGAATCAATAAACACGGAATGGTCTTTGGATTCCGTATTCGCGTGTCGCCCACTATGCGTTATATTTTTACGACGTCTCTTCAGAAACATTTGAACTCCAATATTAGCCTAATACAGCTATTGTAGCCCTTATTAGCGCGCCATAAGGGCGAGTTTCCCGAGCCTAAGCGTCGGAAACGGCTTGCGGTTAGAGTATCCAAGAATTCAGGCCAGAACCGAAATGTGCTAAGTTTTCCGTTAAAGGCATATAAATGTCTTATATTTTGCATATTGATTTTGGTAAAAAGTAAAACAAAATTGCCTTTCCCCGCTCGGCTCGTACAAGTTAAACGAGTGGAACATTTTCTTTAACGTTCCGTATGAGGAAGAGCACTATTGCTTTTTAATGCTAATAAAATTAAATGTTTCCCTGCGCCGGTATAATTCCTTACTATATCATGAGCCATAAGCTGTATTACGTAAAAAGGCAAACGAATAAAACAGTGCAGCACACGGGTGTACTTCAACAATATTTATACAATGAGCAAGTTAAAGTTTATGCTAAAACCCGGCCACAGAATGGCCATTAAAACATGTATCAAAAATAAACTGGTGCAGAGCGCTACTTCACAGTTTCCTGCTCGCACAATATTTATTCGACTCATTTCCCGTTAATCATATAACAGTTGGCGAGCCTACTAGTAAGGTAACGCCGCCAGTTGCCGACCTACTTCCATTTGGTCTTTGTTTTAAAATTCCCTCGCCGCGCCTGCCAAATGTGGCGTGGATTGAAAACGAGGTCGCGAGCCTTGTTAACGTTTTTTTTTTTCGACAATTTTATATGGCTTCCTTTGCATTCGGATTTTTGTATATCCGTTGACGTTTTTGATATTAAGCCAACATCGCGTTACTGGCTCTTTCGTTTTTGGAACTGAATAATGGTTCTTTAAAATTCTGTTTGGGAATTTTATATGAAATATTTTCAAAGTACTATTCTTACATGTACATACAATATATCTAGGATCTTTTATTCAACAAATACGTAGTAAAAATAGTGCACCAGCAGTGCTCAATCTTTTCTCGCTGTGTACTTTACCTTTCTAAATCTACTCAACTTTCACTGAATATCTATTGTCGTAACCACCTTTACGTTACCATAATCATGTGCACTCCCAATCCCATAACCCGAGACCGTTTCCACTAATCTTTTACCATTCTTTTTGTGAGAAAACTACCGTGAAAATGTTGCTACAGATAGATCCCCATAATCATTTGTCGTCCGCATACGTTAGCATAAGCTGGAGTCTGTCTGACAACGATAAACTTCGGACAGAGCGGATCCTTTTTACTGTGACAGTTTGGGAGCGCACATCCCTTTGGAAACATGTTTATTTGATAAATTACTTGTATGCCGGCCCCGGGCGGACACTGACATGCGTGAAACTAGCCACTGTTTTTAGAAGGACCGCGAATAAATTGGCTTATGAATTTTTTAGCGAACGATATTCAATGAGCTCGGATCTGTGGGGATGGATGTCATGTCACACGCTCGACACTAGACCCTGAGGACCTTTGTTAGGAAACTTAGTTTTTGGTACCTATTTGTTTCTGTTTTACTTTGTTCTTTTATGAATTGGTTTTGCAAAATGAAAGAAATATCTGCAGCAATCAGAGCTGAAATGGCCGTGGCCTCTCAATTCTCAGTACTTAAATATTCAGCACCTCGAAACTTATCTTAATCTTTTCCTGCTAAGTACATTAGCCGCGCAAATCTATCCGACGAGACCTCCAAAAAGTTGCAGAATTTATTCCACAGTGTTGCCAACAAACAAAACGTCCCAAGTTAATTGGTAGGCGACGGCTGGGGAGGCTCGCCGACCAACTTCGTGGTACCTGCCGCCACAGCGTTGCCAGCATTAATTCTAATTACGCACGCGGCGCGATCCACTTCTAAACTTGAGGAATAACTCCCGGGAACTATATATTAATTAAAATCTATCGGCAACCGTGGCACTAGGCGCGCAGGGTTGCGACGCTTTGATGAATTAATCAAATTCACCCCCTGATTTAGGGACGTAGTTTGATCCTTTGTTTTATGTCGCAAGCTTTTAAATAGGCTTTATATCGAACTTTGGTTAGGCCAAAACTGGTATGAGTAAATAAAATGTCGGAAATGAGTAGGTAGTTCTTATTTGTTTCGCAAATAACGGCTATTTGAAACAAGTGATACCAAGTAATTATTATCATCATAACTAATATTATCTAAACAAATGTGCAAGCATGGTAACCCTGCGCGTGGTGGCAGCGCCAGTTGTCGGCCATCTCTGCGGAACTTGGCTGACGTGAGGTATTAGGCGCAACTTTTATTAATTCTTATTGTCGCCGTGTGTCGCTATTGTGTCCATTGTTCTCAGTAATAACTACGCGGGGAGGCAACTAGCTCCCCCACCCTACGCATACAACTTACCTTGTGTTTTCGTCTTTTGTAACGTAAACAATTGAATAAAACTTAAATAAAACTTTGATGAATATTGGAAACGAGTGAGTCGATATAAAATTCTTTGTAATCACGTAAAGTTGGAATATAATAAATACAAGTAGACGGTTAAACAAAATATTTTTCTTTAGCTTTATTTTGAATAGCTTTGTTGATGAACAAAAAAAACTTTTCTACAATAGTATTAGGCAGACAAGTCTACAATATCCTTGTCCATGGATAGGATAGTTCCTATTACAAATTAATGAAGTCTATAGCAGCAGATGAACACGCTAAACACAATTGATTAGTCCTCTGCATAGCAACTCGTGCGCCGTAGTTATTCGCTGTGTAACTATTAGAGGCAAACTATCGGATTGTTCGCTGGCTTTGCTTGGAGTTGCCCAACTTCGCGACTATGACGCTGTGTCAACATTTACCTAGACAGGTTTGAAAGTCGGCCCGGGATTTCTGATAGCGAATAATTAGAGCAGAAGGTTAGTAACCTAGTTGAAGATTAAAACAATACTGATTTATTTACTCGATTGATTAAAAGCACATTAGAACAGATTCTTCTAAGCTCGTAAAAGAGGTTGATTCTTGCTTCCTAGACTTACCTTGAATTGCTTGAATCTTTTTAACTACAGAACCAATAGAATTATATTTAAAGGAACTAGCCGATTTTCTTTTGAAAATTTTTTTCATAAAATCTTGCTAAATTAGTAGGAACAGTGCTAAATGTTGTCTGTCTGAATGGTCCTTCTGGATCGTAACTAATTCCTTACAGAAGTTCCAGTAGAAGCTATTGGCTATAGCGGCAGGTTGCTCAAGACGCGGTTACTCTGTCGGAAGACTGTCTGTCGATGCTCCAGCACTAAATATATTATCTCCGGGATTGTTCACCGCTGTGCACATCCAGCTGCTAATTCAATTAGATCAACATCGAAACACCTGCCAACAGGATATTGTACATTATTTTGAGATTTAACTATTTAGATTAAATATTGTTCTCCTACTATTTTTAATCAGTGAACAATACATATTATTTCTCAAGTTCAAACTGCTTACAAATATTGGTAACCAAACACGTCTACAGAAAAATAGCCAGTCGATCTACGGTACGCGATTACGGAGCAATGTAAAACATCCCATAGGCGGCCATATGTGAATAAAAACCGCGGCCCAAGTGTTTGCATAATGGAATATTCCGTAGCACTCAACAAATCATTTTCCAAAGGAATAGTGCGGGGACGTGAGCACGTTGATGCTCTTTTATTTTTTATCTTGCTTTATTGAACGGTTTTAGTACTTTAGTACTCATATTTTATTGAATGTATGTTTTGCTTTGAATACAAAGGTTTTATACTGAATATAACATGAAAAATTCTGTGCCCAATATGAGCAGTACTTTATAATCATATTTAACAGAGTACCATTAAAAAAGAACTTGTTCAAATAAATGCTATAAAATTGTGTATGCGAGTATATTTCGCGCGACATTTACGTACAAAGCGGCGCAAAGCTGGGCTTTACAAAACTACGTCATCTGTGCAGGACTGAGTGAGCTCACACAAATTGTGCGCAGATTTGTTCAGCCGCCGGTTCATTTACTCCTTTATTCTATAAACATGATTCCACCGCCAGTTTTGATAGTTCCAGTTTTGAGTGTTAAAGGTGGAAGTGCAAAGTTAATTTTAATATTTGCAAAAGAGCTGTGACATGAATAAAATTACCGTTCATTGACTGCTATCACGGGTCACATCAGAATAAAAAGAAAGACTTCAAACAATAAAAGAATCCCCATTAGGGTGATTTATAAGAGATCTCTCTTGAACATCCATCTGCCACGTTTAGATAGCGCAGTAACACCACCATAGTACTTGGAATCAATTTGAAGTCGGCTAAATAGATTTACCTCCGATTCGACTTTTATTCGAGTAATAAATCGAGTGGGCCCACCTCTAACGCGCGGAAAGGGCGATGCTTATGTATGAAGGGCGCCGGTTATAAATGGCGGGGCTTCGGCTGTTTTAAGCGAAAATCGAGCGAGTTTTTAGCCGACAGAGGGAAAGCGGTCAATGTGATTTATGAAGTGGCACGCAGGGATATCTTGTGAGAATCGACGTGTTGACATCAGCTGTTGATATAAATGGCGGTCGCGGTCGGATAATCGGGCTGTTGCGCTCCCCAACACTTAGCCACATTTGTTCCTCACATTTACTTTCAGATGTGAATGGGACGACATGAGCACTTACACGGAATTGACGGAGTTGTGAGCACTTGATGTGACTCCGAGTTAATCTTCTTGGGATTCGCTGGAAGTTTGGCGACGCACTGAGCGTAATTATGTTTGCAGACACCAGTCGGGCCGAACCCGAAACTAATAATTTACTATAAGTCAGCAGCAAACATTCCTCGGCAAAACTTCCAAAAATAAGCAAGTTCTTGACGAAGTAGAAACACGAGATTAGCGTAAAATACTTAGCAAAACAATTTAGTGGGCTGCAGCCGATTGATCCCGGCCGGAGTCCCGCGGTAATCCCGGGCCACGGCGGAACTTTTTAATTTGGCGCCCACCGCCGCCAACTTACCCCGCACGTGAACTGAAAACTTCAGAATTAGTTCCGTTACGCGGTTTCATACAGTTCCCTATTATTTTTGTCGCGTTTTTTTAATTAAAGTCGCACAGTGCAGTTGTTGTAAGGATTTCATTATACGAATGTATGTGGACGGTTACAGTTCACGTTTTTACCTTTTTATTTGATGTCACAAGTTTGTAGCGAGCGTTAGTGTCGCTGAATATATTATTCTCTTGAATTTTAATTCTGTTGTTTAATTATAAACTGTCCCATCTTGAGCTATAATTTCTTGCTTATTTTTAACTGTGACGCGCGGTTGCAATTTTCAGAGAATAATTAAAAGTACCCCGTTTATTTGCACGTTGGTTTCGCAAAAAAACAACGTGCGTAGTTGTTTACGACGTCTATTAATATGTCCTGAAATTGGCACAGTTGCGTGTATATTCATTAAATATTTTTGACTGGAATGAGAATTAAAAGGAATTTTCTCGTAGCACACAATAACATGAAATAGACTACTTATAGGAATGTATATTATACCTTGTACGGTTCCTGATATTCTTCTATGATCATTTTAATATCAACACGTTATACAGAATACACGTATGTACCTAATACTGAACAATCGAAATGAAAAAAGGTATGTATGTGTACCTAGTCACGAGTCTCCAAGTTCCCTTTGAGTTCAAACCTATCGAATATAGCTATTATCTCGGCAGAATATTTGTTCTGAGGCTGAAGCGCTTTCTGTGCCAGACAGCAAAGGGATGGTAAGTAGTTCGCTTTGTACCGAACTAACGTGAATTCATATTACAATGTTTCAGCGCTTTTTCGCTGAGTGATTTAGGTATTGTAGAACCTGGCGTTCTATTGTTTATTGCTGCTTTATTTTGTAGATACCGACTCATTGAGGGTATTAAGAAACCTTTGACAGTCTAGTTCTGACATGAACATGGGTTCAATAACCAGACCTGGGGGCTAGACATAGCTATATAACAGGAATATTTTCTTTCCCATTACATTAGTAAGTATACCATTAGAGCCACTAATTTCCGTAATAACAAAAGGACCCCTATGAACATTATTATTCCACGCCAGTATGAAAATAAAGACCTTAGCTATAAAAATAGCGCTCATCCCCCGACATAGTTCGTACAGACCCCACTTTATTAAACATGGGGGCAATTAACAACAAAAACAAAAATAAATTGTTCCCGTCACCAACAAAGATTTTGTTATGGGAAACGGAAGGGGGCGGCACTGTGGCGCACACATTTATTGCGTCGCCGACACCGACACGACACCGAGCCGACAGCGACCCGACACCGGATCTCGCCTTATTTTAATAAATAGATGTCTACAACTAGGCTCTTTGTTTTTGTTTATTTGCTACAAATATTATCTGAAAATATGTTGAATAAACATATTGGAGGCAAACTAATATTTTCACTTGGCACATAGAACATATATGTTTACCGATCCATAAAAAAGTGATTTCGAATAATAGGTAACCGCCTATAAATGCAGGTGTTAGTCATAAACTTTAACTAGTGCAATTTGAATAAATAACGTGTTATTGATACCTTTTACTGAAAAGTTTCAATTTACAACTAGAAGTCTCATTAGAGAAGCGTAAATTGTGAAAGAAAACTTTCTCTCATCTGCATGATCGGTGTTTATATCACTTACTTGAACTTGGAAGTTTTCTTTCTACGTACATCAATACGTTCTGAAGCTGAAGAATTTCTTTGTTTGTTTACTTGACCGCACTGGGGCCAGAAACTACTGGACCAATTAAAAACAATCTATCAATTTCAGAGTCGAGGAAGGCAAGGGGCTACTTTTTTATGGGTGCACGTAGCAACTTCTAATGTTATGAACAATTAAGATAAAACCATAAAAATATTTTTTATTCCGCCATGATTTCATAGAATAATGCTAACATCAGCGAAAAGCGTCCAACCCAATTTATATTTTACAAAGTCAGATCAATAAATTGTAATCATTTTGTATCACTAAACTATTTTCCATTTGGAAACGACCCAATTGACGAAACAGTTATAAACTCGCTTTTATTAGACCTATAAAATTGAGCACTAAGTATTATTACTATCGGATTCAAAGCTGTGTTTAAATATTCACAAAGGGATATATTTACCAATCCCTATTTATATTGATGACTATAATTAGAGCCGATGATAATAATAATCCTTTTGATTAATGTGGTATTCAGAATCTAAATTTAATCCATATACTACTAGTTTCATATGTCAAGTGGTTCATCCGACCGTGATTTCCGCCATATCATTCGTATGTACGGTACGCATTATATTATTTTGTTAAAGTTGTAAATTATCATGACGCGTTCCTTAATTTGTCTATTTAGACCGAAAATTAAGTTAATTATACAACTATAAAGTAAAAACGGAGTGTCACACACGTACGTCAACCTTGAACCTACCGATGCCAAATGAGATACTTGAGAAGTACTAGACCTGTAATCAATAAAAGCACTTGACTACACTAGACTTGACGTACAGAAACTACAAGATGACCGTTTTCTTATATCTTAATCAACTTTAACAACTTAAAACAATAGCTTTACCAACCACAAACAAACCCACATCTAATCTTATCATGTACTGTAATCTACCATGTACCCCATGGCTCATGGCTCATGGCTGATGGCTGAGGAGCTCCTCGCAGAAGGCGGCGGCTGTAGGTGTCGCCAGTGCGCGCTCACACGTGACCGTTTAGCGTGGTCACGTGACGCGCATACGAGAACGAGTGGCGGACATAGTGTAGGAGATACAGTGGGTCAACTTGAGACAACCGAGCCTAGGAGCTTAAGAATATTAAATAACGTTGACATAAATAGTTGTTTTGTGGTCTACGCAATTTCATTAGCAATCAATGACATTATCACACAAGTATTCACAAAGCATAATTAATTAATAAATACTATCAGTGAACAGTTATAAATTAAATAACATTCACATACCTGAATGCTTTGAGTATATCAACGCAGCAAATTATCAAATGAATGAAATTATAATAATTAATATTAAAGCATTCCGCTTATGAACACATACATGCAAATGAGAGAGAAATCAACTACAATGATGTACAATAATTGTACGTACATTTATTTAGCTTCAGAAATTAATTACAATGTTCTGAATGTGAGTTTTCATAATAAATAATTCAGGGGAGTAAATCGAAGGTCTTGGCTTGTGACGTGTACAAAGCTGCGTTACTTTGGGAAGGGTAAATAAAATCTTAAACAAAGGTGTGAGCTCGTCAATCAGACGGGGAGTAATTTCCCCCGGGGAAACACTAACGCGCCGTCGAGAGGTTTGTTTTAAATGGCTGAAAGCACCGATCAACTGTGCCACGTTGTTATAGGCCAGACATTTTATGTGCGCGATAACTTTAAATTATAAGTTGATTGATTGAGACAAACTCCTCGTTTGTGGAGATTAGCATTCTGTAATTTCATCTTGTAAAATCTTGCTAGTGGGAAGATATCATTTTACTTTCTGCCTGTCTAGCTGCTAGCAGGAGACAGATCTATCAAAATACCTAATAGCATATTTTGCTGTTGTAAATCATCCTAGCAAAATTTACTTTACCGCTGAAAAAATAGTTGGATATAAACAGTCAAGTAGGTTTTCTGCTTGCGTGTACACTGTGGCGCTCAGAAACTGTTTGCCTATTGCATTACTTACTTAGGCTTATTTGCTGATCGTGTTTTGTACATTTATTGGCAGATGAGGATACAATTTGAATTATGTGGACGTGACTCACCAAGGATAATTATTGAGATGTGGGGATGATTGCGTGCAAATGGGAAGATGTTTCCAAGTGGTTAGTGTAAAATTCGAATAGGGTGTTTAGCTATATTTTTTTTTCTTGAAGATTTTCAGTTGATGAGTTTAATTTGAAGAACGTTAGAGAGAACGAGAACGTTTACGAAAGTTATCATCAAAACCGGCAAAAATAAAAAATGAGCGAGCTACTATGATTTATCAAAAGTTCTTTTATACGAGTAAGTTCCCAAAAAAACTGTAATTTGAATTGGAAGTAAACGAAGCCGTGAAACTACTCGGTTTAGCAGCACCTGATGCCAACATTATTCCTATATTATTTTTCTTTTCGACGATATTTATTCTGTTTTAAAATTGACACAAAGTTATAAAAAAAAATATTTTATGAATAAAATATATCTCCTATTATTTACAGATAAATGAACAATATTGTGAAACACACAAAACTGATCTACTAAGAGTTTTCTTATATATTTTAGGTGGAGAATCTGGCAGCAATTCAGTCAGTCACCATGGGGATCCAAAAAAATATAATTAGGTATATCTTCTAACAAACAAGTTCCCAATACGTACCTAATAAACAAGAAAGTGATCACAGAAGTGGCAATGAGTGGCACGTGAAGTATTAATGGCGTGGCGTGGCCAATCATGTCGCACGTCCGAGCGGCATCGCGCGATACGCGGCTACTCGGACGTGAGCGCATATCACCGCTTCGTGATCCGCATAAACTGTTGTCGATAGGATTGGGCAGAAGATACAGTAGGCTAGTCCACCCATACATCTAGGCTATATCTATTAGCATTGCATTAGATAAACTGTTATAATAAGCGTCTCTTGCGTGGCTTTTATCGACGGCTATTTGTCAATGATGCCGCCATGGTTATATAGCTTGGAATCTAGTTTCGACAGTTGTATGAAATTAGCTTTCTGCGATCACTGCTTTGTGGCAAAATGTAATACACCGTCTCTTGTACATCGCTTTATTAGACGCTCTATCGACACTTCGTCGCTAGTATGTATTTAATAAAAAAAACATTTACATAAGTTGTAACCGTAGGTATATTTTCCTTAACGCAGTTCTCAATAGTGCAATCACCCCTAAGTCTTAAGACACACTTGTGTGACATACACACACATACCACGTGGCTGATGCCACAGCTTATTGATTAATTTACGGCTATTACTGCTGAGTGATTGCTTTACATAATCTGTGGCCGCAATAATTGATTCGCCGCCATTGATAGCTTGCCGACTAATTGTTGGATTAGGCTATTGCATGCACATACTATAATTTAGATAGTAGGTAGCTATACAGGTGGTTACGATTTAGGGCTATTATTAAACGAAAAAAGTTTTACGCCATTTCTTAAGAATACGAAGTATAGGGTCGCACATCCCCCGAGTTGTCGGGGCCCCCTTCTTCCACACGTGCTTCAAGAACTGTCAACAAAATGCAAGGGTCCCTTAGGGTTGAAGCCTGCCGGGGCTGCGGGATTGTTCGAAAGAGTTGCTGCGGCCCTGGTACACAAAGGGCTCCAGAAGGAACAAAGGTGCATTTTAATCTGCGTCGTAGTCACAGCGAGGGTTATTTGATGATTTATCATTAAAAAAAGTTGCGCATTCGTAGCTCTACAGCAAACATATTACAGAGTACTAACAGGGGTAGCAAGATGTGTTAATTGCACCGAACGACTAATTAACAGTTTACTCAGACATCTGTATAAAAGGACTTGAAACTTTGCGATTTTTTACTGGAATCAATTCGTCGCGACGTTTGTTAGACAACTTTCTCTGACGGTGGGTAAAGGAGCGGGGGCATCAAAGCGTTCCGTTAATGACGCCACGCGATTGGATTAACGAGAGCGCGCGGAATATCGCCTCGGTGTGCAAATACCTTTGTGTTTCTACTGGTGACGATAAAAATGTTACGGAAAGACGATGTGTCCGTATTGCAGGGAGGAAGATTTTCCGTTTTCGCACGTGTAACCAACTGAATTAAAACGAGGAAATGCTTAAATATTCAATTTTTGAAAGCAATAGTTTTATTTTGTTTGTGTAAGCAAATTGTTCTTAATTTTAAAGGTTGTTTTTTATCACATCACCTAATTCTGTTAAACAATAGAAGTTTTTTTTCTAATCTCAAGACATATTAGGAACATTGGCAAACTTTTCTCCAATGGCCTACTTACAAGCCTCAAGGCAATTTCGCCTTACATAGTTCTCCCAGATGATTTAGGCGAACTTTTAAAAATTCAATTTAACGTGAAATTGAGTTATGTTCTGCCATCAAATTTACGTCGAGAGTAATTTACTTTTAATACACCTGTAGTGGAAATATTATTGTATTCATATATTCATGAGCCGAGATCCGCTGGGGCACGATGTGAGCTCAAACTGTATGGCGTGGCTGAGCGTTATTCAGGCTAGGCAAAGTGCTTATTATGTTCGTACAAATTCACATCTAGGCCGCGGCCAATGAAACACTAATTTATGTCACAAAGCATTCACCTCACTAAATATTTATTATTACCTCAGCAATTGGTTCCTTCAGTTAAAAGTTCTCACTCGCCAACGGGGCATTGGTTTTTCTTGGAACCGCTTAGAAACTTCCAAAAGAACTTTACTGAAAAGTCTCCAAAGTACACCATAGTTAAAGGTCGAATTGACAACAACTTATATTTGAACAATAAAGTCGTTTGACCTTTTCTTATTTTTTTAGCCTGAAATATATATTCTTGTGTGTCCACAAGTGCGCTAATAAACTAGTTACGATAGTAACACTTCAGTCCTTAAAGTCCCGGACACAGATAACGTGTTCGGTATCACCACACGTTAGTGCACAAGTTGGACGGTTGCCCATCGGTGACCACACGTTTATGAGATTTTCTCCACAATTGACTAGTAGCTCTAAAACTGTGTTCAGATAGCTGTAACACCTGAAAACATTCCAACTGTTACCCAAACTATATTTTTGTATAAGTTTAAAATTACGAGAGAAAACTACAAAGGGAAATATTAAAATGCTTCTGTTTTTATGATCATTATCGCACCGGTAATCCTCTTTGTACTGCAGGCACTCATCAATTTGTTTGTCTGTCTTAAAAACGATGTATTATTGTCACGCTTTTATTTCACAAAGGGACTAACAGATTAAACGCTTACTCCTACAGAAACGGCAAAACAATTTTACATTAAGTATCATATAAAGGTACATTTTTCCGATCATTTTTTTATATTTGTAACCGAGTACTTAATAAGCAATATCACTATTATCATAAGTATACTGAGGAAATTAGTAAATTCACCAGGTATCTTCGTTTTTCAATGAGTGTTACAAATTCCCGGGGTGTCGCAATCAGACATGCAGATCCTTGCGCGGCCGCACGCGACTGCCATAAGTATCGAGCTGCAGTACTTCTGTATCAGAGAAGTATTTCCTTTATCTAACAGGTATCGATGTTGGGTTTAGCAGTTACCTACAATCAAAAGACTCGCTGCATGGCATCTGAACTTTGTATTTCTAGTTGAACAGGGCGTTTTAATGTTATCTACTGATTGCTTAACTAATTTATGTATTTTAAACTTATAAAACGTAATAAATGCAAAAATAACTGTATCAGTCTGTCTCTCTATCGCGGGAAATAGTACCTAGTACCTCATACAAAATATAAGTGAATGATCAACGTATCCAATCTTCAGTGGAAGTAAATAAACTTATCATTAAATTGTACAGACTTTACGGTGATTCTATGTATATTCCCTAAACCAGCTACAGTAAGCGTTTTCTAAGTAAACTGTGAAACGAATCACTTTGTATATCTAGTTACCTTTGAGCAAAGCAAACTTATAAAGTTAGACATGCAGAATGTGAGCACATTTCTGAAATGTCTTTGTCGCACGACTGTGACATTCAAATGATCAAAGGCGTTGAAATCGAGACTTCGACACTTGTACCCGCGCCGCCAGCCAGTGCACCCGTCGCGATACAACACTAAATATTGTACCCAACACAATGCGACAAACATACAACTTTATTTTACTTCTGAACTTACATCCTGACTCCTTTCTTTTGTAGTGCACAACCAATTTCACAAGACACCCCACTCTACTCCTAAATCCTACAAATTGCTTCACTTAGAGAGATCTCATTACGCTGGCACGACAATTTATTTGACTGACACAATGTAACTTAGTGTTTGCGTTGTAAAACTTTACTTAATAACTTTGCAAAGTAGCAAGAAACTGTAGTACAAGTAAATAAATTAATGAAAATATTAATGGAGTGCACCGGAGAGAAACATTTTTAATAACGTTTGGAAAGTTTGTATTTATTCACTTTGATGTTCGCGTTGGATCTGGTATTAAAAGAAAATATAGTTTAAGCGAATTCGTTTTACTCGATGATTGAAACGAAACACGGTGCAAGTGTTCTGCCTGTAATGAGCAGAAGGTAAACGAATACTGCAAAATAGTGTTACAAATATACATACTACGTATAGGTACGTTGTAGTCTATTCAACTTATGTTTTTCTTAGAAAATAAAAACAGCTTAAGTTTTTTTTAAATAACATCATGTTATAGTATTTTGTAAACAAGGCAATGAATCAAAAACTGACATCTACTTAGACAAGCTATGTTTTTCCTTTCAAAGATATTAGCTAAAACTTATCTGAAACGCTAGCGTTTGTTTTTGCTAACTTCATTTGTCTCTACTCAAAAATAACAAGAATACGGGTAATGTAAAATATATTTACATGAAAATGTGTAACATTTCATCTCCCAATATAAATATAATTTAAATTAAAACTCGAAAGCCAAGGAAAACAAAAACCTCTCGCATTTAAAAATGTTAAAATATTTACCGGAATCAGCACAAATACGGAGCGCATTCATTAATCGTGGCCAAAGAAAAAGTTCGCGGAAACGAACGGCGCCGAGAAAAATATACGAAATGAAATTCATTGCAATAAGTTTTATTGGTTTTGTTTCGTTTTCATAAATAATGCACGAAGCGCCATCTGGCCGCCAGATATTGCTTAAATCATTTGATAAATTAGACGCAAAGCCTATGTAGCTAGGTAGCGACAGTTTTACATGTTTTAATTTTTTTTTCATTTTGAAGATCACAAAATTATAGCCGCAGGATATCATCAAGTGAGGCTGCGAGATTGTTTGGCAGAGTTACCGCAATCCTGATGCACAAAGGGCTCCAGAGGGACCAGCGGTATTACTCAATAGAAGTCTGACACTCCCTCTTGCTACGCCCAAGGGGTCATTTGATGATGTCCCAGATAGAAATGCTAGGGAGACGGAAGGCTCAGGGTAGAGCTTAATTAATAATCTGATTAATGTATAACTGATTGAAATTTTTTTTTTTTTTTTTTTTTTTTTTTTTTTTTTTTTTTTTTTTTTTTTTTTTTTTTTTTTTTATTAGCCTGTGCTGTCCCACTGCTGGGCAAAGGCCTCCCCCAAAGCCTTCCACTTTTCTTTATCCCTCGCTGCTTGAGGCCAGTCCGAGAGGAAGCTGTCCAAGTCTTCCCTCCAGCGTTTCCTTGGTCTCCCTCTCGGTCGCCTTCCATCCTCCGGGATCCACTTTGTGGTTATATTGGCCCACTTGTCCGGGTGCATTCGACAGGTGTGACCCGCCCAATCCCACTTCAACTTCGCAGACTTATTGCCCACATCGAGTATGCCCGTCTTGGACCGGATAATGGTGTTGCGTATCCGGTCGCTTAACCGTATGTTGAGCAGGCTACGCTCCATGCTTCTTTGGCATACTTTTAGCCTGGACTTCTGAGATTCGGTCAAAGACCAAGTCTGAGCGCCGTAGGTTAGGATGGGCAGAATACACATGTCGACTAGTTTTCGCTTCAGCGATAAAGGGAGCTCACCCTTCATAAGCGACTTCATGGACCAGTAGCTCTTCCAGGCGTTTTCGATCCGTCGGTCGATTTCCTTGTCTTGCCTGTTTTCGAAGGACACTAACTGGCCCAAGTAGATGTATTCGTCGACATGTTGTATCTCTTGCCCATCTACCTCGACCCTACGTTTCGCGCTATTAGTCATTACTTTAGTCTTTGACCGGTTCATCACAAGCCCGACTTTGAGGCTGGCGGAGCTCAGCTCTTGGAGCATCTGTTGCAGCTGTTCTGCCGACGGTGCGAATAGGACAATATCATCTGCGAAGCGAAGGTTAGTGAGTATTTTACTGCCGACTCGGATACCCTGCGATATCCAGGGGTCGGCCAGTTCCTTAAAAACCTCTTCGAGTGTGCTGGTAAAAAGTTTTGGTGAGAGCGGATCACCCTGCTTGACTCCTTTATGTATCTGAAATTTGGTGCCTGATGTGTCTAATTTTATGTTGGCGGTGCTATTGCTGTATATGGCTTTCAGGAGGTCTATGTATGTTTTTTCTATGCCTTGGTCTTCTAAAGCTGAGAATATTGCTGAATGTTTTATACTGTCAAAAGCCTTTGTATAATCTACGAATGCCAAGTACAATGGTTTCTGGAACTCTATGTGTTTTTCTATAATTTGGTTAAGTGACTGGAGGTGGTCTGTTGTGGAAAAATGAGGGCGGAATCCAGCTTGTTCTGGTGGTTGATGAGAGTCTAATTGAATGTCGATGCGGTTGTGAAGGATTTTGATGAAAGCTTTGTAAATGTGCGAGACTAAACTAATGGGCCTGTAGTTGTTTATATCGGCTTTGTCTCCTTTTTTGTGAAGAAGTATGATGTTCGAGTGGCACATCATGTCTGGGATCTTGCCGGTTTTCAATATGTTATTGAATAGACTAGTGAGGTGTGGAATAAGTGTAGCTGAGCCGAGTTTTAAGGTTTCAGTAGTAATGCCATCTTCTCCAGGGCTTCTACCATAATGCATTGTCTTAAGGACTCGATGGACTTCGGACCTTGAGATAGGTGTAATGTCGTCCGAGTGGTGGTATGTAAGGTCTGTGCTTGTTTGCTGATTATCGGAATATAGGGAACTATAAAATTTTGTGCATATTTCTATGATCTTTTGTCTGCTGTGTTGTTTAGTGCCAGTTTCGTCCTTTAGACTATTGATCCAGGCTTTGCTTTTTGAAATACCTTGTTTAGCAACTCTTAAAGATTGGTGTTTCTCTAGTGCAATTTTAACTAGTTGAGTATTTTGAGTTCTGAGGTCTTTTCTAATGGCTCTTTTTACTTGTTTGTCTAGTATTCTGTGATGTTCTGATCCTATTTCGTACGTATTTCTCTGGTCTATTAGTCTATTTGTATGCATGGTAAATTTAGAATTTTTCTTTTTGTTTATTTTTATGCTGTTACAACTTTTTCTGATGCCTGAAATTATTTTCTGATATTGCTCTTCTACTTCGGTGACATTAAGATCTAGTCCTTCAAAATTATTTGCCAATGTTAAGTTAAATTGTTCGCCACAGTTTAATAGCACTTCTTTATTTAGTTTTCTAATATTCTGTGCTTTAAATATTCGTGCCCTATGAATTTTGAAATTAAATTTGAGCTTAGTACGAAGTGGTCTATGATCTGAACTATATTTTATCTTGTTGATGACACTAACGTCTGTTAATATTTGTCTATCGGATGTTAGTATGTAGTCAATTTCATTCTTTACTCGGTTATTTGGTGATGTCCACGTCCATCGTCGCTGTTCTTTTTTAGGGAATAGTGTGTTAGCAATGATAAGGTTTTGGCCAAATGCAAATTGAATTAGTCGGGTTCCTCTTTCATTTCGGGTCCCTAAACCATGTGGTCCTAAAATTGTTTCGTTGTCGGATTCTTGTCTTGTACCGATTTTTGCATTGTAATCGCCCAGGATGATATTCCATGTCCCTCGGTTTTCTTCACAAGCTTTGTTCAGTAGGTCATAAAAAGTCTCCACCTCTTCGTCTGTATGAGTACTAGTAGGTGCATAAACTTGGATGATTGTTAGTGTTTTTTTGATAGTGATACGGAATTTGAGAACTGCTATTCTTTCAGAGTAAGCTTTAAATTCTATTATATTGTCCTTCCACTTTTTTGCAACCATGAACCCCACGCCATGCAGTCCGTTAGTTTCTCCGAAGTGAAAGAAGATGGAATTGTCTCTTTCTTCTGTATGTTCTCCTAGCCTTCTAACCTCTGCTAAGCCTATTATGTCCCAGTTGATGTCTTTGAGAGCATTTTCTAGTTCGATAAGTCGCTCGTCTTTCATGAGTGTACGGACGTTGTATGTCAGAACATTAAGCATACCGGAATCCCTTAAAACTTTAGCCGGAGTCGTTTGACGGTTGATCGATCCCTCCCGGAGATTCACCTGGCCCCTGACTCCAGTACCTTGCCGGCGCCCGTCAACGCCAGCGCAGTAGCTGGAGTCGCCGGGAACTTGGGGCATTGTTGTTGTACTTTCCATATTTAGGGGGGTTTGGACCTTAACCCGCCGCGCTGGTCCAGTGCGTGTTGGCGGGCGCCAGAGCCTCGTTTGTCGAATGCAGGGTGTACCACGGGCAGGTGAGGTTGGCTTGAGTTCCTAGGTTGTTATTGGGACCTCCTTACACCCCCGATTGAAATATTATGTTGCTAAATATAAAATCCCTCAAACGTACTGATGTGTGTATTTTATAAAATAATATTAATAGTAGTTAGACAATGCTAATAGGTGCTCATTCAGATGTCGCTTTTGAAATACAACATAATATTCGATAACAAATGAATTACATGTCAAAACGCCACGTTGATTGACAGGCTTATTCGAGATATAATTATTATTACATAGAATTTCATTTAATACTAAGAAATATTATTTATCTATACACATATGCAGCAGCGTAAGGGCAAGAAATCAAAGCTTTCGGAAGAGACATTAGGGCTTATGAAGAGACGACGTGAAAACCCACCTGTCACTTCGTCAGCTAAGCGGGCTCTAAACCAAGAGATCAACAAGCACGTACGACGCGACCTCCGGTGCTCCAATACTCTTGACATTGAAAGAGCAATTGAGCTGAATCGGGGGTCAAAGGTGTTCGTACAATCTCTTGGAAGAAGCCACTTGACGAAGCTGACCACAACAAGTGGAGAAGTCGTTTCTTCGGTGCCGGCAGTCCTTTCGGAAGTGGAAAATTTCTATGGCCGGTTATACGCATCGCATGCATCTCGACCTGATCCCGGAAATGAGGACACTAGAGCCACATTAACGCGCCATTTCACCGAAGACCTGCCAGAAGTCAGCAGTGGCGAAATCGAGATCGCTCTGAGACAGCTCAAAAATGGAAAAGCCCCTGGCGAGGATGGCATTACAACAGAGCTATTAAAAGCAGGAGGAAAGCCCGTACTGGGGGAGCTCCAGAAGCTTTTTAATGCCGTCCTGTTTGAAGGGAGAACTCCAGAGGCGTGGAGTAGGAGTGTTGTCGTCCTGTTCTTCAAAAAGGGAGACAAAACCCAGTTGAAGAACTATCGACCCATTTCCCTCCTAAGCCACGTCTATAAGCTGTTCTCAAGAGTGATCACGAACCGACTTGCGCGAAGACTCGACGAATTCCAACCACCGGAGCAGGCTGGGTTTCGGAGCGGATACGGCACCATAGACCACATCCACACAGTGCGGCAGATTATACAGAAGACCGAAGAGTATAATCAGCCCCTGTGTCTGGCATTTGTGGACTATGAGAAGGCCTTTGACTCGGTTGAAATCTGGTCTGTTCTGGAGTCCCTGCAGCGTTGTCAAGTAGATTGGCGATACATCCAAGTGATGAGATGTCTCTACGAAGCCGCTACAATGTCCGTCCAAGTACAAAATCAGCAAACAAGGCCCATACCGTTGCATCGAGGAGTGAGACAAGGGGATGTTATTTCCCCGAAACTGTTCACTAATGCAATGGAGGATATGTTCAAGACGCTGAACTGGAAAGGACGTGGCATCAACATCAATGGCGAACACATCTCTCACTTGCGATTTGCTGACGATATCGTCATCATGGCAGAAACGCTGCAGGACCTACAACAAATGCTGAACGACCTGGCTGAATCTTCTCTACGCATCGGCCTACGGATGAACTTGGACAAAACCAAGGTCATGTTCAATGAACATGTTCTACCGAAACCGATTGCGATACACGGCGCCGTTCTCGAAGTTGTTCGGAAATATGTATACCTCGGGCAGACATTGCAGTTAGGTAGAAACAACTTTGAGGACGAGGTGAATAGGAGAATTCAGTTGGGTTGGGCTGCATTTGGGAAGCTACGTCGAGTCCTAACATCGTCGATCCCACAGTGCCTAAAGACGAAAGTCTTCAATCAGTGCGTCCTACCTGTCATGACTTACGGAGCCGAAACGTGGACACTGACGGTACGGCTGGTCCACAAGTTTAAAGTCGCTCAGCGGGCTATGGAAAGGGCTATGCTTGGCATTTCTCTGAGGGATCGCATCAGAAATGAGGTAATCCGTCAGAGAACCAAGGTCATCGACATAGCCCACCGAATCAGCAAGCTGAAGTGGCAGTGGGCTGGCCATATTAGCCGAAGAACCGATAACCGTTGGGGTAAACGAGTTCTAGAGTGGAGACCACGCCTCGGCAAGCGTAGTGTAGGACGTCCTCAGGCACGGTGGAGTGATGACTTGCGCAAGACGGCTGGCAGGAGCTGGATGCGAGTAGCCGAAAATCGATCTCAGTGGCGTGCACTTGGAGAGGCCTATGTCCAGCAGTGGACTGCGATAGGCTGATGATGATGATGATGACACATATGTTTAGATGTAAATCATCTAACATTTTCTTAACTTATATTCGATCTTTTTCTATACATTTTAAGATACTCACTGCCTAATAAAGAGATCAAATTATTTGCTCAATTACCTTATCCAATTATGAATATCAATGCCTTCCAATATCTGTAGATTACGTTAATATTTTACAACTCAAGTGAAACAGGGTCCTTCGCCCTCTCAGCTTCATTCAAATCATAAAGCGCAAGACTAGCTCTTAATAAATTCCGTAAAACACTTGAGACTTGACGTTTTACAGTCTTTGGACTTATAGCATGCAAACAACCGGAGACGCCGCTGTCTTATTTTCCCCTTTGCCATAGGTATGAGACCGCCTATCATTTTCTTATGTAGTACATACATGAAATTGTGTACGCGTCAAGTTTATGCTTGTGTTTGTCAATATTCTTGTTTGCATGCGTAACGATTGAATAAAAAATACATGAGTGAGCTATCACTATCTGTTTCATGGCCTCAGGCCTCCGGTTAAATATGCAGACTTTGTCGCGTAGTTATTTGTGCTCAAGTCGGATTCTCTAGTTTAAATGCTCTAAGTCTTTGGACGTTAATGGCACATTTATTAATTAAATCTATAAAATGAGGGGCTTATTAACTAGGCGCAATCAAGCAACAGCCTTACCCGTCAATGTTTGAAGAGGCAGGTTTTATGTCGGCTCGGCGCGTACGTACGTACACAAGTTTACATTGTTACCTATTGACGGATTACCAAGTTTACTGATAAGCTGTGTGTTGTTGGGGGAACGTGTTTGTCGGTACCTACGTGTAGAATTTGTGATATTGAACCTGCCTCACTGAGCTTTTGGTAAAGACGGGTGATGTTTCATACATCAAAATTATCATCTTCCTGCCCCTATCACAATTTCTTATTTAGGGCTTGCGCAAAATGCATTTTTCTTCCATACTTCTATGTCCGTGAGGTTTTATTCCAGTAGAATGGTAACGTGCATGAACCTACGCTCACTTTAGTATTCAATTTCACAAGAGCTCAACGTAAGAGATAACATAGTAGTTATATGGGGGCGTGAAGTACTTAGTTCTTCCAATTCATTTACAAAAAGAATAAGTAACTACTTAATAAAATAAAAATAAACATTCAATTCAAATGAATAACAACATACCGACCAGTTAATATTAAACGCATTCCTTGTTAATGTTAATTACGATCAGTTAATATGTATTTATTGGTAGCCAGTGAGTGTAAAATGAAGTGTACGACCCGTGTGATTGTGTGAGCTCGCCAGGCGTGAGCGCTGCATTGAGTGTTTGTTAATCAAATTATGTTTTGTGCTCACCAGCGCTCTACTTCCTGATGTTATTTTAGTTAACAAACAGCTGGTTGCATTCTGACATCATGTTTGTGGAATACAATTTTAATGTTATTGCTTTTCACTATAGATGTGATTTCCAGTAAGTTACAAAATCAATGTGTGAATGGAATAATGTTAAACTCATTTCAAAGCATATGTTCAGTAAGCGAAACAACAATTTGTCAACAACGTAATCAGAGAAACACTTACAATGCATAATATAACGAGTTCTCACACGAGCAGTGCATCCGGCGACGTGGTATAACTCAACCCTGCGCGGGCGGCCGCCGGTCGTAGCGACCGATGCATTCCGTAACGGCTTTATTCCGAACCGGACAGCTTTACGGGCGCGCCCGTGCGAACACCTTTCAATATTTAATGTTATTCACGTATTCATATTGGATTGCAATCCGACTTTATTGATTCGAAATTGAATCTGTCTTGGGTAGTTGATTTATGGCGCTGACTAAGAAAACTATAATTTTGGCGGGTCTCCAATTTATTGCAGATCAATGAATTGGTGGCAATGAGTCCAACTTCTTCAAAGTAATGTAAAAATTTATTCTCAGTCTATCCTCTAAATGTTCCATTAGTTATAGATAACTTAAAAAAAATGTTGTCGATTTAAAACGAGGGTGATGTTATATTTTTTTTTTTTTAATAAATATTTATGACCATTTTAATTTGTGTAAATAATCCCCTTCCAATTACCATCGTTATAGAACTAACAACCTATGAAAAACCATTTAATTGTAGTATCAAAGTACCGCAGCTCGGTAACGTCGGTACAAACCGCCACGCCGCAGCGCAGGGTTAGGCGCCTCGCCGCGATGAGATTTCTAACTTTAATTCTAACACTTCTATAGTTCGTGTAACCGTGAGCCCCGGACTTATGATACGCTGTGAATAGAACCAGGGGCTGCTCTACATTTTAGTTTACTGAAACATTTGTACTGCTTTAAATGTATTTGTGGATTTGAATGCAATTTAGCAGACGGTGTTTACGATATGCATTAATTGAACTCAGTCTTCTTTTTATGTGAGCTAATATTATTAACTGTAGGTAGATACAAAAAGAGGTGTGTTATAAGTTTGACCGATTGGACTCTCTGTTTGTCCTGAAAATATTGCTTAACTATAAGATATTGCTTGACCTGGTGGTACACCGACGTGAAAGTACACGCAACATCATATTTTTTAACTTTAAATGTTGGATTTTTGGTATTTTATGCAAGTAGAGCACTTTCAATTTAGAACCAAGAAGACAAACACCCGCCATAATAAATGATCCAAACAACACAACAGATGCAATCCATTTACAATATTCACACACGTACTATTCCACATTAGTCTCAGAAACTTGCCAACTGAACCGCCAAGACGTTCAAAAGTGCATCACTCATGTCCTTCTCCATGTACAGTGGGTAACCCTGCTCCGCGTCATCTAAGTTGTCGGACACAATCTAAGTTGACGGCGGCACCTAACGCGGCACCTGGTGCATTGCGCCGGAGCCGCGTGATTAATTGCCGGCTTGATGCAACCTGCAAGAGATTGATTCCTAACCTTACTCCGCCGCTGTAAGATTGCCGCATTGATTGCGTTTGTGTTGCTGAGATTAGCTGCTCAATTATTGAGACTAATCATGGAAATTAGCTTTTAAAATGTAGTCGCTATCCAAACTGTTCTTTACACGAGACAGACATTCTATTACTGCCCTGTAGTTCAAATAGTCGTCGAAATGCTACAAACATTGTTAAAAGCTATATTTAAGCAAAATAAAAAAGTAAAGTGTTTAATAAAACAAAACAAGCAGAAAGTCACACACACCGTGCGAGCCCATCAGCCATCAGCCACACAACATTGTTACGAAGTAAAATGTTTACCGCTACACATAAAAATATTATGACGTCTGAAATCATAAATGGTTTCCCATTCAGAAGAATTCGTATTGCCGTGGCGAGTGAACTCGCTCGGTAAGCTCGGGGGCACACTACGCGACTACGGCCGTGTGCATTTACTCGACTGTTATTATAACCCTCGCGCCGCGCTGTGGTATTCGAGTGTGCGCTCGATCTATGTGTGTAGCGTTGGAATATTAATTGTTAAGGTAAATGGTTTTTTTACTATCCGTATAAAAAGCACCAATAAATAGAATAGAGAGAGTAGAGGATATAATATTACTTCGTGTGGGTGCCTAAATAATGTGTCTAATTGCATTAATTAAAAATGTCACCTGAAGAGACAGGAATAATAAAACTTGTACGAAAAAATCATATTCAATCTTAAAAATCCGTTTTGATAAGTTCTTTATACCTGGCATTTTTCAAATTCGCCTAGATTGCAGTCAGTAGGTCCAGTGAGGCGCGCGTAATCCGCCGCCTGTAAAAACAAAACGCATCGGGCACCTTCCCATGCATAATGAATGCGGATGAAGGCACGCACACCCACTAATACTAGAAAATCATTTTCATACAATATTAGAATAATGCATTTAATTTATTTTTTCCTGAAACTACTTTAGGCCTTGCTATACATATTGACATAAGTAAGTAGGCGTTGTTAGGTGAATATAACCTGAAGCTTTCAGGTTGAAGCACATTCATGGTAATACATAGTTTTCAATACTTACATTCGCAGTCCAGCCGCGGTCATACGAGATGGTTAACCTGTTAATATAATGTTTAATGTCTTGGCAGTGTAATCAAATCAAATCAAATCATCTTTATTGTCAGGCATCAAAGGCCCATAGATAAATACCTTAAAACTAGCATACATATCACATGATTGCGTGCATACAGTTACGTGAGTCGCTGAGTCGTGACGTCACAGTCCTCTACTTTATAACAAGGTGCAAGTTTAAGCAAACGTCACGGCGGCACTCGCGCCGCTGTTAATGTTGTAGTTGTGGACTAGAGCTGGGGAAGTTCTGTATCAAATCATTTAATAAACATAACACATCTTACTTGTAGCTTTTTTAGTTTTTAGTAACTTTTGCATGTCAATGTCATAAATAAGGATGTCCAATTACCTTCCAGCTTCAATTAATACGAAAATGATTTTTCTTTCTAATTTGATAAAAACCGTAATAAAACTTGGAAAATGGTGTGTCCATTGTTGTCACACAATATATAACGTTTTTGTTCTGTCGTCGCGAAACAAAAGATGTCAAACATGAAATAAAGGTCCGTTACAGTTCCGAGTTAGGGAGCGTGCACACTGCACAGCGGCAGATGGCCCGCCGATGTTAATTTTATATTGTACGGAGCGAGGGAACTTTTTAAAATTAGTTTGCGCTGCTGCAGTTGAGTGCAATGTTTTTGAAAACTTTTTTGATTATTTCTATTTTCTTTTGTTGTGGGTTTTGGGCGAGAGGAGGGACAGGGGCAATTTATTAGGATTGCAGTCCGTTTTGTTCTATCCTTATTGTTTTTTTTTTTAATTAGGGACCCCATATTTTTTAAGGTTTAATCGACGGTAATTGCCATTAACCTGTTAGCTTTGCTGTATCTAGTGGTAGGTAAAGAGAAGTCACCATATTATTTCTATTATTTCCGAAATAATTTTGAACAAGAAGCAAACTTTACCTCTTTTTAATCCTTCGACCCTCTTCTTCCTTAATAAATATTCATACCAATAAATTTATATTTATCGCAGCGACACGCCCCGCTGTCTGCACACTCCTCAACATTGAGGACGTTGTAGGTTGTCGCAAGACGTTCCGGATCGCTAGGTTTTTGTCGCGTCGCCCGCGTCGCACGGCGTGTTATATTGCGCGCGATAGTACCGGACCGCGCTCTAATGGACGCTCACCGCTGCCGGGATTCCGCTGCTTCTTGCGACTGTACATTTTATTGCTTCTTGCTAACACTTGAATCGCAACTGTCATTCTATTATATCTCGTGATAAAGTGACGACAGTTAGCAGAAATATACCAATATAAAAGAAATAATGACTTGTGTTTGTTCAGATAAAAGCCGTTTTCTAAACAAATCAATTACATTATTGTGACTGAATAAATATTTTCAGAAAAAATATGAAACCCGTTTATTTTAATAACGTTTAGTTTACCTGAAGGGTTGTCTATCTAATACGTTGATATTGTGTTTACAATGTTTGCCAGTCATATCCGATGCCTAAATATTATTTTCATAAAAAAACTTATACTAAAACTATTTGTGTATGTACAACAAATAATACATACCATTATAATGCTGGAACTATTTGTTTATATTTGTCAGTAAACATGTATATTCCAACATAGGAGTATTTTTTTTATGAAATCTGTCTCGATAAAGAAATATTTACCAACTACACCAAGTAAACTCATAAAATAAGCAAAATACTAAACTGCCTGCATACAAATACACATGCAGTTTCACTTATCGAAATACAGTTTGTAGAAGTTTCCAAAGAATATAGAGAAACAAATAGAGTTCCAATCACATAAATATCAGTGTGGTTACTATTGCACGTGCTATCTTAGTGCCGTACAGTCGGGTGCACAATGTGAGAGGAAACCACTTCTTCGAGAAGTTTTTTAATTTACCGAAGGTATGGATTACAGAGGCTTGCAAGTTTCGCCATTCGCGCTGAACAGAATGCTTCTGTTTGGCTACGTGATATATCGGAAACTAGCTTATTGCTTTGATAGATAAGTTATCAGTGAGTTTGAGGAACTTTTGCCAAAATTGTACGCGTATCGAAAATAATTTCATACCTTAAGTCATATTTGTTTGTCTGCATCTGTCATAACCGTCATTGGAATTGTGACTTAACTATTTCTGTGTAACGGAGAGATGTTGCCATCTGGACAAATCATTGGAAAAACTATTTACAGCCTTACTACAAAAACTTAACGATCTGTTGAACTTTTGTCAAAAAAAAAGTGTGGCTGCAAAACGGACCTTATTTCAACGTCATAATCTGTATTTTTTTAGACAAGTGTTTAACAGACGTTCAAAAGTTTTTGTGGTGCGACGGTTGATGTTTAACATCGAGTGTTTAATTATATTAATAGTTATTGTAGATTTCAACTATTACACAGACAGCAGGATTTGAACCGCCCACGCAACACAATGTTTATTGAAGCACCTGATTGTGACAGTCATTAGTAAAATCAAGAGTAGTTGGTTGTTAGCCTTCAGTAATTAACAAAGGAGTTAAGCCGAGAGGCTCGTCACTATGCCTCGGTCCATTGTCCCAATATATCCATTAAATGGCTGCCGTCCTAATTAGAAGCCCTTTGTCACCTAAATAGACCAATTTTACATCTGAGTGTGAGCCCACGTGTATTAATTGGTCTAGGACAGATGGGGGGGGATGACCTTGGAACCGCGCCAAGGACACTCGTGATGTGTTTGTCTATCCTCGAGGGAGCAAATGTTTGCGATCAGATCAAAGTGTTGGCAAGTTATGTATCAATTTCTTATATGTTTGGTTGTATTATTTAACTAATATTAAGGTCTGCGATAGGTGTATACGGTATTGTCAATAGCAAAAGGCTTTAAATCTAAATACGCAAATCTGATAGAAAAAACAGCAAACATCAAATTAACAAAAGACAGATAAAGCAAACCTTAGTAATTAAAAGTAAATGAAGTTGAACATACATCGTTCACAAACGAGCAGCCGTTTTGTTCGGTAGATATAGCAGCATTCTGTAATGCCATCATAACACACAATGTTGTTTAATGTCAGAACTTACACACATTATGGCAGACATATCGCGTCAGTGTGAGACTGCGATTTTTTATTTAAGCAGCTATAAAATTACTTTGTAAATATTCATTATTTAAAGCTGGCTACTGTTCGCTGTTCTGTTTATTCAGAGGGCATGGAACATGACGGTATAAAGTCTATGTAACCATCTTCAGCATACCATCTATACCAATATGAAGTTCTCAGCTATCATTATTAACTGTCACAACAAAAACAATACACAAAATTACACAGGAACTAATAAAATAGCAATTTCCTCAAAGAAACATACACATATCTTTACCCCCAACTAATTAAATCTTGCCAAAAATACCAACGTATACAGAACTTTCATAACATTTCCTTTGACCCTACCAGTCATCTGAGACTATTAGTATTCTGCTTGACTCCCGTAGTCAATACCAGTGGCATTGAGAGTGCGGGTTCGATGCTAATTACAGGACAAATCGGCCAATCTTCCAGATGTCCCACAGGCTTGCAGCACTCATTGTGGCGAAGACAATGAGCAGTTATGGCTGCTAAGTAGGCATTTGTTTTTTATGTAACTGCCTGCTGATTTACATAAATGTAATTCCTTTAAAAGTGTTATTGTTTGATGGGCTTCTGGCATTGGGTTGAGTAGATTTGCTCTGTAATTGGTGTTGTAAAATTAGCTGAGAAAGTATGCAAGATCTTTCATACACAATTGGTCACATTGTCTTCTGATGTATGTATTGAGAAAAGCTTGAATTTTCTCCTATCTTTTTTACTGGAGTGAATGTCTAAGGCATTTTGTTCTCTATTATGTAGAAAACAGAACATGTTAATGTGCCTTTCTCAGTCAACTATTGATTAGTACAAGAGGAACAGTGTCGGTAGTTAGAGAGAACCGAACTGTCTGGATGCACGGCAAGGCGCGGGCTAAGTACCTATTCAGGAGGCAGGTACACCCGTGACGTCATTAGCGCTTGCGAGCACATGACAGCTTGGGTAACTGACAGAAGATCCACTGGGAACAAACGTGGAGTTGGCGGGAATAGTCAAATAATTAGGTGTACAGAACCCGTTTTCCACATTTTCCTTCTGTTTTAATTGATGATCGTGATATGGTAATGATTGATGTGTCGCATTCGAATGTGTTAGGTATATATGTCGATTCAGATTTATGTAGTTCGTCTTGGAATCGCCGTCTAGAAAAACTTTTAGTTCCGTAGTATTTAATTGAGAACCCGAAAGACGTTTAGAATTTATTTTACAGCAAGTTCCATACCACCAAAACAACTGTATGACAATTCAATTTGCTATGATCCTACTGGCGTATTTCACGAGTTGGCAGTACTTGGTACATTCGCTCGGAGCCTTTCATTCGGCGTTATGAGAGTAGAACGCTCCCGGTATGTACTGAAGCCAACGTCTTTGAGGTGCGATAAAATTTGACTACCCACGCCTGTTTTGTACGAAACCGCCTGAAATATGAACAGAAAAGATTTTTTTGTTTCAATTCTTTTAGTTTCCAGTTTTTCAGGAAAACTTTTAATATTGCATGTGTCAGTTGTGAGCATGATGGTAACTGTCACGTTTCAGAGAAATATATCGTGTGAAAGTTCTGCTGAGCTTTTAAGGAGCCTACATATTTGTGTTATAATTAGCAGCTCATTCATGTAGGTTAATGATAAAATACCAACTACACAAAGACTGAAAGGTCGTAAGCTCCCAAAAGAACAATATAAGCCATTAGGCGCCTCCGCTTGTGTTCAGCGCTGAGACGCGAATAAAGCAAGGACTCGTAATGTCCATTCATTTTACATTTTAAAGCGTTTAGAGGTGAAGGAGGGACCTAAGTACCTGAGATAGGGTGTCTCCTAAAACAGCGATTTGAAAATAATTCTGCTGCCTACTATTAAAATTGTTTTCAATTGCAACGCATTGACCAAACTTAAGTTAACATAAGCTTAATGTCAAGTAAAATCAAAAGCTCTGAAAAAAAGAAATAATAACTTCTAAAACCCAAACGTGCTAATAACTCGATTCTATCGTTCTCGGAATCTAAAGCTCGTACAACACTAAACGATACACATTCTACACTCGACATCGATATCGGCACAAGTGTTGTTCGCTTCGGCAACATTCGGCTTCTTTCGGTTTTTCCGAATCTTTATAGTGTCGGTACGTGGCTCGTAAGACTGGTGAACTGCACGTCTTTGCTTTCGCACTCATAGCTGTACTAAAGCGATAAACTTAAAAGCCAATACTGGTCACGTTCCTAGTGCTGTTATGATTTTGCTGCAGGATATTTTACCAGCGGATATTTTTGAAAATAGTCTCAATCTTTCTTCATTGAAGTATTTCTTGTGAGAGTTAGCTCAACATGTTAATTATAAGATAGATGATAATGCGTTAAGATAATAATTATTTATGTTTAAGAAACAATTAATGAATATGACCCAGTCTTATTCGATTTTCATGTTATATGGTGGTATTCAATCGTTGATCGAGCACTATCTAATGTTTTGTATTGGTAAATACGCATCCCTAGTGAATGCCAAAGCAATATAAAGTTGATAATATAAAGTTTTTGCGCGAGAAACAATGAGCAATAGAGAAATCATAAAATACAACACCGGATTAACACGCGCAATGATACATTTTAAAACATGATCCCTAGCCTTATTACTGCCCGTAGCTATTATTAGAAATTACCAAATTATATTTTGTAGCTATAAATAGAAATGGCTGGTCATTATACTCTAATGATGGGGGAATAAGAAAGACACCAGAAATAATTATAAGAAGCTGTGGTGTCTAATTTTATTATAGCCACCGTAAATAATTACTTTATCATGTTTCTTCTTCTATGAATTTAATTATTACTACCTACTTGAGAGAGACCACTTTTTTATATAACCGCATTTCACCTCTCATCTCATTATACTGCCCTGCAATTAATCTCTACTATGAGTGTTCACTCAAAACTCAAAACCCATCTCTATTATTACCTACTTGTTTCTCATCATAAAATACATGCATAGGTACTGTAATGAATTATAATATGCATAAAATATAAGATCAGTGTTTGATCAGGAAAAAGACCGCTTGTCCCGCCCGCTAGTTTCGTGGCCCGCACGGCAGACGCATCCAAGTGCAAGTGAATCTCTCGGAATGCAATATTTACGTAGATGCTCACCGAGCGAGCGCTGAGCATTGTCCTTTGTTGCTTAACTGTTGCTCTTAAATATACAACTATTACTATTCATTGAATATTCCTGCTTCTATAAAAAAAATACCTAATTTGTTAGTCTGCTCACTGACTGTTGTCATGATAGGTGGGCTCAAATAATTAGGGTTTCCAAAAAGTTGCCAAGTATACGAAAAGTATATTTGCGCCCAGTTAAGAAGCACCGTTAATGACTTTAGAACATAACTCCCTAATTAACGTGGGAGTGCTATACATTAGGTCTACCTTTAACCTTTAACGAGACGCTAAGTTCCTTTATCTTTTACGTAAACAGATTTATGAACTAGAGGATTATTAAACTTTGTCATTTAAGTCAAATGTCAACTTTAGAATATTTTCAATGTAGGCACAAAACAGTTATTATTTTAAGCCCACATGCGATAGTCTGCTTGGCCCGAATGGTTAAATAGTGTGGAATTAAATCCTAGCGAAGCCAGTGGCCAGTTTTAATGAAATAAAAACGAACCTACTTTCACTATTTTCTTTTATTTTGAAAGAGATTCTCTTTAAATAAATATTCAGTGTTTTGTTTCGTAACAGTAAAAATGCTTAGTTAGGGATTTAATTAGAGAAATAGCGGATTTTGTTTGCCTTTATTTACCTACACTCGCGTAGATTTAAAATGTAGGAATCTTTTAGTCTATTTTAGGTACTAGAAAGCCGAGGATAGTACTTTAGCAAGCTTAGGTCTAGTTAATGAATGCGTAGGCTATGATGAAGAGTTTTGAGAATTTAGAAAAAGAACATTAGTCAATCAAATCTAGGTTTTAAATTAAATTTAGGTTTTTTAGAACTTCATAAGAAATAATATTATTTTGAGAATTATATTATAATAATAATGACCGGCTGGGTCATGGAGACAAGATTGGTTACATGTATAGTAGGTACTAATGGCGACATCTGTTATGAGTTACGAGAACAATGAAAGTACTGAGTTCGTTTCAGGATTGAGGTATTGCAATCCTGAAACAAATAGCCGAGGGTGGGTTGTGAGTTTTGCTGGTGCGGTAACGAGCCTTGGAAAGAAATATTCTATTCCGCTGCTAGATGGCAGCACATAATCCTATTGTGATCCTGTATCTTTCTTGACTGTAACTATTATAATTTTTTTAAAGATGCGTGAAGTTTAAAAGGTACGTAAATACCATCTTCATTGGTTCTTCTTATAGGTCACAGACTAGAAATACATACCCATAAGTTTTACTTTGATTCTTAATGCAAAATTGGGTTTGTTTGTTACGCTTACACGATAAATCGTCTTAACCGACTGAGATGGGATTTCGCTTGAAAACTTTTCTACACAATGATAATTTAATATTGTTGACTATGCATGATAACACCTTATGCTTGTTTAGAGGAACTAGGTTAGGACTTAGGTACTACGAAAATAAAACAATTCCTTGTAATATTCTTGATATTTATTTTATTTATACGTAAATAAATTATAAGTTTCACTGATGTAGTTAACTACACTCGTAAAGGTGGATAAAATTCGCTTATTAGGTACAAAACTGACGCTCAGCTCACATAGCGATACCTGTCGACGGAAATGTGAACTACATACTTTCCTTTAAAAAAAACAGATGAAAGCGAAATATCATGTTTTATATGCTTTAGTTAAATAATAAATCGTAGCTATACATAAATATGAATGTGTCTAGAATAGACAAGATTTACAAAACTATTTTTTGAGGTATTTGACAATATTTACTTCGTTTTGGGCCTCAAAAGATACTTTTGTAAAACGCAAGTTAATTTAGTACAGTACACAGTATCAAAAGATTTAAGTAGTTTCTTCATGTAAATTCATAAATATGTAATACTATTTTTTGTAGTAGGTTGATTTGTTAACATTTTCTCTAAATGACTTTATAATGTAGTACTGTTAGAAAACCTAAGTCTTTAAGATTATTACCGTACATCCAGAATATTATAAGAGTAACATTAAATGCATCAGTTAAATAAATATGAATCTGAGTAAGTGCCAGTGTTGCCATATAAAGAGAAAGCCGTCGTAACGTTCCTATGTTAGTGAAGATGAGATGACGAGTTACAGATAACATCAACAGACTAAACTACTGATATCGTTATGTTTATACAAACGTCTCGTACTAAGGCAGTGTATAACAATCAACATTTTTTGTGAGCTACAGACATGCAGACAAACTTTAAATAATAAAATAAGCCAGTTATCATTTAGTTTTTCACTTTTTTACTACCGTGTTCAACCGCAAGAAGCGGGAGAGCTTTTTATCAATCTAAAAATTTTCAGTTCGCACCAAATAATTTTGCAATTCTGAAGTTTCACATTTGATGCCTGACGAATGCGCAGAAGTATTTTGTTCATAAGTTTTGGCTGTTTTGAGTGAAGTCAATAGTGGCCAACTTCGGACAAGCAAGATTTGCTTATTTAAGCTTGTGGCACATTACAGCAGCACCGCAACAGTACGGCTCCACACCAGCATTTAAGTTGTCATTCAATTTAGAGCATTAAATCGTGTATATTATAATATATTTCGTAATGTCAATATGAAAAAGCCAACGGCGAGCAGTCAGCGTGCTTGCCGCTTCCTCACAACTCGACTCGCCGCCCGCGTGCTGCAAGCGAGCGGTCCTCATGCGTACAGCGCGCCGACGGCGTGCTAATTGCGCGCCGACTCCGAGCCGGCAGCGAAACAACGACATTACGTCGTGTTCAATCATAACATCAATCATAATCGTCTTAAAATAAAATTGAGTTTGCGGTGACAGCAAGCTTACAACTCGCGGACGGCGCGCAGACGGCGCGCGGGATAGTTATATAGTTAATAATAGTTCTTGGATTTTGATGTTTTCGCTTAATTCCTTCAGTTATTAAACTTTACTTTTTATAGAGAATATTGTAGAATACATTTTCCTTGATTATTTCTCAGCAAACTCTGATAATATTTACCAGGAACTATTAAAGCAAATTCTTGCAAAAAGAAAAAATAAAATAATCCAGAAATTAAACGCGTAATAAAATTCTTTAAAACAGAGTTGTTAAATATGAATGAATACTTTAGATTTTATGATGTTTAATTCACTGTTTCCTAGACAAATCAAATAAACAAAATTTTCTTGAAATCTCCGTAAAATCTGCTATTCTTTACTACGAAACAATTACCCATAGAAAATAACATTAAACGCTTAGTAAAATTCCTTCAAAAATACATCCTTATAATTTCCAGTATATTGCCTTTCTGTAAGCAATCAAACCCGCTATATGAAGGGTTTCTTAGATACCCCAGTACTGCAATACTTGGAAGAGTTATTTCTGTATTGAACCCGAGGGGAAAACTTTGTTTATTATTATTTTCGAGATTTTTTTTTACCTTTATAATCATAAATAAATAGTACAGTCATAGTAGGAAAAACGTGTATTTCACTTCGAGGAATCAGAAATGTTCCGAAGCAAAGCGTCGTCGTCGGCCAATTTTAAATCTCTCATTGATACTAGCCGCAATATTTTTCAATTTGTAACTAAACAAGCCGTTTGCGAGAAGATATGGTGTTACAAACGGGTTCCAGGCTATTTATGGGCTTTGATACTTCGATTTACGTTTTGTATTTTGTTCGAAAGTCTGCGAGCGGACAGCGCGTGGTTAGCGCGCTGGCAGCTAGCCGTAGTCTTAATTCAAGGCGACGCCGTGCTGCAGCCGTGCTGTTGCCGTGCTGCTATAATGTGCCACAAGCTTATAGCTTGTGGCACATTATATGTGGCAGATCGAGGAGAAAAATTACTAATAATCTAGAATTGCGAAGTTATTTGGCGTGAACTGTAGTTCAGTATGTTATATTTGAATTTTGTCTGTATGTCTGTAGATCAGACCTGCGAAGCCGTAGTGTACTCGCTAAAAGGCAACTTGTTTACAATATACACCGGCGGGCGTCGCGCCCTTCATCACTCTTATATTATTGCAAATATTCTGTTGTTGTTCACACCACGACCATCTACATAAAGTGTACTAAATAAAGGGTGTAATGCATACGAAAGATTATGGATTATTTGATCTTTGATTTCTCGTAGAAAGGATATATGATAGTGACAAAGACGTGTAAATAATAATTATAATAGGAAAAAGTGAGGGGCTTTTAAAATTTAATTTTGTTTGTGCGTATTACAAAGGTAATGAACTCGCAGTGTCAACAACACAGAACATAAATAACACATTACTGGATCTAGTAGAACTAATTATAACATGTGTGGTATTATTCGTGAAACAAACCGTGCGCACACATCTGTACATCTCATTAGACTAGAACATACCTACACAACGTTAACGTAACACAAGCGCAAACTAGTTGGAAATCCAAGACAACGATGTTATACCAAGTAGACGTTAAATTCATGTATTCATCAAATTAACCAAGTCATAGACTAACTCTGGTATATTTCGCTTGAAACTGAATCAATATTTGTATTGATAAAATATTGTGCAATACTGCAGGTATAATAATGTGTATCACTCATAAAATGCTTCTAAAGTAAAATATCAGGATATCTTCCGTATTATTTCATGCCTAATTAGTATAACATAGATGTCACGCTATAACTCAAACAATGCGCATTTCTTTCTCTATAGCTATAATATAAACTATGATTATGACACGAATCTTCTAATAATTACAATCCATATACACATTTTATTTTTACAAATATACCTTTTTTACATTTGCGTACACGTCCTAAGTATGATATTTATCACATTATTCTTACAAAAGAGAACTTACCAACAGTTACTAGACAACATACAATAATTTAATGACTCCTTAAACATGACTATTTTAGATAATTTCTTTACTCAATGATATAGAAATCTTTATATTTTTTACTTTAATATAACAGTGAATAGTTATTTGAATACGAAGATATTATCATTGTAGTGTTTATATTAAATGAGTTATTGTGATTTCGGTATTAAATCTATGTGCGTTTAACTATGTATTAACTTTTTCACCAATTTTTTGTTCACAGTGTAAAGTTACTGCTATAGTATTTTTCCATATTGTTATATCACTGTGGTCAGGTGAAATCGTTGAGAATACCTTAATGCACTGAGTTAAGTAAGGAATATTGATCGAAGCCACAGATATGCGATTGTTCTTTAAGCTAATCTGCATAATATGCACAGTTGCACCATACCACACGCTCAGCCGCAGTGTACCTCTCATACAATTAGGTTTATATCCTCGGAACATAATATGCATAGAATGCATACATTTGGATGAATATTTTTTCATATTGATACTCAGACAGAAGAAGTTTAGGTACTCAGTCAGAAATTTTCCTTTTAAAAACTTATTTGCATGGAAGATGCATCCGACCTGTAGTACATTATTGTGTATAATCAGAAATACCAAGGTATTGTAGGCTACAAGCTGCTATAGGCAGTGTGTTAGACATCGAGCTGCGCTAGGAAGTGGTGCTGATGTTGCGTGTGCGGTGCGGGCGCGCGGTGCGGCGGCGGCGGCGCGTGCGGCGCGTGCAGCGCGTCCAGGTCGGCGTGGTCGCGCCGCGCCGCCGCGCGCGGGCTGCGGGCGAGGCGCAGCGGCACCGGCAGCAGCTCCGGCATCACGCTGTGGTGCGTCACCAGCGCCATTAGCGACGAGAACTCTTTTGTGAAACCCTGCAATGGAAAACATTTTATACATTAGCTGTCATTCGAGCATTCATAATCTATAACTGTCTCTGCTGCTGAAAATATTTTCAATACTTGATGATATGCCAGGGTTGTAAATCCTAACAGAGAAGATGCTGATGTTGGTGATGACGAAGAGAAAGAAACACCAGATATAATGTTTGATAATTCCTTCTTCTTACGTTAACTACATAGTTACTGTTAAACCCACTCTAAATATTAAATGATAAAGTATTGTATAGTATATTTTAAGAAAGGTATGTGTAGTGTATACCTTAATCTTGTACCCCTTGGGCGTCCTGAGTATGAGGTAGTGCGCGATGCCGGCGCGCGTGAAGTCCCGCGGCACGCGCAGCGACAGCGCGAAGCAGCCCGCCTGCGTCGTGCTGCCGCGCACCAGGAACGCGCCCACCGGCGCCGCGCCCAGCACCTCCAACGCTATCTGCAGATGTTAATAATACAAATTTAAATAATAGATACCGAAACAAAAATCAGTGAGAAACTACTCTTCTTCGTCCTGCCCTGTTCCCAATTTAATTTGGGGTCGGCGCAATATGTCTGAGAAACTCACTCAAATTATGTTATTTAAATAGGCTTATAGAAACTCTTTCCAAGGAGTGGAGACGAACCGTCAAGAAATTCGATAAACCCTCTTTTCAAAAAAGTAAGTGTTCACAATTGTTTTCTTGCAGTAGGTACAAGAAAAACTGCAATATAATCAAATAATATCAACACTCAAGTAAAAAACAAGCTAACTTAGTGAAAAAAGGGACCCATGAACGATGACTGCTGAGTAAAGTCAGGGTGAAGTCAGCAGAAGTACTGAACACTTAAAGCACAAAATAAATACAAAATCAGCCTAATAATGGCCTATGAAATTAAGGCTGGGTAGTTACCTCTCTAGGAATGCCGTGCTGGAACCAGGGCGCGTGCCGCAGCTCGGGCTCGGCGCGCGGCACGGCGCAGTGCGCGGGCGCGCCGCCGCACGACGACGCGCCTGATGACGACGACGTCGTGCGGCTGCACGTCACTGACTCACTGGAAATATTACCACAATTGAACTTTAATTTAAGGAGCTTCAGAGCAACTTGTGTCCAGGTCCTACCCTCGTTTGTCAGATCGCCCAATCTCCTAGTTAATGACTACTCTGCATTTCTAGTCTCAGATTCTTGGTGGGAACTTGGAAACGCACTATAGTACTACTGTATGTATAGCATGCCATTTCAACGAACTATGTCAACTATGTTGATGACTCCAGTACTTTTTATACTCATTTTTAAGTGAAGAGAAAGTGAGTAATAATCACTCAATAAACTGAATGGATCACGAGGTTGTATGCAAAAAGTTACTGTTGTATATATTACTAACTGAATAATATCTGTAAAAAGATAAATTATTTTCATTCTAAAGAAAGTAAAAAGTGTAGCTAAAGAAATGTATTTACTCTCATTATCAAAACCAAACACTCAAAAACTCATTTTGGTCTTTCACAAAATCCACATTAACAAGTTGCAGCCAACAAAAAGTTGTCACGTCATTTGCCCTGTTCTTTGTGCTGAAAATATTTAAAATAAAATATTGTTGGGAGCACATTCATTCGCAAGAATGAAAAGTCGTGACCCAGTTTCCATTAAGCCGCTATCATCGCGGTAATTTAATAAAGAACTTTTTTAAAAGCAAAAAGTAAATAGAATGGTCCCAGCTCCGCGGCTCTCGTTACGGGATATTTTAAATCTGCGGAATAGATTTTATAAAGTGTACCGTGCAACTTGAAAAGTTCTGCACCGGAGTGTCAATTGGGAATTTATTCGCAGTAATTTTTAGAAGTATTCGATTTATTCGGACTTGTAATTCAATTCAACGGTGAATTGTTGAAAATTCAAAACGAATACCTACTATTCTACTTTCGTTTCTTAAAAGAACTGTCGTGATAAATTAAGTGAGTTGAACTGTGATTCAAAGAGATTACAAGAGGTTCAAATCACATTTATTTAAATTCGATTAAAAATTTTATTCACGCTTTAATCATTAGTGATGATTTAACAACTATGTTCTAATTATATAACAACTGAAGTTCCAGAGCTTTCGCAGTTTATTTAGACCTATCACGATTAGGCTTTTGACATCCCAAACTTTGTCAAAACAACCAATCCCTGACCAATACCCTGGCCCAAATCCTGATCCTAATAGTAAATACCCACCTATTCTTCATATTGGTACACCTCCTGAAGTCAGCATCTAGCTCTGGCAGCAGGTCCTGCCGGCGCGGCGCGGCGGGCACGGCGGGCGGCGCCTCCCGCGCGCGCGCCTCAGACTCCGACGCTTCGTTTATGTAGCCACCATTCATGCACAGCGGGAGGTTCGTGGGCCTGAAGATGATAACAGGAATGGTGAAAAGACCAAGAGATAAGAGCTTTCTTTAACTGGAAACTGAACTAGTAATGCTCCTTTCGTGATGTTGCCAACAACTGCAATAAATAACTCGCGATCGCTTGCAGGCTTTCGGTTTTTGCTGAATGTGGATGAAGCTATTGGCGAGGACATAGTATGCTTATTGATTGTTCGAGTTGTATCGTCACACATAAATACCATTTTAAGTGCATTCAAAAAAGCAGTGCTATAGGAAATACAAGAATCTTGGAAACATGGCTTAGAGCAAGGGATTCTAATCCCTAAACCTGTAACAATAAAGTGGTAATTCGCTGTCTACTCACGTGGTGGGTGTGTCGGCGACGAGCGGCGTGGAGTCGTCGTCCTCGGGCTGCAGCAGCGCGCCGCTGAGCCCCATGGCGAGGCGCTTCATGAGCGGCGGCCGCTCGCCCAGCCGCCGGTAGCAGTTCAGCTCCGTGGGCGAGTTCGACTCCTCCGAGCTGCTGGGGCTCGGCTCGTTCACCAGCTTCGATACTCCCATTATGTTGCATTTCGCTGGGGACCTGCAATTACATGAGAATAGAAGGGTTTATTGATTGACAATTCCTTTTACATAATACGGCATGAATCGCGTAAACCTGTAGGTACTTTTTATATTCCTTTGGAAAGCCTTTCATTTGGGCCATGAGTTTTTTTTTAAGTTTTATGTTGAAGTTTTGAAATAATCTTATGGAAGAGACGATAAAATATTGACGTCACTTTAGTCTAAAAGCCTAAAACTACTCTAAAACCTAGCCTCAATAACTTCACAAAATATTGAACATGTTAGATTCCAGTTTTTACAGCGTTTACACTCGAGTTCATATAATATGAAACGACTTTACACTGCATGGCAGCACACAGTGTCATACCTGTGCCGCATAGAACCCTACAAAATATGTAACTGCAACACCTATATTTAGGTCATACAGCCGAAAATTGCAAAGCGATATTTTTGGACTTTTACATATTTTACTAAGCTTGCAGCAATAGTCCGTAGCTTTTTGCCAATTCTTACATCTTCCGCAGACGTCGGGCAGGTTTGAAACATCATACTGCCTTAGGTACCTGGATAACTGTATTCTTTTACTGTCAGTAACTCGGACAGATACAAATAGAAGTATATGGACGAATATGTAGAGAAGAAAGGTTACCTGTCAGAACAGTAGTGGTGCGTGAGGCCGGGCAGCGAGTCGGGCGCGCGCACCATGCCACAGTCGCTGCCGCTCAACTCCTTACTCTGTAACAACACAACAATATAACATAGCATTATTATATAGTGTATACTAACCCTTCTTCAAACGTCATTCTGATAAGAAAATCATGTTTTGCGACGTAAGAGGATTACTGAACAAAGAGGTTCCGAATGTGTAAGTGATGTTCACTAAAGTGTAACTAAGTTAAAAGGTTTGTAGTGTTCAAACGGAAGATAGAATTATTTATGGATATAAGAGCGTCACAAGAATATCAACGCATATTTGACTATTCGCACACTTAATTAGCTCAAGGTGCAATATTTACTAGACTATTTTGTAATCTAAATGGCGATAATTGTTAGACACAGCTTACAAAATAATTTACGACTTCTGAATTATAGCTCTATATTTTACTGCTATCAATAAATATCTGTTGCCCAATTTTAAATCGGAATGCAACCTTTACGGAAATATTAATCAGTGCACTTTGATTACCGGTATCAGGCAGTACATTTACTGCTGACAGACGAAAGGCCGCAAACGAAGGTCGTTTGGCGACAGATAACTCAATACAATGGGAGTTTCAATAGCCCCACTTGATTCCAACTCGATATAACCGCATTCCGACCAAAGAATGTTAGAATACAAAATAATGGAAAGAAGTTCCACTTCAAGCCTAGAATAGAAAATTAAAAATTATATTATCAAAAAGTTAAGTTTCAGCCTCTGTAAATTGCTCCGCATTACACGGCATTTCAGTACTTTTATTTTACCCATAATGACGGATCAAAAATTGACGGAAAAAAAATAATTTCGGATGGCACGTTAAACTGTAGGTCCCGGCTGCCATTGAACATCCTTGGCAGTCGTTACGGGTAGTCAGAAGCCAGTAAGTCTGACACCAGTCTAACCAAGGGGTATCGGGTTGCCCGGGTTACTGGGTTGAGGAGGTCAGATAGGCAGTCGCTTCTTGTAAAGCACTGGTACTCAGCTGAATCCGGTTAGACTGGAAGCCGACCCCAACATAATTGGGAAAAGGCTCGGAGGATGATGACGGATCAAAAATGTTCTGATAGTAATTTTTCAAAGTTAGCTTTCCGAATGTGTAATCAGCCCACAGCCGTACATAAGCACCACCGTTATAGACTTCTAAAGCTCGTTCATCTCACATTATCGCTCTATAACTGGTACTTCTGATATTGTAATATCAGCTACACAGTTGCAACGCCGCAGGTATCTGTATCACGACATTACAGCACATTACGCCACATTACCGCACATTACTGCTCTTATTCATACCGTTGCCATGGCAACGCACTCAACAGGCTATTACCAGTGAAGTAAATACTGACTTATATTCATGTGCGCCTAATGCACTATTGTACAATGAATTGAAATTGTAGCTGTTCCCTCGTTATAAGGAAATTACTTGACACGTCTCGATAAAAACCGAACAAGTCTTACAGATCTTACAATGAAGCTGATTAGCATGAATCCATTCAATCGTTTTGCTGATGAATAACAGCGTTCAATACTTAAAAGTTTTCTTCGTCTCAATTACAAATAACGTTACTTGCTCTAAGGCCTAACATTATCTGAAATGTATTTAAGGGATTCAGATTACCCTCTACAACCCTCCTAAAGCACTTGACCTGTTCATAGCTAATATTAGAAGATAAGAAAATATATTTTAAAACTCCATTATCATCCATTACAAGACGTTACGTAGAGTACACTCAGTTTATTCAAAGCTTTCATAGTATCCCATGATAAACAAACACCGTTACCTTACCGTTATAATTACCGTCCCCACGTAAATCAATTTTAAGACAATGGAGAACCTTTTAAAAGATTATTTTATATCTAAATTATTCGAAAAGGTTCAGTAACTGTTTATATTAAAAGGTTAATGACAAAACTTTGCCCTTAAAAAGTAAGAAGAAAATAACGGCTCAATCCCAGTACGAAAACACACCTTTGAAAAAAAACGTGAAAACTGACCTTGAATAATAAGAAAAAAAAATTCTTACTAAGTATTCATTAACCTTCACTTAGTATTCACTTTAAAAGAAAATAGGAGAATCTCCTTTGACCGTGCACCTTATAAGTTAATTATAATCTACTGAAGTAGCAACACTCGTAAAACTCAATCCTGTGTAAATACGTGAAGAATGTTGATAGGGTTGTGTTTGTGCGTGACATCACACATCCCGTCGGCTGCCACAAATAAACTATGTTGTGATTCCGGTATCCGCTCCTTGTTTAACGTTCACATGTCGACCTAAAACTGTTGTGTTTGGGCAACGCATAAATTAACTTCATTGCCATGTTTATACCGGTTGGAATGATATCCTTATTTATTAATTTGTTTTATGCAAATCCATGAATAAGTTATGTCTATTGTTCATCTGACATTTTCGTATTATTTATGAATCTGTGATCTATCATAACATTAATAATTGGTTAGAACTGGCTTAGAACCATTACCTAAGAGAAGACCCTTTATTGCAAGTGTGTCTGTCTGTAGAAGCCCTTAAGTGCCGCCATTGTGCTGAGACAAAGACGTTTAAATCACAATTAATGTAATAAGCCGCAGACTGTAGCGACTCAACAAGTCCGCGATTATTGTTCAACTCACATTAAGTAATTAACGTCCCTATTGTTACTGAGACGCTTTGGGCTTCATCGGCTTTAACAATTTAGCAATCTCGCTCAAAATTTATAGCATCACGAAACAATAAGTTATTCGCTAAATCTACCCCCATATTAAATTCAGTGACTTCGATAAACAATTAGGTGTATAATCCAAAATGTAGAACCCATTAGAGTGTTGTATTGTCTTCACTTATCCAAATAAAGTTATTTATTTAAAAGTTAATTTTTGAATATGCTATATCTAATGAAAAGAAAAACAAAACAATTCAAAGTACCTGTTCCTTCTAAACAGCATACAAACAAAGACAATAAGATGGCCTAGCTTTAGACTACTTAACTATGTCTAAGGAGGTAAACAGTAAGAAGTTTTAAGGTTCGTTGATTTAAACCTCAGACATAGGAAGCCAGTCCCCAGCCGAACATCATAGTTTGATTGTGGAATTTTACGGAGCCTGATCGCAATTCAGCCTAACCAACGGAGACTCGTAAAACTGGGATGGAGGTCACAAGCCCTGCGAGATAAATGACAAAACAGCAATAAAACCAGCTATTAAGTTTAAGTAGGCCAACATTTTTGAGAAAACACTTGAAAATAGGTGAACAATATTTCAATCACCAAATAAATGAAGTGTAAAAACACCACCGGCAAGCGGGAGTAATCAGAAGATCAGCCTGGCTCTAAAATTAATAAATTAATTACATTACTCAAAGGAAGACGAAAATAAATAATTTATCTAACCACAATGTATTTACAACAATGCTACACAACACAGAGCAGATATCCTGGTGACCCAATTCAGAAGCAAACAAAACGTGCAGCTCTCGTCTAAACAGAGTGTCGGACTAACTGGCACGGTTGCACGCCTCGGGGAACGGCACACAACGCATCACACCCTGGAGTCATTGTACATGCACTAGCTAAGTTTGTTTTGAAAAAAAAAAAACAAATGCAAAATACAGATGAAATTGGAACCAAATTAGGACAAAATAAAGAAGACAAGTAGCAGTTATTAAATTAGAATAAGATGTAAACATGTTGATTAGAAGTCAATAATTGTAGTGCAATTTTATTGAAATCAGCAAAATGACACAAACAAAAATTTTCATATATCCAAAGCAAATAATAAAATACAGAATTCCCGTATTCAAATTGTCGAAAACTCGTATCTGTACAACTGCTTACGAGCCGACACACGTCCGTATAAAATATTTAAAGGAAGACGCCATGTTCGGGTGCACTCCGGTAAATGCTCACACGTAAAACTTTAGTGGTTGTGTGCACCTCCTCGTGGACTCGCTTTATGGCCGAATCAAATAGGAATGGAGGCACGGCGCTAAAGGGAATTGGACGACTTTAGAATGGCAATAATGTGAGCAGGAATGTTCCTCACGAATAGTTAAGTGAGAGCGCTTCGCGTTGGAACTTTCATTCATAGATGTCGAAAATGCCGAATATAGTCAGGAACAGTAAAAAGACTATAATCTTTGCTGTTCAAGCTTAATTTAAAGTCTGGTTCATCAAACGGGTTATTGAATGGGAGAAGTTACATTCATCCTCAGCAGTACCTAATCCAACAGCTATAACATCCGGTCAAACCAACTGTAATTAGTGCCAAGCTTTCCTTATTTACCGATCATATAAGAGCTATAAACGTATCGAATGATAGCCAATTGATGACATTACAAGCGCCGGACCCTCTCCGGACCCTCTCCCTCCGCACTAATGTGTGTGAAACCTTAATAGCATTAGATCACCCTAATAATTTCATTACTTGTTTGTTGGGGTATATTAATATTATTGCTTTACCATCTGTTGAACGTTTTCGTTGGGGGGTTGATGGGAGTTTTGAATATTATTTTATGGATTCATTAATCATTAAGTTGCCCGTCGACGGACGTGATTGAGTTTCTAAAAGTAATGGAACTGATTCATTATAAAAACAGTAGAAAAGCTATACTTTATGTTATTTAATAAATACAAAGGCTCTGTTAGTTTGAGAGTGTTGACTTTAGTAACTACAGATCCTTAAATTCAATTATTGTGATGGTTAACTGGCCCATTTATCAAAGAAACCGAAACCGCAAGAAAACAATAAGAATTCGTAAAAGCTGCTACAGTTACTGGATTGTTTCTCAAGGATAAAATGTAATTTGCAGCCGTTTGAAGAAATAAACAATTACTTTCTTTTACTGGGAACATTGTGTACGCGTATTGAAGAAACTCCAGCGAGCTTACGACCTGAGATAGCTGATAGTGTGCGTTCGTGCGAGCACGCGACGTTGCGCAATCACCAGACAATAACTTCTTATGATTTGTCTACCCTCGGCGTAAGGTCGTCTGCGTATTCTTTGTTTTAAGGACATCGTTCGGGAAGCTCGTAATGTAGCATAATTTATTGAATGAAGACAGCGTATAATCGCAATTAAGGCTAATCGTAATAAATTAAAATTAGCTCGCCATAACGTGGACAAGCTCTAACAAGCGATCGCCAAGTTTCAGCATTTTTACGATCGGCGCACAATTAACGACTGTTCCGAGCAATTATTTCTTTATCTTTATAATGCCTGTTTTTATCGTTCGTACGCGGCTCGATTTATTTCACTTGCCCGAATATTTTAAGTGTTTTATTACTGGGTAATTAATTTCTAGGCTTTCTGTCGGCCCTTTGTACCACGAACGCTAGCTTTGGTACTATTTTAGTTCGTGGTATTAAATCATAACCATGGACCGTAATAGTTTTGGTACAAATATGAATTATGCGCCCTAGTTACCGTGATGGTCTAGCCGGGAGGAACATTGTGAATTTAAATTCCGTTTCATATTTAAGGTCGGTGGTAATGTATTCGTAGATTATTGCCTAAGTTGGATTAACTCGGGATGCGCCGGGATTGTACGCGGAGTAGTGTAGCCACAGGAGACCTGGCTTACATTGATATGACCTAACTAAGTTTATGAGAACTTACGAGTGAGAAGGACTAACAACGCGCACAGAGTTTTGTTGTTGTGATATGTTTATGAATTAGAAATATTATAATAATTTTGCCAGTTTTATATACATTTTATGTATATGAGTAGGCAAATGTGATGTTTAGTCTTTTAGTACTTGTCATATACCAAAAACATTTAAATTCAGTACCACAGCGAGTTAATTACGGAATACTTGACGGACTTACCAATTAATTAATGTCTAATAGACAGCAAAAATCCCATTAATGAGATTAATGTTAACATTGTTGCATCAATTTTGCTTAAATATTCAGTAGGCGCCCTTTATAAAATGTGTCTATGATTTTCAAAAGTCCACGGCCGACCTTCAGAACAATATTTGAGTTTGTAACATTTAATACAATTAGCAGTAGCACTGCAGATGTGTATCTGGGAGCATATTTATTAGTTGCGTGCGAGCGCGCAGTAGCCGCCAGTCGCGCGATACCGCGCCGAGTCGTACCTACGCATAATGTGCGCACTACTTTTTACTAATTATTGGACACAGACACGCTATTGTACGCTTTTATTAAATTAGGGCCTTATCGTTGAATAGAAGTTCTGTCTTTTAAAATATGTTTGAACTTTTGAACTATCTTGAATTATTTTTTGAAAAAAATAATGAAAGTTATTTTTATTTAGTACACTGATTACCATATTTTAGTTATTTATATAGCAAATGATATTTTTCCGAATATATCAAACATAGACAAACGACAGCATTATCCTACTACCTCGACCTCTAGCGTTTTTAATCAGTTTAACGGGGTTTGTTGATTTATCAATACATAGATCCAATCCCTTAGACTTGTGAAAATTATTCTTCCGATGACCTGCCAAATATTTGCAATAAATATCGAGGACCACTCAGCCAATCACAGCTCTTCAGAAATACAAATCCAAACTAGGCTCTTTGGAGTGTAAAATCGCGTAATATTTCATGTGAATTCCGCAGGGGTTAGGGCTGGCCTATATGCCGCGGTGGCAGTGAACACATCGGCCACGTTTTCTATCAACATGTAAACGGACGATGAATTCCATTCCACTGCGTCCCTCGGGACACCGTGACTTGCATGTGTGGGGTGGGTTCACACTTATAGCGCGGATTTTTGCTTTTAATCATTTATTTTGAAATATTATTAGCAACTAAAAATATGATATGACATGGGATTACTTACGGATTTTGAGTTTAGAGATTAATTAGCAAAACTTTTTTATTGCAAATCTACCAAAATTAAGTAATTAAACTTAAACCTGATATTCAAATCATAAAATGCGTACTATAAATCATTCCAAAAAAAGTAAGGCAGACCTTTAAAATTCTTAAGTAATTAATTTATTCACATAATCCTTCATTATGAATTCTAATATAATTTACTATACAGATGTCAGATTGAGTAGCGTCATATTTCATGTGGAATAACTTAGTAGCTACATCGGCTGTGACGTCACTCGTTAATATTAACATAAGCTGATTGAATATGGACGTGCCAGTACAAATGTAGACATTGTCCACTATATCTTGACCTCCCATCGCGTCTAACTTAGTGCTCGTACAGTTAGTTCGGTAGTATGTTACGTGTCACGTTACACTGGGCACTCATTACTGGAATTAGTCGTAGGCTTAAGATGTAATTAAGCTAATTGCTTTCTCTAATGTACTACTGGATAGATTAGCTTTTGTCTGAGTACTAAGTGTAATTTGTTTGTTTGCTTATAATTTACAAAATGCAATTTCGACCTGGGCTGTTTCGCAATCCACTAAGAACTACGTGATAGTGGGAATTACGTCCTTTTTTACTGGAATTATTATTTATAAAGTAGATATCCCGTATTTTTAATAACTGTGTAAACATCAACCCTTCATATTTTTTCACATATAATCGCAGTCAGTGGAACCACCCCTTGCGGCCTGCGGCCAATATCGGACATTTATCGCGGGGCGCCAAATCGCGCGCTCTTTTTGTTTGCCTGTTAGTGCTCCTGAACACGAAACGCTCACGTTTACTCACATGAAAAACTGCGAAAATCCACCGTTCAAATAGACTGAGCTGTGTTGAGCACTGCACACCTTGTAACACTCATGATTGCAATAAATATTTGAAGTTTGAAGTTTGAATGTCAACTTTATTCCTGCTGCCAAAGGCTAACTTAATGATTGATATTGGAATTTGCGTATCTAAAAAAAGGCTAGTAAACTCCTGTTAAACATTATAGCTAAGGTATTTCTTGTACCCTTTCCACGAAAACCTCGAAACAATTTAAAAATAAACGAAACAAAACAATAAACATTTGTATAAACAGGCAAGAGCGTGTTTCATTATAATTTAAACAGTCGTAATAATGGGAATGCCGTCTGAAAGTCACTTTCGTTCAGAGCGGGACGGGGGCTTGGGAGCCTCTAGTGTTGGGAAAGAGATGGGAGATGGATTGGCGTGCGAGCCGGCAGTATCGCCGAACGGCAGGGTTATTTAATTACGGGGACAGCGGGACTGAATTCCTGCGCTAGAAAGTGTTCCGCTGTCAACTACTGGTGAACTGATTCTCAGGTATAGAGGTCACGGGTGCGGAGTGTGTTGTCGTGTGCGATAGGTTTAATGATTGACACAGTGTTGGAATGTTTGTATACTTTGTGCACTTAATTATCTATAATTCATTAGTATGTTCTTTTGGAAACCAGCTAGCTAATTGGTTGGAGCAATATTTTACTTTATGCGTATTGATTAATTATAGAAGTTTAATGAGTCTAAATATTATTAAAAGAAGTAAACATTTGACAATAAAATATGGAAAAATATGTAAAACTGAAGCAGTGCGTTAAGAACGAAAGGTTTAAAATAAAAAGAGCAGTAAAGTTTTATGGTAAGGAGTGCTTTATCTAAACAATACGCTTCGACTAAGTTATGGACAAACAGGGTTGCCAAATTTCATTTGAAGATTAGAAAAGAAAAATAAATGTTCATGACTCCTTTCCAAGGCTGTCTGCTTTATTACTACTGTATAGGGTAAATTATGTACAGTAATTACAATTCTTTTACGACTTAAATAGTGCAGTATGACATTATATCAAATAGATACGAGAGCTTTCATAATAATTCATCGTACAACAATCACAACTAAAAAGACAATGTCTTCGTATTGAATAATTTAATAAGTATGAATAATTTATATGAAATCAACAATATGTCATACATGACATCCACGAGCCGAAGAAAGGCAGAAACATTATCTGAGAGTCATTGTGACACTGTTCTTTGTCGGCCATTAATAAACAATGGTGTAGAAAACCATGCTAATTTCATTTTTTTCTTTGTTTCAGGCAACTACGCAAAATGGGTGAGTCTCCTTCTATGATTTTAACTCATTGAACTTAACGCTATTTTGAATGAACAGCGTAACGTTTTCGTATCTCGTAAGATAATGAGGATAAGTTGGACTTCAGATTGACACAAAAAAGCGTTTTAAATATTCGACAACCCTATCTGAGTGAGTTGCAATAAATTGCGCGTTATCTGCGCGTGCGGGAGCCGTGCCCGCGCGCACTAAACACCTTAATTGCCAACTCATTCATTCAACATTTTCACCAAATTCCAAATCTTTTTTAAAATAAATAAAATAATCCTTTTAATGGACCCTTAAACCTCTTTTCCTTAAAATGTTTAAGTTTACCAATATCTTTCATCGTACCTAAACGATTTAACACCATTTGGTGTGAAATTATTATCCAATGCATTCGATAGTTGTCAGATAAAATGGTTTATATTTACAGCATTGTATAGTGTTCCAAAAAGGCACGCCAAAAATCGAAAACCACCAGAAAATATTACGAGTATTTAATTAACTTGAACTAAATTCAACTACGCTATATTAACTGAAACACAACTTAATCTTTTCAACAAGCAATCAAAACTACGTGCCGGCGACCGAACTCAACGACTAACTTCAGTGTGAAATCCAACAATTTAATTACACAACAGTCCGGGGCAGCCGCGGTTTCAATCGAAGTCGGACCGACCCGGCCGACCGACCGACCAGATCGGACGGACGGGAGCAAAATGCACTAGATTATAGCCCGTTCTGGCAAGCACGTGACTAGAATTAGAATGAGAGAAATATGAGCATCATGTCCCATGTTGTTTGTGGGGGTTTAAATAACATTGTTCTCTTATGTTAACCCTAAAAGATTGTATAGCTTCAAATTCCACGTACTTATAAAAAGTCATAATTCAATTTACTACGCTAATAGTACACGACCTTATGTAAAAATGGTGTTTTCCATTCAGATGGTAAAGTTTGGAGCCCGAGGATGATAGATATAAAACTGTTATGTAGGACAAACTAATGTGACTTTGTGAACACGTGCAGAGAGCTCTGTGATTTATGATGTGGACTTTTTGTTACTTTCCCCGTTGCTGAGGTACGGAATTTGAATGTAGCTGAGTGTTTTAGTTTTTCAGCTTCGAATCCGTCTGACAATATGCTCACCCTCTACTTATAAAATAAACTTACTTTTGTAAGAACACTTTTGTATAAATCTTCAGAAAATGTGAGGCCCTTGAATTTTATACGTAAAGCGAATAAATTCTTTTCTCCAAATATAATAATAATATAAAACATTTTTGAAGTGTCGTTAAGAGCGTTTACCTGCTTCGGAGCCGACAAAGTTGAGAGTTGTCGGAGTTTCCCTCTCGTCGTAATCATTAGAGCGTCGAAGCCTTCAGTTTTATCTCGACTCGGAGGAGTTCCGACACTTGACGCGCTCTTCCACAACTATTGGCGTAACTCTAATCTTTACGTTTGCTGTCCAAAGTGTTCCGTTATTTCCAAATCTAGAAGTACTATTGTAAGTTAATTGGTCTGTAATTTGGTCTGATTTTAACATCGACGGTTTTATAAATTAGTCAAATTAACCCCTTTGGCAATTTCTTCTATCTCGCGTAGAAATGGGTAATATCTGCGAACTGTGACTCAAGCTTTTATTACAAAAACTAAATCAAGACTTCTATAGAACAACTATAACATCAAATTGCATTCGCCAATTTCTTGCTCAAGAGAGTCGTTGTTAGTTCTTCCCAGAACTTTCTTTCCGACTAACCTCACATTCCATCAAATTACTGGCAACAAATCATCAAGCAACAAAAAAAATCCAAACCCATCATCCCGAAAACAAACTACTTAAGTTGTTCCTCAATAAGTAGTAAGTAGAGAGTTCATAACATATGATTACCGCGAGTTAGACCGGGAGCCGGGACCGCTTAGCGCCGCTAATAATACAGACACGCCGCCATATTGATAGCTTTGCCCAAACACTGCGCTGCTTTTGTTTATCGCAGCTACTCCTCTTTGATTGATTGCTTCAATTTGATGGATTCGTTTTTAAGTAGTCTTATGGATCTTAAATTGTTTGGGGATTCTTAAATTATACGTGTAGGTGTGAAGGTTTTAAATCTATTTTAAAATCAGCTATAAACAATGCCCTCTCGCAATCTCGTATAAATTACGTTTTCGACGCTGTTATTAAACAACGCTTTTTATAATACCAGTTTTTTTCAAACCGGTATGTAAAACATAATAATTTAACAGAAAATGTCACATTGACATGGTACCACCCGTCCAGAGCAGATAAAGCGATTCACTTTGCGATTATATATTTTTTCTTTTATTAACAACTATAAATTACCATAATTATTGTCACCGCACAAGTTGTACTATTATTTTAACTGCTTTAAATTACTGGAGGCTGGAACCGAACCCGCATAATATCCGTCAACTATCCGAGAGAGACGGGAGGAGACAAAATTAATTACAGTAATGACAGTGGCATTACACGTCACGTCGTATGAAACCAGATGAGACTAATGATAGTTTTAATGATAAGCTGTCCAGTTCTCTAATCTATTGATATTATGCGTTAGAATTATGTAAAAAATCCGGTAAAACAGGCTAGCATTGCTGTGACAGATAGGGACTACTTTTCTGCGCATAGCTCTCGGTCTAACAGTGGCGAAACATCATTATAATTTTAAATACAAATATTGTCATAGTGTATTAATATACTAGACTTTAAAGCTACCTACCTACCTAAGTCCTAGGACCCATTTTTTGTTTTAATGAAACGTGTACAAATAACAAGTACCAGGGTGCCAGGAGCGCGCAGGAGGTGAACACTAAATCATCGCTAATGTTACCTGCACTAAACGTGTGCAGTGTACACAGCAGATATTAAACTTGAGCTCGTAATAATATTAGATGTTACGTTATTAATAGCTCGAGAGGAGCTGTGGTTACGTTTAATAATGATGCAGTTTGTTGGTTTCCTAGTTAACGTTACAGTGTTGTTGGAGGTTATGGCTTCGATTTCTAGATCATGTAATGCTGCTTGATTGTATGATATGCGTTGGACCTGAATCTCGTGGCTATGTGCGAATGAGCTTTCATACACAGGCAAAGATAAGTAAAGTATCAGTTTTGTTTAGAAAAAACACGAATATTACATTGATTCATAAAATAATGGTAATCCTTACCCAGAGCGGCGCGGAGGGCTGCAGCTGCGAGGCGAACGCCATTCGGAAAGCATCTCCCACCAGCGAGTTCAGTTCCTCCGCCTGCAACAACATACAACACACATTACTACATGGATTATACTCGGACTTTATAATCATCTTAGAAGACAATACAGCCAGATATCTCAGATGTAGAAGTTAGAGGGCAAAAATTTTAAGTTTTATTATTTAATCAGCAGTAAAAAAAGAAGTATTCCAGGTAATGTTGTGTGCATTATATATAATCTACTCCTAAAACTATTAAAAGAACTCCTGAAAAATATAACAGCTTCATGCTATTAACAGGAGCTGCAGAACAAGAGCTTATAACGTTACACTAGATGGTGAACAACAGCTATTACTATAAACAAGGCATAACATTTTTCCGAAGGCTGAGCGGCAAGTTTTAAGTGAGTCTGCGGTATTGCGCCCACTACCGCACCGCACCGCACCCGCCGCTACTTGCGCCGCGCCACGCGCGAGGCAACGCAGAAGTTTTACGACGCAGACAAATAGTCTGTTACGTTTACGAGTGCAGCGCTGCACTTTTATTTTATTTTCGGTACTTGTTTCAGCAGTCGCTGGTACTTGTAACTTAGAACAAAATAGTGAAGAAACTTATTCACAATGTATGCAGTGGATAGAGGTTTATTGGCAAAGTTTAAGCGTGATACTTAGACTAATTAGTTTTAAGACAGACGTTTTAAGAAACTTGAACTTCATCTACTGAGTGGATCACATTTTTATTTAAATTAATTAAAATATATAATGTTTGAATATTCGCATCATACCAAAAGATAATTAATAGCCCTGATCATTAAGTTATTCAAAAAATATATATTCCAAATAATAGAAGTCAACCTACTGTATTTTATCTGCTCTTGTTTAAAGCACTTCATACAACGTCAGTGAAGCTCCTATAGGCATTGCAATATTAAAACTAAACGCTGCCGTCTACGCGAAGCCTGAGAGATGTGCACTATTATAGGAAGTCGGAGCGAAAGTCGCAGGAAGCCGACAGTCAATGTACTCCAGTTAATCGGAAAGTCTGGGATCCCGGTAACATTGCCTGCACAACAGTCAATAGCGGAGATATTACATGAGCGATATTAAAATGAGGTACGGATGAAACCAACGAGAACTGTAAATACAGAATTCATTTACTTTCGTCAAACAACCGCCTTTTAAAAATAAACATTAATAAAACATCGTACCTCCCGTTGTTATACCAAATACTTGAGCCCAAATATGATTGTGTTAAAACAAACATGGAAGTTACTCTGATACCTTGTACGGTTTGTAAATACACTTTTGCTTTATTACTTGATTTCAGATTTTATTGTTATAGGCATAAACGTTATTTTTGGTATAGTCTGAATGTGTTCCAAAAAAGTAAGTTTTGTGGGTGTGACCGATATGTGAGAGTGATAGCCGTCAGGCGCCCACGACAAAGATTGACGACTGAGCCCATTACACAGCGAAGGCTAAGCTACGCTAGCGTAAATAACCTTCTAAAAAAATATTATAATATTAAGTTGGTTAAAACCCAGACACCTAAGTACTGCTAAAACCAACTTTATGAAAATGAAGCACATTTTGCAGTTAGTTCTAAAAACTTAAATTAGTTGACAGAAACAACAATTAGCTCTAAGTGAAGAAGACAATTTAAATGAAAAATCACGTAATTTGCTAACAGAACTCGCTGGATTCTGCTAAAATCACAATTTACGGAGAGATTTGTTACTTTAGAGATGTGTTACAGTCTCTTGACGGAGATCCACGCGGCTCCCTGGCGCCATGTTGTTTTACTATCTAACATTCATATGTTTTGTTTGTTTTCTGTATAACTTTATTTACATATCTATAGCACAGCTTTAGAAGTATGTGATGCTCACAAAACAAAGCTATGCCATACGTTGAGCAGTGACTTCATAGCAGAAATATGAGAACAATCGACGTATAACATCGCAGTGTAACGGGACCCGAGACCACTCGAGACCATGGACAAATTACACCATATTAACTTGGATAGCTCTATTGGATGGATAAACCACTGTTAGTTTTATAATAAGAGAAAAATTGAGGAGCCTTTATTTTCAGCCCATCATGTTTGTTTGAAAACAATTACACGGTATTATGGATGAAGATTTATTTACAAGAACTTGAACCTTATAACACCGGATGTATTTGGATCCGATCTGACAGAGTTTTGTAAAAAGGACTACAAAACATGCCTTCATAACAAAGTAATAAGTTTTAATCAGTTGTCGGGTTATTATCGAATGGCTGTCTAGAGTTACGTGAAAGTAACTTTCACTCATTATCATAGATTAAATTAGATTTAGAAGCCTTATTATTACTTCTTATTCTTGGATAACTTCATTAATCTTAACACGGTCCAATGTTCAAAGCGAACAAATGAAAGTTAACTGATTTAACACCCAATTGATCACCGAAACAAATTGTGTGATACGAAAGCTATGCTACTGATTGTCAATCTCCCATACAACGATATGAGCATCACATTCATAAAGCTCTCGGTTATGGGGGCATATTATGTGATCGCACGTAATCGTGTCCACACGTTAGGGACGTTTGTTCAGATATCGATATCGATGCGCCACTACAGCTAACGGCACGTCACTAGCACACGATCGTATCGCTTCATTTGATGGCACATAACATCAACGTTAGTCGGAAATCAATGGATAATTCATCAAGCGCGGATCCAGCCCTCAAAAAAGGTTGTGGTCAACAGCTACTAGAAAATCGGCTAAGTACCTACAAATCGGAGCATGAACATGCTCATTAACAATCATGCAAGTCGTTTATGAACTTTTGAATTAAACTATTTTCTTTTTTCTGAGCATCAGGACTTTGGCATTAGGAAAGAAAACAAACTTAGGAGGAAGTCGGACCCGATTTAAAAAAATATACCGGGAGCAATCATTGCTAAAGCACCCCTATGTATGGAAAAATTGTGTGTAGTATTTTTTTTGCGCGAGCGTCGCAAGCCGGAAATTTTTTAGATTTTGTTGTAGGTACCAAGTTATAAAACCAAAAACGAAGACGCAGAATACAAGCATATAAAGATGCGCGAGCGAAGCGAGCGCAAAATTTTGAGTTCTGTGCCACAAATTACCTAACGAAATTATAAAAAAAGTACTGTGTAATTAAGAAGCTGTGAGCGTAGCGAGCGCAAAATTTTGGAATCTTGGATCACGAAATCACCCAAACAAGTAAAAAAAGTAACTTTTGAGGAAAAAAACCGCGAGCGTAGCGAGCGCGAATTTTTTTTGAGTTTTGGAACAAAATAGTACCAAAACAACAAAAAAAATTAAAATAGTGCCTATTGTAAATAATAATAATTGTATGGTAATAGACAGCTGTGTTGCTGGGAAGTTTGTTCTTCACCGCTTCTTCTTAACCAGAAAGTGCTGAAAGAGGGCGTTATGGGGGTGCTATCCTCTTCTACTTTTAAATTTTAACTTAAACGAACGTTTTCGACATTGGACTCAAATCACCGCAAAGTGAAGAAGCCGCGAATTTTTTGAGTTTTGGGACACAAAAGTACCTCAAAAACTAAAGCTGTTAGAAAAAAAATATGGTGACCTCGAATTAGTAAACAGCAGTCATAAAATTAAATGCAACAAAAAAAGTCTTATTTGGTTCCCTTGTGTTATGATCAGCCTATCGATTTCAAAAGACCGTAAAAGTGTGAGGTCACAAGTCTAATAAGGTTGTGGGCATGCCCATCGTGCCCACAACGGTGGATCCGCCCTTGTAATTCATTACTAAAACTGTTTGCATGATATCCCGAAACAACTAATTTTGTATTCTGCGATCGGAATGGATTATACGATTATCTGATTTGAACCTAAAACTGTTTTATGCCTGTGTTTGTTTATCAGTGAATCATTTATTATGTGTTGTTTACAATCCAGGGTATGGTTACCAGTATTGTGAAAATGATAGGAAAGTATGAAAGTAAACAGAGATTCGCTGCTATAAATAGGAGCAGTTAATTAAAGGCGCCAGGCTCACCGCAGTCGGTTCAGTTGTGGAGTTAATTCACAACGTCTCACATAAAGCTAGGACGTGTCTCCGCGATGTTCTAATGATACAACAAGTCAGAAGGTGCATTCCACACAATTCTTAGCAACATAGGAGAATTATTTTATTTCCTCTGTGATTGCGGTAACCATAACGAATTTTCACTTATAATACCACAAGAGCTTCAAAATTATCGGGTATTTTCCGATAGGTTCGTTGCAAACAAATGAAGGAGTCAAGTTTTTCAGGTTAAAAAATAACGAGCGCGAAGCGCGAGTTATTTTTCCTGAAAAACTTGACGACTTTATTTGTTTGCAGGGAACCTTGAGGGAAATGCCAGATAATTTTGAAGCTCGTGTGGTATTCGGGGGATTATTTTTCCGTCCCAAATGTCGGCCACAACCTGTCAGTTTGACGTAGCAACGACCAGAGAAAATATTCAAAAAAAATTATCAGTATAATACCATGCAGGTTGTACCACGTGACGTCGAATGGTGCAATTCTATTGGTCGATATTTGGGTCGGAAAAATAATCTACAGTATTTTTCACGATTTTTCATAAATGATGGTTTTGAAAGGTCTTAACAACCTGTAGAAATGTAGAGTTAAAGGACCAAAGTGACCAGTGACGTGAAAGATAAAATCATAGAAAAATAAGAAATCTAAAAAAAAATACGCGTGAAGTAACGTCAAATAGACCAAAACCGAAACGTCAGAAGCACCGAACCAACATAAAATCAATTATATCATTATTATATTAATCATTATCAATATGTTGTTCGCGTTGTCCTTCTGCATGGTGTTGCCGAGTGTGAGGTCGTGGCCGCGAGTCAATCTGTGCGCATTGAGATTAACACGTTTCTGCGAGTTGTTCCGCTATTGACTGCTAATTAACTCGCTTATTTTACCTAATTAACACCGTTGGAGCCTATTGATCTGTTTTTATACAGTCTAACTGTATTTTATGACGTAGAGATTAGAGTTCTTGTTCATTATGTTTGGTGTAGTTGTAGATCAATAATTTAGTGTCAATTTATTTACCAACCAAAATAATAAGCGTGGAACAGAAAAAGCGGGTAAGAGGAAAGTTAATCTACTTCGTTAAAACATTTGAATGAGATAAAACGTACATTTGTCAAAATAGAAAGATATTTACGACACGTATTATTCCTTCGTAGGAATCATCAAGCACGTAATTATCATTGTTACTTTATCAGATGCTAATACATGAGCAAAATGAACACTTACTTATCCTATTCGACGAACTGCATTCGATTAACCTGCCCTATAAGCATACATACGAAATTAACATACTTAGATAGGTACATATCGGAATGTTTAGTAATCACTCGACAGAAAGTCAAAAACAATAATTTCTCATCACGTTATAAATTATTGGTAGCAAAACTTGATTATGATAAATGTATCAGCTTAAGTGCATCATAAAAAACTGATTAATCGATAGCAGATTGATAGATTATCGGTAGCCGATAATCGACTAATATATCACTCGGAAACTTCAAAGATGGCGGCAACGATATTAATAGAAGACACGAAGTTTTCTGTGTAATTGTATGACCGTTAGTAGGAAGAAATTAGTGGAGTTGGATAACAGCAATGTTTGTTCGTCTTGAGCGTGTCGCCGGTAGCAGTCGCCTAACGATCGGTTGTGGCCGAACAACTGCGTTATAATTGCTAGCACGCCGACTCGCCCTCAGGGAGACCTGTGCTGCACCAACCAACTGCACACCCACACACTCCTATCTCGACTCAATAAGGTCGATACTAGCTTGTCTTGAATGTAAAGCTTCTTGGGTAAATTGGCTCAATTTTCAAAAGCATGTAATTATATAAATAAACAGTCTCGGCCGCTAGGTCTCAGTGACAGGATAATTTTCTAGTTCGCAGGAAACTGACTGCAATAGCTGCTATAGAGAATAGAAGCGAATGCATTCACAAACAATTAGCTTCCTTTTCCTGTAATTTCCTAGTCGTGATTTTGCATAAGTCTTTTCAACGTAATTTTATACCATTTGCGTGGTCTTCTATTGTTTGTACTCGTATACTTTAATAATTTGACAAATTGTAAAGATTGCTGTTCTTCCTGGACGTTTTTAAACAACCCTTTTAATGTAGGTACGCCATCGTCCTAGAAGAAGATTTTCGAAGGTGATTTTCTTTCTTTCTTTACAAACTATGTACTGAGTCTTGCTAACAAACATCAGTCTAAACAAAAACCCACAAATAGTATAAGTAAAACTGTCCTGCTGAGCACAATTATCTGCAAAAGTGGGAAGCATCCCTACTCACGTGTCTCCGCTGAAATTCTATTGCCGGGCAGGCTGGCATGCGTCAGTACGAATGTATGTGAAGGCATCACACATTTACCACGTGGCTCTAATGTAATAACACGGCCTAAATGGCACGGTGTGGCACGACGCGGCACGGTACGACGCGGTACGGTGCAGTACGGTACGGACGCGTCGTAATGTTTTAATTGTCCGCAAAAACCACAACGAGCGGATGTGGAGCCCCTGCGAGATACGACGGCACACTGAACTCGGTTAAATACGTTCCTGGATCCTTTTCAACTGTTAACTGAATAATAGCGTTTATTTAACAAGGGTTGTAGTATAACGCAGGGAATATAGCCTATTGGTTAATAGGTACTTGAAAATCTACATTAACATCGTCACTGTAAACTTAAGCTGCTCTATCTTTTAATTGTTTAAGTATTATAACCAGACGATTAAAGGATGGTGTGCTATCGTTATTCAAGAACACATTACAATAAATCTTCGTCCATTAAAATTGATTACCACTTCAATATTTTATAGTGCATCATACCTAAACTAGTCTCAGCTATAGAGGCTTAATGGTACATAGGATATTAAACTGTTGTAAATTACTGGTAGAACACGAGACTTGTAAAACATAAAACTAATAATTACTTCTCTTGCAATACGAACGGAAATTGATTATTATCGATACAATAAAGATAAAATTTGTGAATTAATATCTGAGAAACAACGTGCATTGCTGCAATGACTATTAGAGAACACCCTACAAGGCGATAGCAATAATCATTAAAGCACTTTCTTTTTTTGAGGACTGCGTAGACTTGTTCTACTGCCAAAGCTATGTATCAAAGCCAGTATCTACAATCAGCCTATCTCTCCATCTTAATTACTTAATTAGGCATGCGGCCCGCGCGCGCGCATCCATCATAATGCGGCCCCGCGTGTTTGCAGCGCTGCCTTCGTAACATTATGTACCACGTACATAAGGCACATTAGAATTATCTTATTATTCTCGAACTTATCTAAGTAACGGAATTTATTCAATGATTCCAAAGTTTCATCAAATTGAATTGTGCTTTTATCATATTCTGCTCCTTCAAATCAATTTACTCGATACAAACTACTCCGCGACATATCCCAAAGTGAAGTGAAGCAAGTAATAGCCACTTATCTAACACTCGTGGTGAGATAACTTACAGTGAAGACGCCACTCGCCCATAACGTCCCACTGACGGTCAGCAGCTAATTGATAACGACCAACAAACTTGATATGGTAAATAGTTCCCAACGCTCTCAAACTCCAGTTAAGCTCGCAAACTATCAGACGTGTGAAGCATTGGGATCGGGAGGTTTCTTTGAGAACAAAGTTGGAACATGTGCGCCACAAGGGTTTATCATAATATCTGTTGTCAAATGTTACGGCTGCTCCGGGATACACCCCACTAACTTTGTGACCCCGATTTACTTTCTTTAGGACGGGATACCAAGTTTTTCAATTGAGAGAAAAATGCTGTTTGTTTTTCGCTCCGTAAATCTTGAAGACGAGACACTTTGGCATCCATCTCCATTAAGTGGAATTTTCATCTTGATTTAAATGATTTTTAGAAAAATATCGACATTGTCTTCTGTAATAATTGACATAAACTACCATCAATCAAGGTAAATACAGTGAACAGCTATAATCTTCTTAATGAGAATACTTAGCGTCAGGTAGCAAAAGGTGATAGGCCACATTAGCATAAAGAGATGTGAACTAATTAGCTATGCTTACTAACGGGCCGCTAAATGCTGGCGTGTATGTGGTGAGGAGTGACAGAACGATTTGTTTTGATCTCTTTAGTTTCATGGTCACTTAGTATACTACTTATTTATAAGTAACAATCTAATATAATGCTGTTTTTTGTATGTAATTCGTATTTTACTCCTGAACTTGAATTGATGTGATCAACTGCTACGTTACGTTTGTAAAATACTAGATATAAAGAAAGTCAGACAATTCACCACAGTGGCCTATTGGCTATACACATCATATCAAGCCTCGTAGATTATTACAATATTCAAATCCAAAAGTTAATAAAACGTTCATAACAGCTTATAATAATTTACTCATCAAAATGTTTCGCCCACTAAAATAATATCAACGGTATAATTATTTTCGGACGTTCATACATGTCAAGTCGTAAGAATATTAATTTTTTGTCTTAATTAATGTAAATGCTCAGTGGATTAGAAACAAACTAGTTTGGGTGCCATAAATATTCCATCCATGGAGCCGCGCGTTGGCGCCAACACTCCACACACCACAAACTTTGATATTTCGCTTTACTTTTTTATTTTAGTAAAACTGCACTGTTAGAAAAGAAGAATGTGATAAGATTTTTTATATTATTCGATCTCATTTAAGTTTAGAGCACTTTTGAACTAGCAGCTTTTCGTAATCAAATTCTTTTTGCATTTCATACTGTAAGACAGTAGAAGTTGGAAATTCATGATTTCCGCGCATCAATGCCTCAGTAAGCTAAGCAAGCTTCTAAAAACTTGACTTCCATATCTTCCAGAACCACAAACAGGCTACAAAATGCTAAGCAACAGCACACATACACACAAAGCTCGTGTACATACAGGCGTGTGTCTGTGTGCATCCCCAGGCAAGTCGTCCGCATCGATCCGTGTGTAACAGGATTGCGATCGTTTCATTTACATTTTATTCGAGCCGCAAAACACTGCGGTAATTCAATCGAGCGCCGAATGCGTGCGAATTGATAGCGACGACGCGGGCAACGCGCGGTGTCTCTACTAGCGGGGAAATCAAGCGTTCACTGATAACACTGACTACCTATATTTTGCCGTTTACATCCCGTGGAACAATAACATGTAGGTATAGGTACTTAAAAAGGGTATCAGTGTTTTCTTTTTTCATCTTTGTGTGTCAAAAAGTTACAGCCAGGTGGAACTGGATAGTTTTGTTTACAGCAATTTACATAATTTGTATGTTTTGCAAGTATGTAATTTTACTTCTGCCAACAATGTTTACTAGCTCGTATTATCGTTAGAATAAATTAAAGTCGCTGACAGTGACATCACACCCTGATAGCTTAGATCCTCGCCTGTATTGGTATCTGTTTACAAAAGCTGGGACACCGCGGCTCGCGGCCATTCCACGCAAATCGGCGCCACTCGGTATCGCACGACGCGACGCGGTACGACATCGTGTTTCTAGTTACAGGGATCAGGTGGTTTCATAACGAAACAAACACCACCATGTTTATAAATAACTAACGATATTCTTCAGATACAATTGCAATTATTTCCAAATATGATACCTATCAAAAAATATAGGATAAAGAAGCATAACTCCGGAATATTTTGTAATGTAGTTTCTTACATCAGTCAGCACAAAAACTCATTTCTCTAACAGCGCTGTATTGACGTACACAATACTGGTTAAGTAAAGTACTTGTCCTGAAACAAAGACTAAACGAGATCCGATGTTAGTTAGTTCCACAAAGGAAACCAACAAATAATCACAATAAAAGTGAGGAGAGCTCTCAGCTTGATGAATGTTGCGATTACTCGATGTCTGAGAGTGCGGCGCACGGCGGCGGCCGGTCAATTTGTGAGAGGGCTACATCTCATAACATTAGGCGGGTATCTGCTGGCTTTATGGCATTTCTATGGCAACCGTGACCCTTCTGAAGGCACAAAGATTTACTAGGGGTGGAGCACACTCGACCGGTAAAGAAATCCATTGCAAAAATAAAGCAATTTTCTTAACAAACTCTCGAGCTACAATACTTTCTGTCTATTCCCAAAAAGGTACGTATTACACCGTATAGAAATAAACCTCAACTGCATAAACAGCCATATCCGGAACAACTGGCACTGGGTCATACAAATATTTACTTCGTACGGGATTCGAAGCAATCCGGCGAGAAGTTGCGCAAGTTGTGAACACTACCAACAACGTACTGTTAACGTACAAATAACTTGGATCACTTCATTTTAGTACCAAAATGCCAATGCAAAATAATAATTCATATGAATTTAATTAAGCTTCATCATCATCATCATCATCATCAGCCTATCGCAGTCCACTGCTGGACATAGGCCTCTCCAAGTGCACCTCTCCATTAAGTTTACATTTGTCGAAAAGAAAAAAAGCAAAGTGGTTTTCTTTTTCTTATAATTTAATCAAGTTAAATAATCAGTATTATCAAAAGCTCTCAGCTAAATAAAGAAGGCAATGTTGAACTAAACCAGACCACCCATTCGCAAGAATTGATGAGCTCCAGGCACGATACTCAACTCGCATAAAGTAAAATGTGGTCAACCCAAATGAAAAAAGAAAAAATCTAGAACAACTGAGTCAATTTCGGGAAATCGTACATTGAATACACGAGTGCCAGACACGACACCCCTGAGGTCTTGTTACGCAACTTGATCGGAAAAAACCTAAACATTTTTTCGAATAAGATATCTACTAGACAAAATGCCTAATGGTGCGTCCTATGTAAGAGATGTAGATGCGAATTTTTGAATTCGCTTCGCATAGAGTTCGCATTGATTCGCATACATAGGACGTCCGGAATCGTCCTAGTAACAAAAATATGATAGTAAAGAATATCTGAACGTGTGTTGTCTGTCAGTGCATGTAATGGCGGCTGGTGGTCGGTGGTCGTAAAGTACTGTTATCTGGGGAAGCGCTCCCGCAGGACGCGTCTGTTTCCCGTCCAGAACACGTGCGCTGTACATACAACTGCATAATGTGCAGAAGGTTCAGTTACTACAAGCTGGGACTGTAAACAATGTTCATGATTGACTTGGTTGACTTCACGATAGGCGTTTTGGTACATGTTGAGGTTAATTGTTATGTTCAAGTAGGTATAGCTTAAACTTTTTTAATAAAAAAATGTGTAAGCAGTCGTCATGGGTGATAAAAGACATATTTTTTTTCTATTAATACGTAAATATCAGTGATCCTTCTGCACGTAACTAATTTATGGACATACTTCAGTAGATATAGTATTGTATGCAAGTGCGGGGTGAGAGGTTAGACTTCAAACAAAGATTTATTGCTCTGAGTGAAGATGATATAGCTGGAGAATACATGGATTTCATACTCACAGCAACAACATCCAGTTCGTGAAGAATATTCGAATGCATCCCCTTAACTTATAAACGCGAAACATCAGAATACCACAAATAGGCTTTTTATCAGTTTGAAAAGTAACTAATATTGGTTAAAAATACATTAACGGAAATCTTACATATCTTGAATGAATGTTATGGTGTGGTTACATAAAGTATTTCTGTTGCGCCATGTGCGCGATAGTTTACGAGCGAGTGCATGCTGCAGTTAACGATATGCAATGCTAGCGTGAACTCCGCAATATTAAGCTATTGACTCTTAGATGCAAGCTTTCGTAGAAATATATTTGATATAGGAAAATTGGAAAGTGAATGTTTTCCGTTACCAGAGCAAAATAAGGTATGTTGATATTAGGTACACATTTTGACCTAAACTTTCAAAAGACTTCCTCGTATTTTAGTCTTTAATCCATAAATTAACGTAACTCGAAACTGTTTTCGAACCTTCGAAAATGTTTGAATAGTCTTAAATTAGAGCTAAATGGCAAGAAAGCTCGCGACAGTAACAAGTTAGGCCGAACACTCAAACCGGGGCTAAGTTCGTGGAGTCTGACGCCAGCAACCGCCAGTAAATCTCACACGCACACTACTGCACGTCGGTAAATGTAACTCGCGCTTACCACTGTTTGAACGATTAACTGCGGTTAATTATACTTTTAGAAACGGTGCCTGCGGAACATCCGTACACTTATTTTATAAGCTAACTCTGCTACAGCATAATATTTGGTCGTTTCATGTATTGGTGTTCAAATTGATTTACTTCGGTTTTTGTTCAATACAGGTTCGAAGAGATGATGTCACACGATATTATTGTAGGTAGTGTGATACATTCAATGATCTAACCACTAAAGTATGAAATGCTGCGCGACAGACATCAAAGCTACATATGTATCTATAGTTTTTATTTAGCAGTGAAAATTAAAGTTATAAGCTCTGTCCACAATTATTTTGTCTTCTCTCTGATTACAAGTACTCGCGCGACCTCATAAAAAATCAGCATATAAAGTTGGTAGATTGTAATCGGGGACATATCGGTACGGACCAGTTGGAGGAGCGCCGGGACAGGCGGCCAGAGGTAATGCAATATATTATGGAGGGCATGGGCGCTCGCGCGTGACCGACACCCCCCCCCCCCCCTCACGCCTGCCGCGACCTCACCCCCGCAGAGACCACAGAATGCAGCACATTGCCAGCTCATATTGGATTTACTGCTGTCATGTGAATTGTGCATTTTGTAGACCCTTGCGGAACTGCTCGCGTGGGACGACAAGAAAGTAGGTAAATTATTTTATATTTTTCAAATTGGTTGAAATCTACAGTTTTACATGTGAAGTGGCAGCTAGTACCTAAGTGATTAAAATAATTATAACTAGGATGGGCCAAAAAATTATGATAGACGGTGAAAGTAAGTAAAAGGTGCATTTTAACTTGAAATGCTACGCCTTGTTTCAATATGGTTTAACAGGCTTCTAAACGTAAATAAACTGCAGTACAAATTGCTACTGTATTGTAAGTTTTCACAACGCTCTCAACTCAGATATAAAAGCTTGTAAGTGGCTACTTCTTGCGTACAACTTAGTTGTTAGCGCTTTTTATTTCCAAGCCTAGGAGTAGCTCTAAAGTAGGTCTTAGAGTTTTTAGTATACTAGGTACAGCAATAGTTTCAGCTGCCTTTAACTATTTCACTCACGATGTTCATGTCAGCCGTAGGACTTCGATAGACCTCCCCCATCCAATGTTTAATGCTTCGTACAATACATATGACGGATTTAATGTCGCTTGTTACATAAAATGATCCATTAAACTTAACAGCAGCCGCCCAGTTGAGTGTTAACGTTACCATAGCAACGGATGTGCAGTAACTCCTCACTTCCCAGTATTTGCTCAGCGTGTGTTTGCTAGTTGTCGCTATTTTCACGTGCAGCGGCGGAAACACTTTGATGTGAACAACTTTATTGATCTCTTCCGCTTACGAATAGTTCGTTTTATTACAACTTCTATCTTTGAGTCGCGAAGCTTCGGTTACATCTGTCGTGTCTATTAATTAATAGCTAGCATTAATTAGTCACAGCGTGAATTTTAGGGGATATTGAAATTAAGTGCATTCTTTGAAATCGAATCTTTTAATGTTTCCTAGTTTTAGTGGATTACCTGAAGTTTATTTGGAGTGCTAATGTAGATACGGAGAAAAAAAATAAGTAGTCTATGAGTTATTTATAGAACGAAATTACATACCATTTTTTTTCCCAAAACTAAACATCATCTCGGACTATTAGTTAATCAATGATTTTTCATTATTTCTCTCACGCCTCCTGACACACGCGTTGATCGCGCACTATTTATCACAATTCTCCTAAACACAGCTCTGACAAGTGGATCATCTTTTACTCAAGTCACTGTTAATTCCCCCACATGCAGTACTTAAAGCTAAGTAATAAAAGTTAATAAACAAGTGACGTCACAGGCTTATTGACTGTTTTACGACGATGTTCGGCTAAGGAGTTGTGAAACGCGCGGGTTCCGGTTCGAATCCCGCGATTATGTCTTTATGGCAGACGTTATTTGTTTACCGAGTGATACTTGTGTAATGTCATCTTATTGAGATAACGGAGGTGTGTAATGTGTGCAGATACTTAAATAATACAGTAGGTACCTATGTGCATCGCTGAAGAAAGAATGACTCGTGATGGCAAATCGATTGCGGTAAAATTTGAGAGCTATTTAGCCACATGCCTGAATGTTTAGTAGATACTATCTTGAATATAAAGTAAAGAGTTTTTTAGGTATATAAACTGGCTATCAGTTCTTTCAACATTTTACACAATCTTCTCCTGTAAGTATGAACATTGCTGTAATCTATACATGTAGCTATAAACAAAACAATTAAGGACCTCCTCCGCTTGTTTGAAATATATAAAAAAAGGATAGCATTAGTGTAGCTACCTAGTAGCTAGATATATGATGCACCGCACGCACGCCACATCCGGCCGCAGTCGCACCCCACCTGTTTACACAACACCGCGCTGTTTGATCTGCACCACTATACGGATAACACACAAACTATTTATTTGTAAACCCCGAATAAACAGTTTGTTACTTATTTCTGTGTTGCGTTTGCTTGTGTGTCGATTCCGTGTACGTGCGCTCAGAAAGTTTCATCAAAAAATTAACTAAGTGCTTCTAGGACTCAGTAGTTTCTTCTATCATGTGGACGAATAGAATATTTCGATGATAGATAAAAGCTAGAAAAATATTTGGACATCGTCCACAGAATATGCCACAGTGAAGAAATTGGTAGTGGATATTGACATTTACAATAATTATAGTTTTATTTCTCAGCGTTATTACTGTTTCAGTAGTAACTAATTGCTTTCATCTGGTTTTCATAATAAATGACCTACGAGTAAATAGTTTCCCATTCGGGAGTATACCTTCCTAATTAAGCACATAATGGAATAGTCCTGATCTTATAATGATACTGTTTACTACGTTCGTTATACAAGTCAAATGATATTTGTTTCCATTACGTTAGTTGATAGAAATAAGCCGCAGAAACGAGAGTGTTCAGTAATTAAATACATCCTGAAGCTTTCACTGCATTACTCTGCTTTATTAACGTGATATTGTGTTAGCTGTGATATTATATAAGCCACTATGAGTTATTACATTATAATATTATATTACATAGTACATACACGTAATGTTTATCAATCTCTTGATACCTTTTTATAACGTTATTAATAACGAAAAACTTCATAGGCTCGTGTTAGGCTTAAAATTCGAAATTGAAAACATGCTACCACTTTGTTTTTGTCTCTCCGTTCTATCTACAGTAATATCATCATTTGTTGAGGCACATGTGCCTTCCTCATTACAGAACTGAATCTACGATACAAGATTTCCATTCCATTTCCACATTCTCTCACTGCTACTGACGCAATAGCACCTCCTTTATGGTATAGCAAAAAATAATTACATCACTTGACGATACAATCTCCTTTCACGAAATTTAAACATTGAAATAAAATACATAAGTAATGTGACCTGTAAACCCTTCATAATAAACGTCCTTCATTACGGGTGTTCACATTCAATTTCCTTTCCAAAAGAGTGCGGCTCAGTTTTCAATAGATTTCAATTCAATAATATTCACGTGGTAGTACATTACAACGGCTCTATGAATAGGCTCTAAAATACCATTTCAAATGTATGAAAAATCCAACAAAACTCTGTGACCCGTATCACGTGTCTAATAGAAAAGCCTACGATTTCGTGTAAACGTCCGTATTCGTAGGTAAAGGGTAAAATATTAGTGAAATACACCGGTTCGCTGGTTGTAGGTCGAGTCCCTTTCAGTGTATGAAATAAAACCTCGGCTAAATGGTTTTCACCCCAATTCCTTGTAGCTTTATAGTCTATTGTTTGTTGCGACAATCAATCACCAGTAAATCAAAAGATTACGAGTGAAATGGCTCTACATACAAAAATGAAAAATACTTATCAAACAACAGGAAATCGGATGAAAAGGTTAACAAACAAACATTAAGATTTTAGAGCCTACAAACATGACTTAATGAGATCGGAGTAGGCCCCTTGTTCGATATCTAGTGAGGTGCGTTCGGCGGCTCCCCGCGGACCTATTATTCAATTTGTAGCTCCCAGACATCTGTGTGCGGTGGAATTTATAATTAATGCCAGATACCGACCAATCAGCGACGATTAGCCGCATTCTTACCGAATAATTTATTGTCTTTTGTTTTTGCTTCCTTCATTACGGAAATTGAATTTGTGAACGAGATTTTAGGGGTTCACTGAATGCGTAAATTAAAGAGATTACAATTTTAATTGTTTGCCTTTGAGGTATTGAAATATCAAATTTCTTAAAGTAAATAGATCCGCTTCTTCCCGTCAACTTGAAAATACGGTGACATTTTAGCGATTTATTTTTGTGGCGATGTCTGTCCGCATCACGCGACACAAATCTTACAAAAACTTTACACGCTCCACGGTAACATTCAAGGTAAAAAATATATGTAAAAATAATCAAAGCCATGTTTTACGATGTGTGCCGGGCGAGGGTTCCCAGAATTCGGCGGTTTTTCGGCGCGTTATCGGGTTACGCCATATTAAACGGTTAATTAACCGAGATTGTCTTACAACAGATATTATTAAAACTTTCATGTATCTCAATGTAGCTCAGAGAACATAAAATGTGTATAAATTATATTTAAAAAGTAATATTTGCATATTAAATAATATTTTCATAATAATAAGAGTCATATTTATTTTTGTAATAGAGTGAATGACATACGTGTGAATTTTAAGCATAAAGCCAACAAACAATAAAAAGCTTACGTCCAGTGGGAGGTGTCAAAGCTTATAAATCTGTCACCAGAGTGGAACAGGATGTGAACACTTTTATAAACTATTTTAAGTTTATTACTGAGGAAAAAGCACGAACTATCAATTAAGTGCTTCCTCTATGGATATGTTTGGACAACAAAACCATAGACGATGATAATGTTATGTTACTGCGGCATGGCAACTAAATCACGTAGACCAGGATTTACAAAACAATAGAATGTTTAGAAGTCCGTGGTATTTAGCATTTTCCGCAAACAATAAGTGGTCATTGAATAAAGCTGGGTACAATGGCAGAGGGACAATGATGGGCATCAGAACAGACGAGCGGGACTGCGGCGTGCGACGCGTCGTAAAACAACAGATATGTACGAGCCAACAGCGCTAGCGTACGGAAATGTGGCGATGTTCATGTCTGCTTGATGCAGTTTCGCACAAGCATCTTAAGAATGCTGGATTCCTCAACTATTGCTTACAAGGTGGTTATTTATTGAAGTTTGTCTAGTTTCTGGTGCCGTTTTCATTAATGTTACCTATGTATTTTCTGATTAGGTTTAAAAAAATATGATGGAGGGTAAGGAATATCGGTACTTTTATTGGTTTTGTAATTTCTGCAAATCTATATTATTATAAGGCATTCATATATAGGGTACTTACGTTTTATTACTGTGTTACAGAAAGCTTTCATTCATGACGTTTATGCAAATAGAGAAAAGCTCGGTTTACTATTCAAAAAGTAATCACAAATTATGATTTTGTGTACAAATATAAACAGTCAAAGGGACAAAAGAGGAGTGTACAATAGCTGCTAAACAAAACGCTGTCTGGACACAAAGAGAGCTGTAATTAAACGATCAGGTAGACAGTGCAGCGGGAGCGAGACCACCCGCCTCTATTGTGACACTTTTTGTACAGTCCGCAAAAACAGAGGACTTGAATAAACACTGACTAGTTGGACCAATATATACATTAGGGTGGAGCGAAAATGTATGGAGCAAAAAAAAAATCGTTTTTTCTCAACGGAATAGGGATGAAAAGTTGTCTTATAATATTCAAAACAAGTGTACAAAATTTGACTTACCAGTCGCAATATTTTGAGGTGCCCCAGAGGAGATGAAAATAAAAAATATAAAAAAATCCAATTTTTCTATTAATTGCAAAAATTAAACATTAAAAAAGCAAACTTACATATCAAACTGTTTTTTCGTATTAAAAGTAGGCATTCGTTTACGCGAAAGCAGTGTCGCTCTAATGAAACCGTCTCTTTTATTATCTCCACAAACTGCATTTGATGCTTCTGTCACCAACTTGATGCAGCGCTCTACTGCTTGAGTGTGACATGGAAAATCAATAATCTGACATATGCTGAGACCGTTCTTGACCACATTTTTCAAGGTTTCAATAATGCCAACATCTTTCAAGACAGAAGAAGCTATAATAGCAGCGGCTCTATCCGAAACTCCAGTACGATCGCATGCAAGAGCTAATGAGGTTAAATTCAATCGTTTTTTTTTATTAGGTGGCGAAGCTTTATGTTTTACCTGTTCTGGGTTTTTATACTGAGGACTAGTAGATGGCACAAGCAAACTATCGCATGAGCTGCTGCTTTCTGTTACAAAATCATCAGTCAATGAACGAGAACAACAAGGTTTATCAAAATAGTTTACCTCTCTACTGCGATATAAAGCTTTTTCTTTTCTTTCTTGTTTTTTCTTATTTTTGCCGCTGTAGCCACATCGACACCGCCTATCATCATTTTTCTGGTCGTTCTTTGATCCAATAAAAAAACAACTTCCTCCTTGGGAATGCGACATTCTTTAGGACAGTTACAATCCGATATAACTTTGCATTTGCAGCTACAAATATCAAAGAAACTATGAGAGTCTGATATGAATTTATTATTTTTTTCTTGGTATTTAATGTCCGTTTGACGGCCTCGATATGGTTTCATTAAGCATCTGTATTTGTCATGATAAACGCGAATCAATTGTAGGATTCTTTTGAAACTTACAGTTGGCAGCGACGATTTTTGCCATATTTATAAAACTTCTTGAGCCAGCCTTTCAGATATTTCATGAACTGTTGGCTCTTTTGTTGCTATATCAGGCTTCAATTCATTTTTGATAAATAAATAATATTTCATAATGTCGTTGTAAGTTGGTAACTGGGAAACAGGTAACTTTTCTGGCAAACCAGAGGCAGGACAGCTTGACATTTGTCGTGTTTTAACTTGCAACATATTTCTGTAATTAAGACAAAGAATACTTTTAATAGTACTACGGTTATAACCGAAACTGCAAGTTTTGAATGTGAAAAATATTACTTACAATATATGTATTTGTTCCCAGCCGTCAGATTCGATGTGTCAAGTACCTAAGTGCACGACAAACAAGTGAGCTCGTGTACGCGCGTAGTTGGCTAATGCCATTTCTTTGATGTGAGGGAGTGAAATAAAAAATACCCCTTCCCCGCACCCCGTTACCTACCGATCAGAACAAACACGTTTCCAGTTGAATCTTGTTTAGTTTACACTAATAAAGCATCGCTAAGAATATAATTCCGAGTTTATACAATGTTTGCGATTTTATGGAATTTGCGCAAATTTTCAAAACTTTACGATGATGGGGGCACCTCTAAACTTGACGTAAACAAACTGAGCTTTCTCGTATTTAGTAATGACCTAAAATAGCAACTTTATACAGGTATGCCGAAGCAAAAATTCAAAAAAAATAAAATCGCTCCACCCTAATATACATGTTGCATTACCTGTTGCACCTAATGAAACTCGTCTCTCACTCGTCGCAACCGCAGATACAACCGAGCACCGCGAAGCCGCTTAACAGGACAAAACAGAAGAATTTCTCCATACAGCTATACAAAAGCATACAGTTGCATACCAGAGGTAAGCTCCCACGATTTGTTACGAACAATAAACTCGAACTATTCACAGGTCAATCACACCTCACTACACGCCGGGTTACACCACAGACACGGCGTGATCAAACAATCAATCACCACGACGACGTCACCGATTGACACGCGCGTCACTAATACTCGTGCTGCGCCGCAGCGGCGTGCGTGCCTCTCGAGAGCCTGAGCGCGACTGAGCTTGCAGAGATGCTAACAAACTCGTTCTGAGCTCTACTAAAGCCTTCACGGTAAGTGGCGCAGGCACAATGGGAAACGCGAGCGCCCGCGCACCTGTGTCGTATACTCTTCTTTCTTTTTAATTTTATAAGGCGTCGAACTTTTCTGCGAGCGGACGAACGGTTGATGACCCTAAACAGAAGTCCCTAATGATAATTTAATGGGACCTCAACCGCCATCGATCGAACAATTCACATTCAATGTTAATGGTTATTCATTTGGCAAGCAATCAGCGGCGACTTTATTTCAGACAAAGTTACATAGCATAATGGTTGGTAATTCATCAGAGCTTTTTTCTGTCGGTCGTCTGTACGCGGCGGACGTATGAATGGGCGGACGGACAGCTAGATGAAGCTGACGATAGCGGACGTTTGTGAAACTGCACTGTTTACTATTTGGGAGGCGGTCGTGAGGAATGCGCGGCTCTCCCCGCCCCGCGGCCCCGGAGTGCGTCGTGCAAGGTCGCGCGCGGAGGTATGCACGGCGCGCGACGCACTGCACTGCCAAAACATAAGCAACCACAAAAGGTCGACTTCCAAACCGAACAGTATAAGCTTCTGTGGCACGTGGAACTTTTGCAGCTGTAACTTGGCAGTGACATGTCGACCGGTGGGATCACGGAATACATAAGAAATACCGAGAACATCTGATCGATGACAGTCATGACTCGCGACTAACGGATTACAACAAACCGAAAATTTACAACGTGTCAGGGGAGTGAGGATCGATTGCTCTCGAAATAAACATGTCGACAAAGTTAATCCGATTACAGAAATAAAGACAAGTTTTGTGAGCAACAACAGTCGCACGACAACAAGACAAGTAAATATTAATGGCCCATTCACGTGTTTATTATTCTTGTGAGCTTATTTTCGACGTTTAAAGCTTTGAAAATATATTAACTGACAAAATCACATTAGTAGCCCAAATACTCTCGAATGTGTTTTATATCGAGGACTATGGAGCTTAAAGATCATACGTCAGTATTTGAGTTACGTTGGAGCAATAACATCGAATATTGTCCTGGAACACAAACCTATCTGATTAGAGAATAAAGTTAAAGCCTGAAGAGATAATAAAGAAGAGATGATCGGTATAGACAAGTAAGTCAAGATGTTAGTGAGAATAATAACCATCTGGAAAGCTTCTAAAATCCGAGCAATCAAAGTAGAGAGTTTATTAATCAAGGAGAGAAAGTACTGTAGCAGATTACCTATTTCATAAAAATGCTCCAGGACAGCATATTTAAGAAATCCCAACCAGCCCGTGACTCAGTTATTTCAAATAGAGTATGAATGAAGTGTATGATAACTTCACAGATAAGCACTACACTTTTAAAATTATGAATCTTCTTTCACCTCTGCATCTCGTGCACATCCACACAAAACATTCGCTTCTTACATCTCGCTCGGGAGATCAGACAGCTGATACGCTCAGTTTCTCTCACTCTCCTATTCCGTACACTCATATTATATTCAAGCAGCATATTCAACTGTACAGCTTGTGAGCTTGTCTGCAGATACTCTGATACCATTGTATGCGGCAGCGAATTATGGCGCAGATCAACTGCACTATTTGTATAGTAGCAAGATTTTATTCGCGAAATAGGCAAGCGGCGTCGGATTTATTGCAGACCCACTGTTTTACCCGCATTTGTTGTATTATTGTGTCAAAGAAGTTCTAAACTGTCTTATGCAGGTAGAGGTTTCAGCTTAAATGAATTCGCAATACTAGCAACGCAAGATTCCTGGTGTAACGTCAAGAATCTAAAATATTTCCACAGCTTGACCAATTTAGCTTGAAAAAAGTCGTGGTGGCCTAGTGGGCAAAGAACCAACCTCTCGAGTATGAGGGCGCGGGTTCGATTCCAGGTCAGGCAAGTACCAATGCAACTTTTCTAAGTTTGTATGTACTTTCTAAGTATATCTTAGACGCCAATGACTGTGTTTCGGATGGCACGTTAAACTGTAGGTCCCGGCTGTCATTGAACATCCTTGGCAGTCGTTACGGGTAGTCAGAAGCCACTAAGTCTGACACCAGTCTAACCAAGGGGTATTGGGTTGCCCAGGTAACTGGGTTGAGGGGGTCAGATAGGGCAGTCGCTCCTTGTAAAGCACTGGTACTCAGCTACATCCGGTTAGACTGGAAGCCGACCCCAACGTAGTTTGGGAAAAAGGCTCGGAGGATGAGCTTGACCAATTTAATTAAAGTTACATTGGTAAAAAACTTTGGTATTCCAAACAGTTTAACCTAGTGAACCCAATATGGGATTAGTTCCAGCGGATCATGACTCTACGAGTCGTGACGAATGCAGCCGTCGCGTCGCGCCGTCCTCCGTCATTAGCTGCGTCTGCGCATCTACTGACATTTGTCAAGCGGCTATTAGGCAATTAGATCCTGATTGTGAGATAAACAGAAGAATGTTAATTGGTCTAATTTTCATGGCTTCTATTTATACCGCCATAAAATTGGTGTTTAGATATTATAAGAGATATGGATGGAGCATAAATGTAGGTTAAAACCATTTACTTCGATCATCGTGCATCGATTTAAATCTGTTATAAATACTAAAGCCAAGTAGAAAGTTCGCGTATACTCGTAAATATCAATAAATATATAGCATTAGATGATCGGCTGAAACTTAATAACGGGTTGTTGATGAGAAGTGAGGCCTGATGATGTCGTGTGCGTTTATCTGTTGGCGGGAACTAGTCCGCTGGATCTGAGCTGCAGCGACCGCTCGGAGTTATTGGGACTCTAGTGCATTCACCTGGCTGTGCCTGGTGTAGCTATGTCTATAGTGGTAAAAGGTTTTAAGCAGGTATTTTTTTACATTCCTACTGTAGAAGATCAAGTAAAAAAACTGATAAAACAATGTTATGATTTTAACAATTCACTTTATCTTTGGCGACTTTGGCTTCTATACCGAAAACTTTAGTGTTTCTCTCCACAACTTTCAAGAATTGTTATGAGCTTACATACTTAACCCTACCAGATAAAGTCCCAGCAAAAGTTGGTGCAACAAACAAACAGTGCAATATCCTTAGGCTTAGCGACAGTGGTGCATTTCTTAAGCCGCAGGTGGAGTCGCAAAGTTGCGGCGACACTCGCACACAACTTGCTCTGTGAACTACTTGACACTAGGCACCCTATAGGGCTGCAGAGCGAACGCCGCCATTTCTTGTGACTTATGTGTTACATTGTCACTAAGAACTTGTGCGAAAACTATTCAGAGATGAGACCCCACTGAATAAACCAACAGTCTGCTAATACCTAAGTAATAGACAAAAAAAAACCGTTGACACTCAGAAGAAACAAGATGTTAAGAATTTTCAATCGAGACAGTTCGACTAGGAGCGCGTCAGAGGATAACCCGTAGTGAAAAAAAAACGACACAAAATAGTACCTAAGTAGATACATAATTTAAATACAAAGTCAGTCGAAACAAAGTGGACACGTATCTTATCCTGAGCACAGTTCATTTGCTTCTCTCAGCGGTTTCCCGGCGAGCGCTGGGAGCCGTTCGGTTTTATTTCGTTCCTTCTTCAATATTATCGTGTTACACACAAAAGGAACGAGTGCCGGCGTGTCAAGTATTTTATCACCGTTTCTTTAACAAAAACTACAACTAAGTAGTATCTCGTGTTAACAGGACCTTTGTTTATCTTAGGTTAAACTACTGTACTTGACGTATCTAAACAGTAGATATGGTCAAAGTAAAGAGGTGACGTCGGAGAGGCAAAGTTTTTGACGAGAACTATACTTTGGAATAACTGAAGAATTGCCATCATATAATACTTGTAAAGAGAATAAAAAGAATTTGTCAACAGGGTTCCTTCAACAGCGCCCAAGTTAAAGTGAACTATATTGCTGAGGCAGATAGTGCAGTTTCCTTCCTTCCCACGCTCGCTGGTGACATGATAACGTTAGCTCACGGAGCACTATCGGCAGTAGTTGTCGCTATCACAACGTGAGGAGTATCAGCCAGTTCAATGAATGAAGTGCTACTTTATAAACGACATATTTTTCGCAGCTTCTTTGTCGAAGATTTTTCCAGCGTGGGTTGAGTTCTGATACTGAGATTAACTTCCAGCAGATACTGGGTACTTACATACCCAGGTAAGGATGTGTCCTATCAAGATGTAAGCATTTTATGCTTTCCGATCTGGTGACCGTTGGTCGAATACCTATGTATATAGATATAGATGCTTATTCGTAAAGTTGGACAATCATTAATTTCTTACTTATCATAAGAAGAATATAGCCAAGCATACTAGAATATAGACCAGTTTATAATAAGTTATGAATGTCCGTGTTTATGTATTGGCACGTCTGACAATAAAGTAATGCTCTTGTATTCGCTATGTATGAGTATGAATGCATGATCTCTTCATGTGTCGCATTTAGCAAATACCAATGTTAAAGCTTTCAGAATTTACTCTGTAACATTAGACGACATTTCAACAAACACAAACAAGATTGCAATTAAAACAGATATAAAATTAATTCTTTAGATACACCTAGTAATGTGACACAATTGTCTGTCTTCAAAGAAGGTATTGTACAATGCAATGCTCGTGTCATCAGTAATTCATATGGTTCAGTGCATTATTATTCGGCGGAGGCGGGCGACGTGCGGGCGACGTGCGGGCGACGCGCGGTGAACGCAATGTTATCTCCCGTGACCCCGAACTTCACGCCACCCATAAATACTTGAAAGACGTGCGTTCGTACTTTCTCCACAACTTTCAAAGTATTGACTGCTTATTTTGCTTCCTTTTTGCTTAATTTATAATTACATATCGTGACTGCGATTGACGATCGCGATTGGCGATTGACGTGACTGTCTGGAGAAATTATTTACTCGCTGATTAAAATATTGAGAGCTTACTAATGATTATGTTACCGAGGTAGCCAAATAAATAAATACAAGGGACTTTTAACCATTCGAAACTTAATTACACTTTCTTGAACATAAAAATGGCACAGGAGAGCACAAACGTAACGTGTCCAGAGCGATAGACGCCACACAGAAACTAAAGCAATGAAAGTTGCAAATGTAACAGCAACAGTGCAACGAAACAAAATTATACATTCAGCCATGTTTGTTCTCGAGTCTTGTTCTCACAAGCCACTGTGATGTAACATAGCCAGCTGAGGGGTACCAGTGATATTCAAAGCAGAAGCCAGTAGCGTCCCCGACGAGATGTGATGCAGAAAGTGTCGGGTTTACCAAAGCCGCGAGTGTACCCACCGCCGAAGCTCGCGTACAATTTGCATACGCGAGATACTGTTGCACTGCTTTGTCGTAGCTTTATGATTCTTGCTTCCTATATCATGTGGCAAATAGCGAACATAATATACTGTAGTTAACAAAGCGAGTTTCAAAATCCTGAACTGAACAAGTAACCTGGTTAAAAGTCTGTTCTGCAGGTTTTTTGTTACCCCAATATTTATGGGAAAAAATGCTGCAAAGAGTTTTTGTTCATCATGGCTACCAGACTTGAATGGAAGTGGAAAACTAAAGGCTGGTACAGAACAAAGTAGGAAGAAGAGCAAGTACTTTTGGGACGAATTGATTTGACTTCAGGCTCTGGACTCTGGAGGAACTGCGAGCGAGGTGTATGGTATCAGCAATATGAGCAGACCTATGCTCGGAAATAAGTTGGTCATCGTCACTGAGTGGGCTGTGTTTTACCTGGTCGGGCGTGTCGGTCTGGAAGGCGTGGCAGTAGTGGTGCGGCGGCTCGGAGCGCGGCTCGCGCGCCACCAGCGCGAAGAGCGCGCGCGTCGCCTCACACGTCGCGTACGAGATGCGGCGCAGCGCGTGGTACATGCGCACGCTCTGCAACAACCACACTATTGTACCACTAATACATGACCTTAGTATATGTCGCTCCCGCTGTGGGTAGAACGACCAATCTGCTTTCTGGAAATATGCTACCTTAAGAGCCTTCAATAACACTGTCAACGACGACTGTAAGCAAATAAGCCCTACCACTTATGTTTTCAGCATTTCCACATCATCATCCTTGCTACTTAAATTAGTTACTCACGGAGTTATAATGAAATAAGAATGAGGTGACAGTTACCTGGTCGTCGGGGTCGCATACTTTGACCCCCGAGAGCGCGACCACCACCAGCACTGGGACCGCACGCCCGTTCTCCTGCGGACCAACAAACATCACCGTTATAAGCTTAGGTATAGACCAGTATATACCAAGTCTTTAATTAACAAAATACAGCTGGTTTACGTGTTAAGTGTGGTAATAACTGTGCCTAATATTCACTTAGTCGTCATTAACTAACACGAGAAGGTTAAACAACTCATGAGGTACTAAATGTCAAGCATTTTAATATATGTAATAGGAGAAGTAGGGAAACCTATATGTATACGAAATTAGCTGTAAATTATAAAACCTATCAATATGGCTGGTGAGAAACAAATGATTTCCTAAATAACTAGCTGTTGCGTTGTAAATAACATCTGGCTAACAACTGTCTGCTTACAAATGTTCTGTCTATTGAAGATTCTTTGAAATCTAGACGAAGCGAGGCTCTGTTATGTCGTTACATCGTATGTGAATTCAACTCTCTTCAGGGGTTTTCGTATCTACAGATATACAATTGTTCATCGTAGAACCTAGGAAAACAGCTTCTACTCAACTTCAATTAAAACTGAACCTTCAACTTCTGACCTCAAGTGCTATATTATCCTTGATTTTATTAACGCATGGCCACAGTTCACAAACAAGTTGATTTACGAAACATCATTTGTTAGTGAGAGGGTGTACCGTGTAGCCTGTGCCAATGGTGATTGTGTGAGAGTGTAGGGGTGAGGAGGGCGAGGTGTGCGGGGCGCGGGGGGAGGGGGTCCCGGCGGCTCTCATTAGGCATTTTAATTAAGAAGGACGGCCGCAAGCCGTAACGGCCACTATCTACCTGCTACACACTACATCTTTGTCAACTGATATTAAATTCTAGGCGCAAATTCTTGACCCGATTCGTGTAGCGGCATCAGTGTAATGGGAACCGTGAAACGTAACATGAAACTGTCGTGTCAAAAAGGGAACATGCCATGGACAGCAAAATGACTAGCGGAAATGTCATAACGCAAAATCACCTAAGAAAGTATAGAGCAAGAAATTATAAACTATTCCGAATTTAGTACTTTAAAGAGTACTGAAAATGCGGACGTTTAAAACCGAAAATGTAACAGCTTATCGCGTCTTACTCTCAAGTAGTGGGTGTTCCGACTCCGGACGTACATTTAAAGCGTCGGAGCCATTAGTATGTAGTAGTTGGGAAGTTTTAATGCGAACTAAGAACTGTTCTCACTGTGCTAATAACAGTTACACTAACGGACTTGAAGCACACTTGTTTTAAATTTCAATCTCGTAACCGCGGCTTGTTCCCCCGGGTGCGCGGAGATGCAGGTACGCGTGAAGTGTGAACTCATAACTGCTAACAAGACATCAACGGAACTTTGCTAAACAAGGTCCTCGAGCCCCTCGCGTCTCCAGGGACCTTGGGAGATGTGACTTCAGAAATTACTCGATTAAAATGTTTTCATTTGCTTAATTTCTTATGTGCGTCAAACGTAGCTAATGTGGCGCAGCGCAATCAGAGCGAACATATTCTCAGCCGTCGCTTTGGCAAGTTATGTCACAAAACAAAATACGTCGGGTTTCATAAGCGGTGTCGAAATTGTGACTTGCTCTATACTTAATAAGCTGCCTCACTTCAAACGATCAGGGAAAAAGTGTAAAATGTTCTCCTTTCATCATTTGGGCATAAATATGCATGGGTACTTCCCTCCTCACACGCAAAATACATTGAGGCTCTTTATTAAATATTCTTCGGCGGCAGTTTGTACCGGCACAGCTGTGTCCCCCGCATCGCTAGCACTCGCTGCTGACAAAGCAAATGAGCAATATCGCCAGGTAAAAGCCTAGGCAGCTCCGAGATACCATCTATTTTTTATTCAGTGCCATTTTTAATCAGGCCGGTGTTTTTATATTCAGCGCTAGCGAGCGATGTAAAGGGTCCCGGAGGAAGGTGCCGCGTAGTGGGCGCGTGATGGTGGGGAGGCGACGTTTGTATGTAAATCGTGAATTATTCGTGGTGCGGCTTATTGCGACCTTGGTGCTACGTTTTAGTGTCGCGCTCATCATGCCTGCCAAATGTACAGAAAAACAACCCCTTGCAAAACGTGATAAGAAACCTCCATGAGCAAACACAGGTGAACTTGAGTAGTTCAACTCGTAACCCTCGCTGTTTACACTGCTTAGAATACATTTTCACTTCGTATCTCTCGCTGATTTGTTTGATATACCGATCCTTCTGTACCTGTACGATACGCTGTATTCCTTTGCAGCAGGTGAGTAAAAAACATGTTTTGCAGTATTGCTCAGGGGCCCGATTCTCCTAATTTTACTTAAGCGCCATTCGATTGACGTTCGACTCGATTCGACTGAGACCCAATCCCGACTCGATTACGATTGAAGCGTATGTGGCATTCCGCTATTTTTTCTTTGAAATAAACGTTTTTATCCTTTTCTGTCATTCAATAATGAATCATTTTGTCTGCAAATGATTTACGATTGCAAAATGATTGTACAACAAACTACCGTATAGACCAAAATCATCAAAATAGCAGACCAATCGCACACCAATCAAATGTCAATCGAATACGATTGATCTTTTATTAGTAGCAGAATGCCCGATATGGTTAAAACTGCTATTACGATCATATTGCGATTCGATTTCTATTCGATTTTGACATTATTAACTTAGGAGAATCGGGGCCCAGGAGTATTACATGTATATTAGTATTATTAAGAGCTCATGACTGTTGCATGGAGAGACTTGCCCTGCGGAATATGCGCTGCTGACTGTCTCAACAGCAACATACAGCAAGGTTGTTTCCTGTGATCGCAGAAATAACGATGTTAGTCGCAGATATTGACTTCGATTAGATTGACGGAATAATGGAACGCTTTTGTTGTATTTTAAAGACGTATATATACACTCTTTTGCAAAAAAAACGGGCACCTATGCGAAATCTTAGTTTTAAGGACTTTACGTGTATTTCAAATGGTTTTAATGATTGTAGTATGTTTCTAGCATCAAAAGAGTTAGCCGAGCATGCGTGAGAGTGTATTCTAAATTTGAATTTTGTACAATTGCTAAGAAATTGGTTAAACCTTGTTTTGGACTAATTGCTGGCAGAAAGTTTGTCGGTGTTTTGAAAAGTTTTTGAAGTGATTTTCAAGAAAATGATAATGCAGTTTTAATTAATGATTAATGTACTTTTTTGTTAGATCAAAACATTTTTGAAAAATTATGCGTATCTGATAAAATTTTCACCTGCTCTAAATGGGCTATACTGACGATTGATGGCAATGTTAAGAGTTTCGATATTTTAGTGTAAAGCGTTCTATTGTTTAGATATTGTACCCACGTGTTTTAAAATATCGCTTTTTCATAAATAAACACTATTTAGAAGAGTATCAGTACCTTTGGCTGCGACAAAACAAAATTATAGTAAGCAGTGCCGATCACAACCCGTCTCCTATCGGACTTTGACATTTAAAAAATACCAAATTTTGTGATAAATGTTAAAATTAACCACATGAAAAATGATGAGGAGGGTTAAAGCTATCTAAAAAGTCAAATTATTGCCTCTTTGAAGCTCTCGATAACTCCATAGGTATCGGGTTACTAAACAACGATTTAGCTGAAAGGGAGTCAAGAATTCAAAATTATTGGCCAAACGTATGTTTCTTAAGAAATGAGCAGCTAGCCAATTATTGTTATGATTTAAGCAGGAAAGTGCTGCAGATGCCTGAAAATCTCGGTTTAGGCAAGTTTATTTAATAAAATATCCGTGGGATGAAAACACGCTATTTGAACGCTCAGACTCATAGATCTTCAGAGGTCTACGGAGTTTCCCAAGAGACGAGGTTGTTTAAAAATCAGTAATTACGAGACCTTAAGACCTCGTGCTCACAGTCTATGCGCTATTTTCTGTATTTTGTAGAATTTCAAGACTTTTAAAAATGTCAAAGTCCGATAGGAGACGGTTTGTGATCGGCACTGCTTACTTTAATTTTGTTTTGTCGCAGCCAAAGGTACTGATACTCTTCTAAATAGTGTTTATTTATGAAAAAGCGATATTTTAAAACACGTGGATACAATATCTAAACAATAGAACGCTTTACACTAAAATACCGAAACTCTTAACATTGCCATCAATCATCAGTATAGCCCATTTAGAGCAGGTGAAAATTTTATCAGATACGCATAGTTTTTCAAAAATGTTTTGATCTAACAAAAAAGTACATTAATCATGTATTAAAACTGTATTATCATTTTCCTGAAAATCACTTCAAACACTTTTCAAAACACCGACGAACTTTCTGCCAGCAATTAGTCCAAAACAAGGTTTAACCAATTTCTTAGCAATTGTACAAAATTCAAATTTAGAATACACTCTCACGCATGCTCGGCTAACTCTTTTGATGCTAGAAACGTACTACAATCATTAAAACCCTTTGAAATACACGTAAAGTCCTTAAAACTAAGATTTCGCATAGGTGCCCGTTTTTTTTGCAAAAGAGTTTATTTCCAACTAAAGTAAACTTATTTTAAAACGATTTAATATTGTTTAATAGAATAGGTACCTACACAAAACAACTGCCAAGTTACTGCTAACTAAAACAGTTCTGTATAGAAAGGGTATTGCTTCCCCAGACGTCCATTGAGGTGCAATTTATCGCCATAAGCGATAGTGCACATGTGCGCACATGTGGCTGCGGTCGCCTGGTCGCCGGTCGCCACGTGTGGAACCGATCGCAGCCGTGCCGCAGGGACGCCACAAATTATACCGAAGACATTTGTGGGCACACTCCCTGTTGTCACCCTGCCCTTATAGGCTATTTCATACGAAGATCATCTCCATACCATACACTCACATTTTTATGTTTTCAACGCAGTAAGAATTTTCTATTTGGAATGTGAAAAGGGTGCTCGTCTAGGACAATAGACTGAAAAATTAGCATTCGTAAGTTTGAGTTATTGTAGAATTCATTTAACCAAATAGTTTAAATGTATTGTTTAAATGAAAAAACAAAGAAAAGCTTTACATTTCTGAACACGGAAAAAAAGCCTTGCGATTAGACAAAATATAACGGCACAAGTTGGTGTTCATCATTCAACTAACTTCTGCCGGCAAGGTTTTCTGTGATTTAGTACACGCCTGCGGGAGGTGAAGGGGGAGTGGGAGGGAGGATGACAATCATCTCGCACACAGCCGACTGGAGAGCGCTATTACCAGGAGCGCACGACACGCGGGAGATGTTGTGATCGCCTCGTTACATTCGCTGACATGCGCCACATAATTGTCTGATATCTGTCGCAGATATGACGTCACCGCGGGAACCACTTCCTCATCGTTTAGCGTTCTAAGAGCTATGATTTGTGCAATTTTTATCTTTGTATATTCTTTTTTTGCAACTTGATACTTTATAAATCAGTCGAACTCGACTTGGTTGGTTTATAAACAACTTTTTCTGTTAAATACTCTTTTTTGTTTTTGTACTTTTCAGACTCTTTGAAAGCCACTATTAATAGCCGGTTGTTTTGCTGAAAGTAAAATGTAATATTTAGCGATGCGGCGAGAGTGTGTCGGTAAAGACGCACAACTGGGACTTACTCTCAGCTTCTACTCTCTACTCAGTAACAGCTTTCACGAGCTGAGTTATAGCGCCCGAGTCATGAGCAATACGCGGCCTTTGTAATTTAGGAAGTGTATGGAGCTACCAGTGAACTGATAACATTAGATGCCGTTAGATGTTCAGTAGTTAATTTTGACTAAGCGCATTGTTGTAAATGTGTGTGCGATGTGTGCGCAGTGCGATCGGCTCCTGCTGACCGTAGACTAAATCTAATCAGCTGTTTTGAAAGCTCCAAACCTCTGCTTCTTTTAATCGAATGAAGCAGAATTTGTAACAGTAAAACATAATATGGCACTAACATTAGTGGCAGCCGCTCTCAGCTCAAGCGATATAATAGTGCGGATCCATTAGCGCGGCGCTCGAGCACCGATACAAGTTTACGACGCCACCGCCACGCCACCGCCACGCGCAGAAATATGATCACGACGAAGCGACGGATTCGATGTACGTTGGTGAAAACAGTGTCCAGGCATTTAAGATGTGCTGAACTTAAGAAAGCCACAACATCGTGCAGACTATGAGTCTGACTAGGTACTTCGGCTATTTTGTAGTGCAGTACTTTACGAAATGAGAAGAAGAATTAAAACTGCAACGATGTCGGTTTATAGGTCTAATAAAGTAGTTCAATTCAACTGGTTCGAGTTTAGTCATAGTGAACCTTCTGTTCCTACAGCTGAACGCGCATAACGCTTTACAGTCTAAATAATTACTAAGTTTATTGCTTTCCACTCACCCAGTCGGTTTCCTGCAAAAAGCAATTGTGGATGCATACCAGAATCTCGATATTTTCTGTTATAAACAGTTATGCCAGGAAACAATTTAAAACTTTTGTAATAAATAACAATCTGCTTGTAGCGAAAACAATAGGATATTAATATAACGTTAATTTAATCTTCATAGATACCTGTATATTATATCAATTAATACTTTACTTAATCAAATGATTTAGAATCAACAAAATGAAGATCAGTGAACTTCTCGTAAACTTTCAAATAAATAAATAAAATAAAACTTGAATGAACTGCATAAAATACGTGGACTGAAACGAGAGCTATCAGTATTAATGAAGTGGCGATGATGCATTCGAATCAATCGCGTCAGTCGGACTCGATCCCTGGCTACACGGAAAACCTCTCGCTCGCTAAGTATTTGCTCAAACTCGAGCGTAAAACAATTGCCGAGCGCTCCGCTGCTTAATGACGCATTGATCGCGTATTTTAATACGAGTACGCCGAGTGCACTACGCTGTACTCTCGCGTACAAAGTGCGTACAGCGCAGTCAACCATTTTCTATTGTATGGACGATCAGTCGGAGTGGCGCATAAAGCTATGTTTTTGCAAGTGGTTTGTTGATGGCAATATTCATTGTGAAGACATTCAATATTGCGTAATGGCAGTCAACAATATTATTCGTTGGAAATCTCTTAGAAATGGCAGGGAAAATCTAAGAATAAAACATTATCCCTAGCCTAAGGGATCTTATGTGGAAGTACAAAGTTTGTAATACAACGAATACCTTCGTTCCTATCACGCTGAAGTCTCCATAAAGTAAATGGAAACAGGAAGCGTAAATCACGGGAAAAAACACGACAGCCGTAAAAGTTCCGATGACAAAGGAGACGACAGAGGAAGGTTATTTTTCTTAAATTACTTTAAGAGAAAAGTACAACATTGAGTTGTGTCGTTTTGTACCCGAGCTAATTACTTCAGTCGACAGGTCGAGATGTGCGGGGCGAGGGGGAGGCAAGCGGGGGGGGGGGCTCTAGTGACACGTTACAATGGGAAAAGTTACGCAATAACAGACTAACTTTCAGCTTGACTCCGTTATCTGTGCGGTCCCAACGCTTAAATATAGCCCTTGGGAGCACGACGTAAAGTCCTTGATGAATACCGGGGTAACTGTGTGAAGTCCTCCGTCTTTTATTCGTCCGTCAGACGTACGAGATTTATGTGAATAAAACACGGGTTCGTGTTATGTTTTATGGTGGCGAACTGTAATCCAACGATAACACGGAAACGTACGGCTCACGCCATCAGAACAACGCCGGTTAAAAATAATTCTGATGTATTTGATTTACGTGTCATCTGCCCTGAACATGTTCCGGATGTCACTCATATATAATGCGTATATTTTGGCTTTTTATTGCCCAATTTTCCAATTTCACTCTGCCCTGAATTTGAACACATTTGTATGAAACTATTCGAAATCTCTTGCAGTTATGAAAGTACCAACAATAATGTTTAAAATCCTCTGGATATGGATGAGTGCACATCAGTTACACGTTCGTGTGAACCCGTTGAATGCAGCTCAATCAGCGTCGATCAGGTTTCAATCGTTAACTAGCGAACGTGACGCGTTTAGTAAATAGTTCACAAAGTATTACATGTAAAATTCATCATGTGTTGTAAAATCAAAATACTGTAAGAAGTATGTACATGTACTGCAATTAACTTCGTTGACTTCGGTAAACTCTCATTCTAGACATGACTGAATTACTTATGACAGTTTTCTGATAACAATAACATTTTTTAAACAAAATCAATACCTAGATGCCGTATCAAAATCGAAAGCTAGGCTAATTGGAAGTTGTGTTTTTCAACAAATCAACAATACACTTTGGCTTGTTACAAACTTCCTTAAATCAGTGACATTGGGCACAATAGCCACAGGCAAGTTCAATACAATGTTACATAATTGACAAGCATTGATCTACGGAAGGGTAAGGAAGGGCACCGCGTACAGTCGCGAACACTCGCGTACAGTCGCCGACAGAAGGGTCGACGTCGATGGCCATCCCTATTTATTGGAACAAATTCCGATCCCGAGCTGTAACTGAAAAAATATGTAACAGAAAAACGTAATTGCAGTTCCCCTCGGCAATGTGACTATTTGAGAAAGGGTCCGTGATATACAGCCTGCAGAACATTCCACATTATTTATATTCCGTGAACATTACAATAGGGAAAAGTATTTCTTGGTTATTGTTGATACCGTACCGTTATGAACCTAAATAGTTTGATACGTGAACAATTGTTATTGAGGAAAAATAATATACTTACTCACTTAATGTAAGTTATAACATACATCTTTTACAGACAGAGCATAGAAAATGGGTAAACTTTTTATTCTACAAAGTTGTAGAAGAAGGCATAAACTTTATCTAATTAAACTACAGATATCTAAAATACTTACCTCTTTAAAAAAACTTCCAAAGTAATAAAACTAATATCCTAAACTGTTAGAGTACGAACTCGCAACAGTTACGAAGTTTTCCGAAGTAGTGTTCGTGTGAGTTCGTCCGCGGCGGTGCGTGCGGCCCGGGCGGCGCGCGGCGCTCGACTGCCGCCCTAGCGCCCGCCCGCCCTAACCACTAGTACATACTTTACCAAATGTTTCTCAAGCAAAATTGAAAACAAGGATTTATTTTTCAAAATAAAGATTGTTTTAACGTGATTTTTTCGTGGAAGATCTTTGAAAATATTCGAAGAAACCCTGGTTTAAAAATATGTTTTTTTTGACATCTGACAAAGAAAAGTTCGGAATTAGTCAATCGCATCCAACAAATCCGTTGATGAATGACCACGACCGAAGCCTCAGCTATTTAGCAGCCAGTGGGCATGACAGCAATAATACAAGCATTCTATCGTAGGTCCATACCGCGGATAAGAAGAGGATTTATTCCGAGCCCAACATAAAACAAATCGCAGCGGACCGCCGCCCGAGCCCCGCACATCCGTCATCGTTTGAGCAAACCGACCCAAACACACTCACATGTATCATTTAATATCAATACTGTTGTAATACAGGATACTTTTATTGGTCAAGGCATATTTCTTTATTTGAAAAAAGCCAGAAGGTATAGCCAACTGAGGAGAAATTCTTCTGCTTTCACATAAAACAATAAAATTATGTAAACAAAGAGATTTATTTTAAAGTAAACTTATACTAACAGTTCTTTCCTATTTGCATTTATCCGTTTACGAAATACAATTCTCTGTTTCAAGGAACATTTCCTCCACACAGAGCTAATTTATAGCAAAGCGGAAATATGCTTGCATTTCTGTCCGAGTTACGTTCCGAACAATTTGCTTCAGCGGTAAATTATAATATCAAATGTAGCTCCTTCAGTGATCCCTGGCAAGCCTCTAGGAGACATCTAGAGTCTTCTGTTTAACATATAAATAACATAATATTCGTGGGAGGCGCGACTTTATGCATTATTCAGACAAACGCCGCAATCAATGCCAGCGCTTAATTAAACAACTCCAAAAGTTATGAACAATTCTTTCTAAATGAAAACTTGTTAATGCTGTAAAGACTAAAGTGTTTTTATTGATAAACTTCGATAACTTAACAAGTTTTTATTTGTTCATCAAGCTCTGTCTTGATTACATCATTCTAAATTACCTGCTATTGGTTATATTTTTGATGGTGGATATTATGAAATATTTTCAAAAAGGTACTAATAATAGGTACCTGTCGTTTGTAGCCATTGAATCATTTACTAGGTAAATAGTAGGAAGCTGACAATACCCGGTGGGGTCTGGCGGTGCAGTCGGAGAACAAGTGACGACGACACTATGTCTTCCTTACGAGAAGGGGACACACAGACAGAAGTGCGGTAAATTCTCCTTTATCTCGTAAAAGCAACTGTTACTGAAGCTAGGTAGGAGTTCCTCAGAAACATGCCTTTTAAATAAAAAATGCAGTACGTTTCAAAATCAAATCGACACACGGTAGCCAACCGAAGGATCGTCTTCGTGTTATATGCAAGATCTCAGAAAGGTCAAAAGTTTCTGTGGCTACTTAAAACAAGTAGAAATTTAATTTGATCTTGTATAAACTATTAACATTAGTGTAAATGTCTGTGTGTCACGTTTTAGGAAAGTATTTGAGGAGTAGTTACCGAGTGGGCGCGCAGACGGACGACGCTCGCGACAGTCGTGCACAATGTTATTATTGACTCAAGTCTGCACCTTCGCGAGTTCGAACACCGCGAGCAAAGGTTATAGGTACATGCAGTGTGGGGCTGATAACATTGATCAAGAATAAGAGGTGTACTAGAAACTAGACGTTTCTCGACTTTCGTAATGTTGTTTGCAAATATGTACATATTTTAATGAAAGCAATGTAAGAATGTCTGTTACTCTTTGACACGAAATTGTAGCCTATAATAATATCAGACTAAAATATATAGTATATAGCCTACTTTTTATCCATGTGTTTCTTCGGAACGCTTATAAAACGGCGGGAAGATGCCTTTATTTATTGCATACTTTTATTGGTGCATTTACCATATACCTACTCACTGTTTACAAGTAGGGCAACTGCATTGAATAAGGTGTCACTTCCAGTGCTGCACAAGCCGATGTAGCGGCGGCACTAGGAGCGGCGTTTACCTTGTCACTGCAAGCTCCAGTGAGCGCGAGAGCGTCCCGACGCGACGCCTCGACCTGCTCGTGAGTCGTGAGCACTGTTTTCCTTCACATATAGTGTCGCTCAGATTTGAGATTGGTATATTTTTCGGTCTTGAAGGTTTACTTAAATGGAAGATTTTCACTACTTTTCACTCAAATACCTAAACCACCGAAGAAATTGAATTATATTCGATTCTAATGGTATTTCGTATCGCTGTACTTATTATATTGTGTTATTAGTCATGAATAGTCTCAATTTTATCAATAAAATTATTTCCAAGAATAGAAAACATTATCCTACAAAAAGAAAGAGGAAATCTTTAACCTTTTGTAAAGATTTTAGCTTAGAATCGCGAAGTCAGTGGAACGGCAAACATTGTTGGATGGGTTGAGAACGTCTCGTGTAATGACACTCGTCCTCCGCACGACACGACACGCGCGCTACAATCGCTTCACCCGGAACACGAACCGTCACTACAGAAATATCATTCCATATCATTTCACTGCTATCCTTGAACCCCAAACTGCGGTTCTACGTATAATATCTTCTTAATGCACCAACGAGAAGTTTCTTACACACACTATATAGGCAATATTTTCAATTTGGCTGACTAGTAAGCAGTGGACAAGTTGGAAGTTAAACTTGTCAGTCGCGTGACTGACAAGGCGACTTTTTTTTGACTGTGTCCACCTTGTAAAGGTACCTGATACTAGCTTTCTGCTTTCAGCTATGGTTTTAATTGCCTATTAAATATAGTAGTATGATATCATCTCCTTTTAAATTGACATATTTATAACATACCTACTTAATAGAGTTACGAACTATAAAACATCAAGTATTGGGCCTTCTGCACGACGTGTCCTAGTATCCTCGAGGGTTAGAGGCGCGAGTGATTGTGGCGTTGTTTCGCCATCAGCGCTATATTGTGGCGACCGTCGCTTGATGGCGATGTGATGGCACCGGCTGAGCAGAGCTGACAGCGCTACTTTGTGCTACATCAGTTTGCTCAACACATTATATCGTTTAGCGCTCAGCGACACATTTGCAAACAATTCAAAACAGATTAGGAAATTATAGAAAGCTAGGCACAAAAAATGTTTGAGGATATACATTGTATAAAATTCTAACAGAAATAAGTAATCCGAACGGTACAGCTTTCAATACTATTTCATTGCTACAGCTGAACAGACGTTTCAGTATTTATAGTAAACGGTGAGCGGTTGTAGTTACACGCTTTCCTTTGTACGGAGCGATCCCGCAGATCAACTAGATATGTACCGTAACGAGGACCGCTCTTCAGGTCAAATGACCCGCTCAGCGTCCCGTGGACTCAGACATATCGAAAGATATTCTCTGGATGAAAACATTTCAATGTCCAGGGAGTAGGTACTATAAAGGCGGGTACATATTTCTTACAGTTGGTGATGTTAAATCTTAAAAACTTGCTTGTATTTGGATCAGCTGCTTATGATATATTAAGTTATTGTTTAACGTGGGTTCATAAAATTCTTTATGCAAAAAAAAACATTTTGACAAGAACATTGGAAAACTCTAAAACTTTATTTAACTCCTCAGTATTTTAGAACTATTATTGGTAAAACGTGAGTCCAATATACAAAACAAAACTTGGCAAGCACACTGACCAGCTGCAACAAGTATGTTCCGACCTTTACATTGGTTACTCGGAATTTCCGAGAAAGTGATATTTGTGTATTACCCCTGAATGTCCGGCTCGGGTTTATCTCGGACACAGATGTGGTTGTATTTGATTAGTTCGGTACAACTGTACAATTGTACCGGTACACTGTACCTACATACATACTTGTACATACATGAGGAGACCGCGTCGGCACGTGCGAGCTGGTACATCGAAATAATATGGCTTGTTCATAATACGTGCTCGGATGTAGGCGAAATGAAATAAACATGCTCGTTCATTTATTGATATGTTGTACTATATATTCTTGTGTATTACACGAAAAGTTAAAGAGATACGAAAAATACATATAAGAAGGTAGAGCATACTAGTATAAACTATACAATCGTTGCTTACAGATGTGATTTATGGAACTTTCACGACACATATTTTTAATAATGTTTTTCCTTTCCATCATTTCATCTGAATTAATTGTGGATATCTTTGAAGTTAAAATATGTTTACCTCTTGATAAATAGGCTATAAAGTTATTTAAGGTTTGGTTTCATCTCTCGTTATTAACGTCCTGTCAACTTCAGTTATTTGTCGTCCCGGCTCGTCGTGCATCTAACGGCTATTCATTAACTGAAAAGCGAAGGCTTTAGTTTCATCCAATAACTTTGAAAAGCCTTGTAAAATCAATAAACGTAAAATTTTAATAGTGTCGTAATTGGGTAACCAGTTAATACAGACCTATGATAAACTACGCAGTAATGTTAGCACTGAAAAAGTTGCAGGCGGCGCGGCCACGTGCGCGGGTCAGCTTGCGCTGGCCTTGCGCTAAGTTCGGTGAGCATTTCTCTACAAGTGACTGTGCTACTTGCGACATTTTATTGGAAAACTTTCTGTGGACCAACTCGAATGTTTTATTCTCCTACTTTTGAGAGTATTACCGACAAGAGTCACGACTCTCATAAATAATATCACTGTTTGGGGAACAAAAATCTTTAAAATGGGTCACTTTGTCACACCTCGTGCAGGAAGGTGGTTCAAATGGTTTATATTGACACCTACCACCTGAAATATTGTTGAGCGACTGCGAAGTATTCCGGCAACATTAACTACAGCAATAAATAATGACCTTCATGAAACAAGTAAACAATAACCCGAAAATATATTTATATGAATACAGACGTGTTACATAAGCAACACCTGTGTGCTGAACAGTTTTATGTGCGATCTATTGGATTTGAGCGGCAGCCTACAGGCCGCCCAATATTTATGTTATGGATGTCGCAGTTTACGAGGATGAGCGGTGAAATAAAACGTTTACAGTATTACGGACGGCACAGTTTTATTACACAACTATCCGTGACACAAAACTGTCCCGGGGAAATCTTTCACGCTCAAGTTATTCTGAAGTTGGCACATAAACATGGGTGTGTTCGCTCCCAACCCGCAGGTAATTCAATTAAGAATTTCAAAAGTAGAACTTTGATACTGGCCGCTGAGGAATATAACATGCTCGGAAAATGAAAGTGCAGTTACGCTCGCCCAGCTTCTCAGATATTACTTCATTAAATGCAACATTTTTTTTAAGTAACATCGCTCCAATTTTCTGGCAAGTTATGAACATCTTGAAAGCAATACTTCCTTTAATAAGCAATGCCAAAGTGTAATAAGATTTTAGCTACATTTATCTCAGTTTGGGATCAAAATCGTAACTGTTATAAGATGTTCGTCTGGAAGATAAAAACCCGTGTTATCTCCGAGCACGCCGATAGCCGCCGGCTCGTGAATTATAGTTGTAATAAACCTTCCATTTAGATAACAAACCGAATGTTTTGCTGAGATCTCTGGTTACACTAAACTTATAACAAGAAGATTGATGGATTATGATTAATTTGGAAACTTAATATTAATCATTGTTTTTATATGTGAAGCAGAATGGAGTTTATCCAGGATACCCATTTTTATATCCTACTTTATTTGTTCTGGGTATGGTAGGTTATTTCAAACTGGAAGTAAGACGGGAATTAGCACTATCTGCCTACTTGTTAAAAATTATTCGCGGTCATATACATAACCCTGCAATTCTGGAAGTGATAGAATTGTGTGTTCCTGAGGAATACGTAGGCAGGAGGCGGAGGCCACCTCAATTCTCGGTGCCGCGCGCGCGCACCAACCTGCTGCAACTCGCGCCGCTCACGCGGGCGCTGCGCACGCTCAACACGGTGGCTAGACAAATTGATCTTTTTTCCTGCTCACTGACTGAATTCACAAGGGCTACGTTATGTGTACTATGCGACTATGATTAGTTTTAAGGTATGATTATATTTTGATTAGTTTTAGGTTAGATATAATTTGTCTACGCTATTGCATTAGGATAAGTTCCTGTAATAATAGTCGTAAGTTGATAATAATAAATAAATAAATAAATAAATACACGTTGCTCTCTAGTAGAAAGTCTCGAAGGAAAACGGTCTGAAGACGAGAGAACGCCATATACAGCACACGGCTACTCCACAATTAACCCTCTAATTATATCGATAAATGACGATTTATATAAGACAACTTAGACGTAATAATCCAGGCTAATATCGTTAGCTAATGTTTCTATCATATATCAATTAAGTTCGACAGTCGGATCCGCCGTCAAACATGATCACAGTTAGCAGATGGCGCCACCGTCCTACACGATGTAATTACACGGCACTAGGGTTTGTGGGTGTAGACACCAGGCACGGTAGATCTCAGTCTATAATGTTTGTGCTAGTTTCAGTAAGACAGTATAACAAGGTTAAGTACTGTGAATAGGATGTAGGTAATTGTTGCAGGAGTAATCGTTTGTGAGAACTGTTTAGCGTACCTGTACCGCGTAGTGTTAAGGTGTCTACACACCAAAGCCGCTGATGCCGGCGGCACAGCCCGGCGGCCCAACCCGCCGGCCGTATTTTGTACAAACATGCCGCCGGCTTTCATAGAGTATTTGACAATTACTAGAACACCACATGCCGCAGCAGTCGTGCCGCAGGGCTGTGCCGCCGGGTCAGCGGCTTTGGTGTGTAGATCCCTTTAGAGATCTGTTTCCTAAATACTTTGTATGTTTGTCAAGTAGTTAACGGAGTGTGACTACATTAGAAACCTTATTTTACACCATTTATAAGAATAAAACTTCTTATAACCCGATATCAATTCTATCCATCAAAAACGAAAAAACTACAATCCACAAAGCAGGCACGTCAATTAAAGGCAAAGTAATGAAACATGTGACGTGCTCATTAGTGGTCGGGGTTCGAGTCCCGCGCGGTGCGGTCACACGTCACGCGCGCCTCGTCTCGCCGACTGCGCCTAATTGCAGCCGCTGATAATTGTGCAACTTTATAAGTAGTCGCAACTACTCCAAACCAGACAGGTGGCTCCATGTCGAAGGACTATTTAAATAGTAATAATAATAGTGCATCAATATTACATTGATTTCCGATTCACATCCTACTAGGAGAAAACAATCAAGCCTTTGAAAACTATCTTATTGTATCTTCGGACAGCGGAGTATCAACATTTCCATACAAGCTAAGGAGAAGATATAAAAGCATTCACTCTGTCGCGAATCGTTACAAAAGAACTTCCATATTTGCTGAACGTTTGTTTTATAACAGACGTGTTTTCAGGAGATTATGATGAAGAGATCGTCAATAGCGTGCTATCTGCCGTCGCCGGCGGTAGACTATATCAGCTATAGATGTAGCTTAGATAGGCTATCTATCGCATTCAATAGCCGCGTCTGCCGGAGCGCACTTATTGTATGAACTGTCCCCACCGGGGTACCAGCACAGGGCCGGCTTTTACTAGCATCCAGTGTCAAATTATTTATGATTACTTCACTTACTAACTGCTGGTAAATGGAAACAAAAATGTTTCTGTATGATAGTGAAAACTATTAATTCAAACTCGTCATTTTGTTTTATGTACCGAAACTTTATCAAGTGCAGATGCAAGTACCTAATTCACATGTTAAAATCAGTAAGATTTCCGTTCCTTCTTTTTAATGCAATAGTGTAATTACAAATTTATTATTATTCCTGTAATTCAGCAATTATTTTCTCATGCAAAAGATCCAATATCTTCATGCAGGGAAATTGTAAGGAACACGTGAACAGTGCTTAAAGTCCGTCCCTGGTGCGGGTAGCGTCTGGCGCAGCAATCTCTGTGAAAGGCTAGTGGCTCGCAGTAGGCCTTCAATATTCATCAGCTGGTGCACTTGCAGACCACCACGTGTCTGCACAACATATACCTACGGACACTTCGCTTAGTTATGTGTTACTACTTAGTTGCCTTTCTTCTGTTGTTTGAAGAGATTGGTGTCTTTTCAATTCATCTATTAATCGCAACAAGAACTTGCAAGCATTTTAAAGCAATTTAGAAGAAAATTAAAAAACACGTTATAAACACAGAGTGTTTACTGAGGTACTGTTTCTTGGTATAGTTTGTAAGAGAAGTGTGCCAGTATAGCGAGCACTATCTCCGCAGCTGCTCAGCTAGTTAATCGCTACACCTCGAGCTCGTTTATTACACATTTTTATACTCGCTATGAAACTTTCATTAGCTTTTTACGACGAACCACCCCCACTGCTTTGAGACAGGGTTGCCAGACTCGCAAGTTTATAGGAGAGAAATTAAATTGTCTGTAGTAGACGTTACGTTTAGTATAGGTTAGATTCAGTCTACGCACATGGTCTAGCGTATTTTACTTCAATAACTTGGAATAATGAATCAAAGTTTAAAGCTCCCATAACTCGAAGACCTATTTCTTCGTAAAACATTGTCCACTGGCAGCCCTGTCCCCGTACATGGTCGGTACAGCGTGCATCACGAGCGCTTGTTGACGTAACTGCCGAATTAATTATAGGTATGATTGTAACAAACACGCACACACTGACAACACAAGTTGTACACTTTACGATGCTTTGAGATGCTCATATTAACTGTCGCGGATTACTAACAGCTATAAGTCGTTTAACACGATAATTACTTAGCTTATTATAATGGATGTTCTAGCAAATTAATGTATGTGTATCCTTCAGAAGAAAAGTAACGTCTATCTACTCTGTAACAACGCGAAACGGATTCAATATCGTACACTGCCTATCAAAAATATACCTTGAATAAAATGTTCTATTCTATGAGAACAGTTTTCTCTGACGACGGATTGTTCGGGCAGTCTGTAATGGAAACGTTGATAAAAACATAATTCGGCGGTCGGTCCGTGCGTCCGGCGGCCGGGCCGGCCGGCGCTATCGCGATCCAATATCGTCCGGCATCGACCGGCTGACGGCTTCATACCGCCCTTATCTTTCATAGATACCATTTATTTTTACTGGACCTACCCTACTTCTTGCCCATAGAGATTGGGTATATGTAGTTGCAATACTTGCCGGTCGAGGTTGGTGTCTAGAACGAACCACTTTGGGAAAGTATTCGGAACGTAAACGATTTATGTACTATAAATATGTACAGCTATCGGACTACTGCAGAATGCTGATAGAACATCAAACATTTATAAATTAAATCTTTATGACTTCCATTTATTTAGCTCAAAATTACTTTTTAATTTCGACTGTTTACTAACCAAATGTGGTAAATTCCTAGTATCCAGAGAATTAAATCAATTAAATGTTCAGTTTAAACACCAAAATTCACTGTAGCGGCAGTATTGCGTTTAAACAGTTTATCAACATTCGGTATTTAAATATCGTATTTAAGGAACAATCGAAGGAAGTGAGAGGATAAGGTTGAGCCGGGCGGTGGAGCGTGGCGCAGACGTTGGCTTACTTAACCGCAGGCCTTCGCTTCGGTCTCAGGGGCGATGCTCAACAACGATGTTGGTTTGTGTCGCCGATACATTCCATTTTATTCCAAACTCAGTTTATATAGTTTCAAAATGATTGTTCAGTGCGCTTTTATCTTACCACTTAATAAAGCTCAAGTTCAAATACTTATTCAGCGTCTATAAGCAGTGATGTCGCGGGTCGCGGGTCGTGACGTCACGCGCCGCGGGGACCATCGCCTAGATTGGATGTCGCCCAATATCTACCACGACACTGTTCGGTAACGTTTGGGTACGCTTTGCGCTATTCCTACAATTGAACACTTTTCTACCAAATTGTAAAGACCTCGCCGGATTGACTAAAAAAAACGTATTCTTATTGAAAACCAGAATTGAATGGGCATAGCTAACATTTGTTTTAATCAAGAGCGACACAAAGACGTCGCTACGAGGGATATTTTCATCCAACATTTGTGCCGCAAACATTTCGCTGAAGAAATAAGCTTCAACAAAAATGTTTCCGTAGACTTTGCGTAAAGTATTGTTTTCATTTCAGCGGAAAGGAACTAACTAAGCGAAAGAAGTCATTACACGTTACTCATAAACCGCCGAAGGCTGCAAATGAGAAAAAATATCTATTGTGGAGCTGAAAATGGCATTCTTGTTGCAGCCGCGGAGCCGCGCCACTTAGAAGTTATAAACAGAATGCTCACTTCGAACAGAGTTGAGGTCGATGCCTCCTTCCACCGAAACAGTCGCTACAACATACTCAACATTTTCGCTATATGTTTCCCAAAGTAGTATTAGCTATCTAGACAAAGAACCCATCTACATGTTGTACCGTACATATGTGTAGTCATTCAGTGCTTATTTCCTAAACGTCAGAGCTTTCTCTTTCTCCGTGTGAGAGGAGGCCTGTGCCAAGCAGTGGGATGACAAAAAGACTATAATAGTACAACGGGGCTTTTTAGCTAGTTCTTCTGTTCACTAACTATGCAGTAACAGGCTAGGTAGTGCAGCAGTAGGTGGGGACGCATTGTTGGGATCCTCCGATGGGCCGCTGGCTGCCAGTTTGCTATGATTCCGTCCGTCTGTGTGTCTGCCAGACATGCCAGAGCAATCTGTGTGTAGCCGACGGCGACGGCGCTCCCACAAGACTATAAAGATTTTCATTAAACACTGAAAATTGTTCTTCCCTCATTTAATTATTTTCAAAGGCTGTACATAACACGGTAGCTAAAGGGTGTCCCAAAATTAACGCAAGATTTGAATTTGTCGCCATTTATGCAGTACAGTGTTGCCAACCCTAAAAACAAAATAAATCGACAGTTGACAGTTTAGGGTTAGTAAAAATGGAGCATTACGCAATAGAACAACGTGTCTTCATTGTTGAGCAATATTTCAAAAATAATGAATGCTTGGCGGCCGTAGTTCGAAAATTTCATACAAAATATGGTCGGAATAGTGTTTTAACTTCGTCAACTGTGAAGCGATTAATTGAAAAATTCCGAGAGACAGGATCCGTGGGAGACGACACTGGTCGTCCAAAAACAAGCCGTTCAAATGTCAATATAGAGGCAGTGCGTGCGAGTGTCGGTGACAATCCAGGAACCTCAATTCGGCGTCGTGGACAAGAATTGCAAATTTCAAGAAGCTCTCTACAGCAGTGGCGGCCCTAGGGGTGTGCGAACTGTGCCTTTTTATTTGTGCTTAATTCCGAGTTTCATTTGAGAGTCCTTAAGCAAACAATTTTAAAATTTTCGCGCTCGCTACGCTCGCGGCTGTTCGCTTGTCAGTACCGTTCATTCTAACATGATTAGAGTACTTTTATGTCCCAAAACTCAAAAATTTTCGTGCTCGCTGCGCTCGCGACTTCACCTTGCACCGTTCTTTAATATATATACAAGTTTAGGTGCTTTAGTGACCCAAGGCTCAAAAATTTTTGCGCTCGCTACGCTCGCGGCTGCTTTGTTTTCCACTTCTTTTTTTTTTTCATTCTTTTATAGCCGAACCTAGAAGGTAGCGCCGCTTGTAAGTCCTTTTATTAACAAGAAAATAACTCCTAGCTCACAACAGACTTTTCACGTAGGACAAAGGGCCTCGCATAGACCTGCCGCACGTAGCCTCGCAATGGCTAGGGCCGCCGCTGCTCTACAGCGTATACTCACTAAAGATCTGTGTCTCCATGCTTACAAAATTCAATTAACACAACTACTGAAGCCCAATGACCATGCACAGCGAAGAGAGTTTGTTGAATTTTGCCCGATGTGTTATTCCATAAATAACCCTATCCTATGTACTTTAAGAATCAATAAAAAAATTACAATCAAAAGACTAAAAACTGTGTTTTCTATTTTATTCACATCTTGCGTTAATTTTGGGACACCCTATATTTTCCCTACGACCTGTTAAGGTCTTGAGTTGCAATTGAAGTAAATAATCACAGATGATGATGATAGGTACTCTAAGGCGTCATGTGGCTCGAGCACCAATAGTTACGGCCTCTCGGTAAGAGCAACTAATTAGCTATAACATTGATGAAAGGGGTTGTTACCATAATACTGACTGGAAGACGGGAAAAAGGGGAAGGGTAAAATAAAATCACGAAGAAAACGAGGGCCCGCGCGTGTGTGCGACATTTATCTTCATAGTTATTATTTTCTCAAATGCAAAGAATCAATCCATTCACTACGTCCCGTATAGTTTGCAAACAAACGTAGTGTATGTGAAAAGAGAGATGGAAGTTTCATACGATTCTTTTGCCGTCTGCGAGACAAAGCGTTCGAGACTCGATGGTATTTAATTAACTTGTCACAAAAGGAAACGATGCAGCAATATCCTGCGATTCTACGAACCTAGCTCTTGATACCGTACAGTTTGTTTCATTTTCAAAGACTTTCTTTTGTAGTGTAGAGTTTCGGCAACTTGAAGCTTGCAAATGGGTTGTGTTTGGGTTCTGTGAGCCCTCGCTGGGAGAGTTGTCTGCGCTGCGGTGCGCATTTCACGCGCGTTCGAGCGCTGGAGTGCGATTACTTTCATGTGCCCTCGGTGAGGGCTGCAGTTTGGGGGACTGCACGCAATAATGTGCTTTTTGTTTGTTTGCCGCGCTTTGTGATCGCTCAACCTCGCGACGTTTGTTCTTGTAAGGGAGCAATACTTAGGGTGAATTACACTTTTAACATGTCGTCTCATCTATGGATTTAGGTATACAAACTTGAACATAATGAACCTCTCGTAACCAAACCTCTAATTGCAAATATGTAACTTAAGGGTTGACATACTTGTCATAACGTTAGTTCTCTGTAGAACCTATAAAAAGTAGTCGGGTGTATAAACGTGCAATTGCGAGTAGAGATAGGATGAAGTGTAGCACTATAGTGAGCTGGTGAAGGCGACAGATTTGCGCGGGAACGTCGTTTAGCTCGCATTGTGCATGCGCCGCCGAGACGCGCCGACAATTTGTCCAGCCTGTCTGCCGAGCGACACACACGGCGGGAGAGTACAGAAGGATAACCCTGTGAAATCAGATGTATAAGAAATGTTTAAAAAAGGGTTCCAGTAATGATGATCCAAAAAGTATTTGCCACCTTGTAATGAACTATTTAGTCATTATTATACTTGGTAGCTATGCTGGCAATGTTTTCAACCATCTTCTGTTTATTTTGCCGTTAAAAATGGACCGTAGGTGTGAGTACCTATATTTTTTTGTGAGTTTACTTTACCAAATCTTGTAGAATGAGTCTTCTAATCTATCTGTGGGTTACCTCGATAGCTCCCACATGAGCCAATGAATAAATTTCCGTGCGCTGTCGAGCCGGGAGCTCAACCTGCACCAAACGATACAAGTGCCACGGACGTGACAAGAATTGATCCCAGCTCCCAGCTACTAGCTCCCAACTCCCAGTCCGTCTGAGCATACTACTGAATTACGTGCCATCAAGAAGTTAACTTTCCTTTACAAATATAGTCGTCAAATCTTAGTATAAGGTAGAATCTAGTGCATAGATTTCAAAATAGCTAAGATATATTGATATTAATTGTATTTTTGTACGAAGTCATACAAGTACAGGTAGTTTATTACTCCAATGCAGTTAGATATTTCATCCAGAAATTGAAGCCATTTCTTCACAACGCAACTTTAAATGTCAGAATTGAATTTGTATGTAAATCGCTCGAGATAATATCCTGTTATTAATTCCAGTAGTAAAATATTCATCAACTGAGATGTTATCCGGCACGTAATAAGGTAAATGGCAAAAACACGTGCTGTAGCGGCGACGAGAATAACTTGGTCTATTCCGTCAGTTCATTATAATAGCTAATATAGAATAACACGCTGTCTGTGTGTTATCGCGCTCCACAGGCGAGGACACCCAGACATCGCGCGGGTAAACTACGCCTCGAGGCTTAGTGCGAACAAAATCATGTGAGAAGCGTACTTTATGAAAAACAATATTAGTTTATATGATATTACATTGTGCTTTTACTTTTCCTATTATATTTGATTTCTATAATCTTTTTCGAATAACTGCCTTTTATCAGAAACAGAAATTGCAATAACTTTATACTTGTCATAAATAATACAACCCTTATATACTCTTAGTTATATAGGAACCTACGAATAAGCCGTCTGTTGTTAGTGAACGCTACGGGTTCGTTTATCATCGTTTACGGAGCGCGTAGCCGGCGTAGCGCTACGAGCCGCTACGTATTACACGTGACGGTTCGTAGCATCTAGCTAAACTGTGCCTACGTCAATTCAATCTTCACGAGCATTGTAGTATGTGTGTGTGCATGCACAGTACAGTCTGATAGATATTTGATCTCCCGTTTTGTTTTGGTACATACTCTAGTTAATTCTGTGTGTTGTTTCCGATCAGTGAGGTATGATTTAATCAAATTTAAAACGTTGCCTCTTATACCGTAGCTGTGAAGTTTATTTAACAGAGTTTCATATTTTACACAGTCAAATGCCTTTGACATATCTGTAAATATTGAACAAACGGGATTTTTTTTATCAATGTTATTCATGACAACTTTTAAGAAATCAAATATTGCCATATTTATATTTTTGTCTTTACGGAATCCTTTTTGTTCCTGGCATAATATATTATTTTTAGATATGAATGAATAAATAGATTCATATATAATTTTTTCAAATATCTTTGAAAATATAGGAATTAATGCCACGGGCCTATAGTTTGACATTTCTTCCTTTCTTTTTAAAAAGCGGTTTTATCACAACTATCTTTAATAATTATCTGGGTACACACCAGTGTTAATACAAGCATTAAGTATATGACTTAAGGGTTTCGCTATAATATCAGACACATACTTTATTACGACCGTATGAATACCGTCATAGCCATAACTATTTTTATTTTTTAAGTTTTTTATCACTCGTGTAATATCCCGGTCTATTACCGGATGCATAAATAAAGACTTTGGATTATTAGGAATATCGTATTTACTATCTGAATTATTACTAGAGATATCTTGCACTTGGTCTATAAAATAGCTGTTAAATGATTCTGCAATTTGTTTAGGATTTTTGATTAATTCATTGCCCTTACTTATTTGCAGTATTGGTTCAATGAGTCTGTTTTTATTAGCATTAATTACTTGCCACGAAGCTTTGTTTTTGTTTTGTGAATTATTAATGAAATAATTGTTTTGTACTTTTTGTGTAAGATTAATAATTGTTTTTAGTTTTTTTCAATAGTTTTTAAATATGATTTTATTTTCTCACTCTAAAGTTAACACTACACAAATAAAACAAGCTACAAAATATCGCTCACAACTTTGCACTGCCCTTAATCTCCTGTCACTATTAACTCAGAAAGGATCTGGCATTCGCATCAACATTTGCAGCGTGAATGATATTAGCCAACGACAAAGATATAGCTGTCAGTGAGTCACAGCCCTATATTAACGTATGATGAATATATAAAGGTACTTTTTCTCCTCTTATGTACTCCTCTTTTGAACTCTCGTATGAACTCTCTTATATACATCTCTTATGTATTCTTCTTATGAATGCTCTTATGTACTTCTGTTATATACTCCTCTTATATACTTCTCTTATATACTCCTCTTATGTACTCCTCTTATGTACCCTCTTATATACTCCTCTTATATGCTCTCTTATGTACTCGATTATATACTATCTTATGTACTCCTCTTATGTACTCTCTTATGTACTTCTCTTATGTACTCTCTTATGTACTCTCTTATGTACTCCTCTTATATACTGTCTTATGTAGTCCTCTTATGTACTCCTCGAATGTACCCCTCTTATGAATAATAAATGTTCTTATGTATTCCTCTTATGAACTATCTTATGTACTCTCTTGTGTACTCTCTTATGTACTCCTCTTGTGTACTCCTCTTATGTACTCCTTGTATGTACCCCTCTTATGAATAATGAATGATTTTATGTATTCCTCTTATGAACTCTCTTATGTACTCTCTTATGTACTCCTCTTATGTACTCTCTTATGTACTCCTCTTATTTACTCCTCTTATGAATGATCTTATGTATTCCTCTTATGAACTCTCTTATGTACTCTCTTATGTACTCCTCTTATGTACTCTCTTATGTACTCCTCTTATGTACTCTCTTATTTACTCCTCTTATGAATGATCTTATGTATTCCTCTTATGAACTCTCTTATGTACTCTCTTATGTACTCCTCTTATGTACTCTCTTATGTACTCCTTTTATGTACTCTCTTCCGACTCTTTTATGTACCTACTCCTCCTATGTACCCCTCTTATGTACTCCTCTTATGTACTCTCTTATGTACTCTCTTAAGTACTCTCTTATATATTCCTCTTATCTACCCTCTTATATACTCCTCTTATATGCTCTCTTATGTACTCGATTATATACTATCTTATGTACTCCTCTTATGTACTCTCTTATGTACTTCTCTTATGTACTCTCTTATGTACTCTCTTATGTACTCCTCTTATATACTGTCTTATGTAGTCCTCTTATGTACTCCTTGTTTGTACCCCTCTTATGAATAATGAATGATTTTATGTATTCCTCTTATGAACTCTCTTATGTACTCTCTTATGTACTCCTCTTATGTACTCTCTTATGTACTCCTCTTATGTACTCTCTTATGTACTCCTCTTATTTACTCCTCTTATGAATGATCTTATGTATTCCTCTTATGAACTCTCTTATGTACTCCTCTTATGTACTCTCTTATGTACTCCTCTTATGAATGATCTTATGTATTCCTCTTATGAACTCTCTTATGTACTCTCTTGTGTACTCTCTTATGTACTCCTCTTATGTACTCTCTTATGTACTCCTTTTATGTACTCTCTTCCGACTCTTTTATGTACCTACTCCTATGTACCCTCTTATGTACTCCTCTTATGTACTCCTCTTATGTACTCTCTTATGTACTCTCTTAAGTACTCTCTTATATATTCCTCTTATCTACCCTCTTATATACTCCTCTTATATGCTCTCTTATGTACTCGATTATATACTATCTTATGTACTCCTCTTATGTACTCTCTTATGTACTCTCTTATGTACTCCTCTTATGTACTCTCTTTTAGCCGATATTGTTTGGACTACTTTTTTAATGGGTATAATCTTTTTTGGTATCTCGTATCGTAAATATAAGAAATGCATGTCTGGCATGAATTTGATTATTTATGACTTAATTGTTCGTAGTTTAAAAGTTATTTTGAGATATATCCAAAGAGTAAGTAACGCGAAACAAAATACGAAACAATGGGTTAAGATGAGCTTTGCTGCTACTGTCTTTGTTTTAAATTGATTGTATTGGACAAGTTCATCAAATATAAAGGCCTTGTTGCAATTAATTATCTCTTTTGCAATATCCTAAAGATAATACACAGCTAATTAACACAAACAAACAATAAAACCAACACAGACCAACAACCGTTCCTTTACACGCTGCAAATAATGCAGAAGTCGTAACCCTCTTAAGTTTAGAGCACAAAGCTGACCCATTTCCTAGTCAGGTAAGTGTAACGACTGAAGCAGATAAGCTGATGATAACTTTTCACTGAACTTGTTTGTACTTAAAATTGTCGCTTGATATTGTCTTTTGAAATAATCTTTTTTTACGCGTTTTTAGGAATTAGTATGCTAAGTTTATTTTATTGTGATTTTTTTGTTATTTGTTCTTCTTAAAAAAGTATTAAAAAATTTGGTATCTAATCCTTTTTTAATTGCGTGTAGTATTTTTTTAAATTAGTTTGGAATATATGCATTTTGATTTTCAGAAAAAAAACTTGTCGTTTTAGTCTTATTCTGGCTCATATTTTTAGCACTATGAAATCTGGAGGCTTGTAGTCCTACGAAATATTTATTTCGGCCGTATTTGGAGAACAAAGGCACTCTTCTGCTACGAATAACTTAAGCATTCCAGTATTAAATGACAACGATGTTCAACAATCCTACATCTAAACATAACTAACTAGCTGGTGCCCGCGACTTCGTCTGCGCAGGTTTAGTATTTCGAACAATATGTTTACAAATTGTAGCCTATGTGTTATTCTGATGTATAAGCTATATTATTGTAAAGTTTCATTAAAATCCATTCAGTAGTTTTTGCGTGAAAGAGTAACAAACATCCATACATCCATACATACAAACTTTCGCGTTTATAATATTAGTAGGATTGTACTAATCCAACAAATTGATGACTAATACAAATAGTTCTATCTATCATGTTAGTTCAAAGCTGTCTGCGGCACAATTACTTCAATCCGAAGCTTTCTCATTAGTCTTCAGGAGACAGAGAAACATTAACTTTAGCTGTTACGTTGGCTGTCATTTGTGTCTCGTCTGTGTGTCAATGTCTTACGACCGTGTAGACTTGGTCTTCTAACATTGTTGAAAGTCTTAGTGAATAGTGATGAAACATGTAAAATATATGGGGTTATTTAAAGAGTGTAACATTTAGGATGAGCGCGAAAAACGTAACCCCTTCTTGGCATTCGGGTAACAGAAGCAAGTAAGAATTTCTTTCGTCAGGCAGATTCTAAACAAGACAAACTTTTTTAAGGGCATTACATACATTATTAGTTAATCCCAAGACAGAGATTTTTTGGGATTATATTTAATTTTAGTGGTATTTACGTATGACACAATACACGTCTTTAAGTAGCCTCCTGGTTTTTTATCAAGATTTCTCTCATTTTTTGCAAAAAAAGAGTATTTTTTATTTTTTTCATGTCTGAAGAATCATGCAAACAATCACTAGAAATAGAAATAGAAATCGTTTATTTGCAGAAAATGTATGTTACAGATAATGGTGATAAATTAATTTATATTGTCTCAATACATTTCGCCTTAGTAGTGCAAAGTATTCTAGTTGTCTAGTTGACATTGACAATTTAACTTAATTATATATAAACTTATAATATTACACATCCTTACGTTAAAAATTCTACCCAAACTCTAAATAAAAATAAAAATCGACAAAACTAAAATAAAAAAAATTCTAAATAGAAAAAAAAAAACTTAATGAATACAAAATAAAAAATTAAATAAGACTTACATTAAATTTCAAAAGTAAACTCTACAATAAACTCATAACTTACTATTTACAGTAACAAATTTAATCTAATTCATCATTTAGGAAATCGTTAATGTTGTAGTAGCATCTGTCCTGTAAAATTTTAACTAAAGATTTTTTAAATAATTTTGTCGGTAACTCTTTTAATTTTTGCGGAAGTTTATTGTATATCTGAGGGCCCATATGTAGAATATTCTTTTTTAGTAAAGCGGTTTTGTGTACACCGGTATACAGCTTATCTTTATATTGCGACCTCATTGGTCCGGCACGTTTCCTAACTTCAGTCAGTGATGTAAATAGGTGTTGATTTGTTTTTACAAATAGGGCTACTTCTAATATATATAGGGATGGAAAGGTTAGGATTTTTAATGCTTTGAATTGTGGTAAACAACTTTCCGTAGACTTGAGACCGGTCATTGAACGAATGCATCGCTTTTGAGCTTTAAATATACGATCTCTTTCGCTGCAGTTACCCCAGAATATTATACCATATCTCAATACGGAAGCTACTAATCCATGATACGCGGATACTAACGTATTTAAATTGACTTTTTTAGACAAGTTATAAAGTACGAAAGCATTTTTGGCTAGTTTCTGGGATAAATATTCTGCATGAGGACGCCATGTCAATCTGTCATCTATATTAATTCCTAAAAATTTAGTCACATTGGTTGTATCTATTGTTTGGTCTTTATACTTAGTCTCTACACTATCAGGAAGTTTTCTTTGGTAAAAATGCATGACTTTAGTTTTTTGTAAGTTTATTATAAGATTGTTTTTATTCAGCCAATGTATTAACGATTCAAGTGAGTCATTTATTTCTTTCTCATAGTTTCTTTTATCACCGCATTCAATTGTTACAGTACTATCGTCCGCGAATAATGTCGTAGGTTGATGAACATTAGCAGGTAAGTCATTTATGTAAAGCAGGAATAGTAATGGGCCAAGCACACTACCTTGTGGGACTCCAAATTTAGTGACTCTACGCACACATATTGAAACGTGTACAATGTATAATTATTGTGTATACCTATTTAGTATCACTTTCATAACTTATAGTTTTTCTCAAAATCATTCAAGACAAACTTAAATGAAGACAGAAAGGTTTACTATTGAAAATTATTATTCTTTAGTCTGATGTTAACTAAACAATGACACCTTCCTATGCTGATAATTACAGGACAAACAAACGATAAATCAATGACTGCACTCGAATGATCTGTAGTGTTTGACAGTTGAATCAGAGGCAGTCAGGGACATAGATCAAAACTATGTCAAGTTTATCTACTGCCTGTGATGCAATCGGGAATTCAAACTACACAATGTCGTTCACATACATACGTCAACTACAAATTACATTTTACCGTTCTTAGTATTATGTCTATGTCACTTTCGCTTTTTTCGTTCTCGTAATGTCAAAGCAAATAATATTGAAATTGTATCTTCTGTTTTATGAAAGTCAAAAAACTACTTAAAGTACCTGTATTGGCACAAGTGACCGAATAAGTAGCAAGTGATCCGCGGCACTGTTCACTGAGTTCACGCGTCACTGATGACTGTGTACTGTATTGTTGTTCTCATGCCAGTAGGTTTCACGTCCACTGCACTCATTGCGACTATTTTATTATCTTGGAATTTTAGTTAAATTCCTAGATAATAATCCGTAGTTTTCGAATTGTAACTGAACATGAACTTAAGCTCATTGATGCATTTTACCCAACTATTCTAATCTAAATTTGAATAAGCGATATCTATAAACTGGTACATTTATATACTTTCTTAAATCAGTTTTCGGTTGTGTAGTGGCCAAGTGAGTGGGTCACTAAATAGATTGGAGGTGAGCCGGTGAAAGGGCGCGTGACCCCTCGCGATATAGCTCGCTCTGCTGTGGTGTTTGGTCCCAAATGTGGGGCACAGACAGAGGCCTCATCAAGAGGGGTCACGGGGCTATGCATATTTTGGCTCTTTTTTATAAATTCAGATGTTATGAGCAAGAAAAGTGTCATCAAAGCAGCCACTTGTTTACCACACGTAGTTAGCTAAGTAACTCGTACGTGTTACTGCTGTAAGTAATGATAGTACACAGAAACAGCAGCATTTCATTCAATGTAGGCGAGTGCAGGTCGACAAAGGCAGGTGAGCGAGTTCTCGCTGCACTCGCACAATGAGCCGCTTACTGACAGCGAGCGCGCTGGAGTGCCTGAGTACAGCAGCGATCACACAGTAAGCAGAATGTTTTCATTATTTAATAATATAGCCGATCTTCTGGTCTGTATGTACAGCATTCTGTGTTTAAAGTACATTACGTATAATACAAACGTGTAACATAATCACAGTACGTTTCTAATCTTCACCAAAGATTATGTGAACCAGTCGTTGTGGTATTATTTAACGACAATAATAAACCTAGCTAGGGTATCCCTATATAATGGTCTACTTAGTAAAGTCATTCGGTAATGATATCTCAGTATATGAGCGAGTTATGTTACTGTGTCGCTGGTGCACTGTGTCGCCAGCACTAAGCAGGGCAAGAGGGCGTGACATCGGGGTCAGCGCGTCACGTGACGTCATCCCTCACTAGCGTTTTGTCACACCAGGGGCTATCCTCTATGTGACTCACACACGACCAGCTATGTTTCATGTTAATGCCCTACCTATTGACTCTATACTAATCTTCCTATTGAATATCTGAGGGCACGGCAGTGCCCCAGCCAAAACTCGAGCAAAGCGGGCACGGCCGTACCATCTTTTCTCGAAGCGTTTCGCGACTATTTCAGCCCCCTGTATCTTCCATGTGAACAAAGCTAGGAGTTTAGGTTTTCGATGACCAAGAGTAAGTATTAGAACAAGCTCAGTCCCAAAATTATAAGAAATTTGAATAAATAGTTTACGAGTTATGAGCGATCAAAGTTACACCATTTTGTCACTGACTCACTCACTGACCGATCATCAAAAGTCTAAGGTACTTCTAGCAAACTTAGAACCTTCAAATTTGGCACCAAGATAGGTTATTAGCTACATATAAAGGGAAAATTATAAAAACCTTAAAACTTAATAAAAAAATAGGAAACAAATTTATATTTGCGGTTTTTCAAGAACATTGTGTATGAATTTTGACTGCATTGATAACTTTGTTATTTATTTATGTACAAAATGTTACTATTTGTTTTATTGTTACGTAGTGTGGTATATTGTTATTATGTATTAAATATACATACATATGAATAAAAAAGCTAGGTTAAAATAAAATGAATCCCACCAAAAACATTGAATGTAAAAAAAAAGCCAATCCTCTACGCAATTCCTCCACCGTAAAAAGTTTTGAGATCGCATAGAAGCCAAGTCCTGTTCAACATTATTTGTAATAATAAATCAATATTTTGTGACTATAATATCAATAGTTTCGTTCACTTTACAATAATATTGACTTGGCCATGAGCACAATAAACTACAAATATAATACAGCATATCTTGGAGAGGTGAAAGTCAAACATGAATTTTAAAATCAAATAATTAAATACTTTTAGTTTATTCGATTGTTACTAAATGACCGACAGTGAGTATCATCCAACATCAATGAACTGCACATGTACTATGGCGCATGTTTAGTCCATGGTGATCTCAAATTCCAATCAGTCCAATCGTAAAATCATGTCCATAATATATATTTATCAATTCAACACATTATTTCAAGGAGCGACTTTTAACTTGTGCTCATGGCCAAGACAATATTATTGTAATGTGAACAAAACTATTGATATTATAGTCACAAAATATTGATTTATTATTACAAATAATGTTGAACAGGACTTGGCTTCTATGCGATCTCAAAACTTTTTACGGTGGAGGAATTGCGTAGAGGATTGGCTTTTTTTTTACATTCAATGTTTTTGGTGGGATCTAATTTATTTTTTGTAGGTCTCTTTCTTCTCTAAGTATATAACAAATTAAATTAACTTACATGCAAGTAACTAAATATATAACAAACTAAATATTTACACCTAAAGTAGCACGTAAACAACATTTTTTTTAACTAAAACATTTCGAATTCTTGAATCGAATATCTTTTAGAATAAAAGAGATCTATTTCAGAGGTAAATGGCGCTATCACATGAAATTATTTGTTTTTTTTTTTTAAGTACTACTTATACTAAGCTATGTAACGAAACCATAGCGCGATTTAGACCAGAACAACGCCATCTATCGAGCGAGCATGCAGTATTTATTGCACTGCATTAATATGAAAGATTTTATCTGGATTTTATGATTATTCATTTCATTTTAACCTAGCTTTTTTATTCATATGTATGTATATTTAATACATAATAACAATAGTGGTATATTTTATTACGTAACAATAAAACAAATAGTAAAATTTTGTACATAAATAAATAACAAAGTTATCAATGCAGTCAAAATACATACACAATGTTCTTGAAAAACCGCAAATATAAATTTGTTTCCTATTTTTTTTTAAGTTTTAAGGTTTTTATAATTTTCCCTTTATATGTAGCTAATAACCTATCTTGGTGCCAAATTTGAAGGTTCTAAGTTTGCTAGAAGTACCTTAGACTTTTGATGATCGGTCAGTGAGTGAGTCAGTGACAAAATGGTGTAACTTTGATCGCTCATAACTCGTAAACTATTTATTCAAATGTCTTGTAATTTTGAGACTGAGCTTGTTTTAATACTTACTCTTGGTCATCGAAAACTTAAACTCTTAGCTTTGTTCACATGGAAGATACAGGGGGCTGAAATAGCCGCGAAACGCTTCGAGAAAAGATAGTTCGGCCGTGCCCGTTTTGCTCGAGTCTTGGCTGGGGCACTGCCGTGCCCTCAGATAATGATAAAATCTTTCATATTAATGCAGTGCGATAAATACTGCATGCTCGCTCGATAGATGGCGTTGTCCTGGTCTAAATCGCGCTACGGTTTTTAGTTAAAAAAAAACCAAATAATTTCATGTGATAGCGCCATCTACCTCTGAAATAAATCTCTTTTATTCTAAAAGATATTCGATTAAAAAATTCGACAATTTCGAAATTGTTTAATTTATTTAAAAAAAATGTTGTTTACGTGCTAGTTTAGGTCTACATATTTAGTTTGTTATATATTTAGTTAGTTGCATGTAAGTTAATTTAATTTGTTATATACTTAGAGAAGAAGGAGGCCTACAAAAAATAAATTAGATCCCACCAAAAACATTAAATGTAAAAAAAGCCAATCCTCTACGCAATTCCTCCACCGTAAAAAGTTTTGAGATCGCATAGAAGCCAAGTCCTGTTCAACTTTATTTGTAACTAGCTGTTGCCCGCGACTTCGTACGCAGATCCTGTCCCTTATGCCAGCGACTACGGGCTCAGCAAAATCAAAGATCTGAATAGTCTGATATTGAATTTTAAGGGACCGAAGAGAAACGTTCTATATACTTAATTTTTGTACTTTAACAGCAAAAGCACAGCAGACTAAACAAAACGCTGAGAACTGAACCGCAATAGACGTGACCATAGGGAAAAAAGTAGTGATTCTAATTAGTCCGCATTTGTGTGTGGCAAAAATATTACATAGATGACAAAGTCGTGGTGACTTAGTGGAAGTCGTGGTGGTTTAGTGGGTAGAGAACCAATCTCTCAAGTATGAGCGTGCGTCTTTGATTCCATGATCTATCAACGCACAGCTGAAACCACTGGACGGATCGGGCTGAAATTTGGCATGCAGGTAGATGTTATGACGTAGGCATTCGCTAAGAAAGGATTTTGATCAATTCTACCCCCAAAGGGATTGAATTCAAGCGTTGTTGTATCTTCGTTATTATTTGTTTGTGAGAGAGAGAAAAGAAAAATACGTGTCTAAAAGACGGACTAATTACTTTTTTGATTCACCATACCTATTTCATAACCTTCATTTCTATACATTTCAAGTGTAGTATTGCTCCTGAAGTTCCACATCAGGTGTTCCAGATTTTCGATGTTTATATGTCAATAGAGAGTGCATCAGATTGAACCACTTTTGCTAAAACGTCATATCTTCATATGCTATAGTCTAGCTGGGCTCCTGGAGTTCCACATCAGGTGTAGGTGTGGTTCAATTTTTATAAGTCAACAGAGAGTGCTTATCAGATTGAACAACTTTTGCTAAAACGTCATACCTCTATATGCTATAGTCCAGCTGGGCCCCTGGAGTTCCACATCAGGTGTTTTAGATCTTCAATTTGTGTAAGTCAATAGAAAGTGCTTATCAAATTGAACAACTTTTGCTAAAACGTCATACCTGTATATGGTATAGAGAAGCTGGGCTCTTGGGGTTCCACATCAGGTGTTCCAGATCTTAAAATTTATTATCTCAGCTGAAAATGCTCATCACATGAAACAATTTTTGCCATGGCACCATTTTTGTATCTCTTATAGTTTTGTTGGTCTGTTGGAGTTCTGCATCAGGTCTTCAAGTTTCGAAGATAAATTATAGCCTATATGTTGACCAGGCTTAATACTGATACAACAAAGAAAAAATCATTGAAATCCGTTCAGTAGTTCGGAAGATTAGCGTGTACAAATCTAAGAAGATGTATACAAACTTTCATCCCCTATTTTATCCCTTTAGGGATGGAATTTATCAAAATCCTTTCTTAAGGGTTGCCTACGCCATAGTAGCTTTATGCATGCAAAGTCTCAGTCCGATCGGTTTAAAATTGACAAAGTTTCATACAAACTTTCATCCCCTATTTTATCCCTTTGGGGGTAGAATTGATCAAAATCCTTTCTTAGCGGATGCCTACGTCATAACATCTACCTGCATGCCAAATTTCAGCCCGATCCGTCCAGTGGTTTCAGCTGTGCGTTGATAGATCACTATGTCAGTCAGTCACCTTTGAGTTTTATATATTTAGATAATAAATCAATATTTTGTGACTATATCAATAGTTTTGTTCACATTACAATTATATTGTCTTGGCCATGAGCACAAGTTAATAGTCGCTCCCTGAAATAATGTGTAAATACCATTGAATTGATACATTCTATATGGACATGATTTTACGATTGGACTGATTGGAATTTGAGATCACCATGGACCAAACATGCGCCATAGTAAATGTGCAGTTCATGATTTTGGATGATACTGACTGTCGGTCATTTAGTAACAATTGAAAAAACTAAAAGTATTTAATTCTGTGATATTAAACTTCATGATTGACTTTAACCTCTCCAAGATATGCTGTATTATATTTGTAGTTTATTGTGCTCATGGCCAAGTCAATATTATTGTAAAGTGAACGAAACTATTGATATGGTCACAAAATATTGATTTATTATTACAAATAAAGTTGAACAGGACTTGGCTTCTATGCGATCTCAAAACTTTTTACGGTGGAGGAATTGCGTAGAGGATTGGCTTTTTTTACATTTAATGTTTTTGGTGGGATATAATCTACTTCAACATAATATTATATCAATTCATATAGATCTAACTCCTTTGTATTGGTTCTAATTCCTGAAAAGAGTATGAAAAGGCTGTTGTCTAAAATAGCACTTGATATAACGCTTTTGAATACCGAAATAAGGACGGTTGAAGATATAGCTTTTATAATACTAATGTAGGTCCAAAATTAGAAACATTGAGCAGTCGACGCATTCCCGAGGCACTCGTAAAATTGGCGAACAAATATAATCTCCATTACCCGGTGGCATTACGTCGAGGTCTTTGTCAAATCTGAATAAAACGTAATAAATACTGAAAGGGAGTTGAGAGTGTTTCGATGTTCTGGAATGTTCGGCAGTGAGTGCAGAAATGGCGTTCACTGTAACCTACGCGTTACATAGAGAGAGCACATAGAGGTAGTACATAAAGGAGTATAAAGGCTAGTTCATAAGGAAAGCAGTTGTGTTGTGTTTTTGACTCACCTTCATGAGGTGTAGATGCGCGGAGACCTGGTCGCCGCGCGCCGCCGGCTCGCCGCCGGACACCGGGAACGAGCCCAGGTACTGCAACAAGAACACGTATAACCCTTATTATGTAATATAACGCATTGCACATACTTCATACTTTATCATAGACATTCACAATGGATTCATTCCGCTACATATTAATATTGTGAATATGTTTATAATCTACATCTTAGTCGACTATAAATATGTGGTACGCTATACATTAATTTTAATCAGAACAAGAGAATGATTAACTGCCAAAACAAGTTCGTTTTTCCCATAAATATTTCAATAATTGACAGGCACACCGTGTCCAGATGACGGATGCTGATAAAGTGTTTAATTCGCGTTGAATTTATAATGAGCGGCGCATAATGAGGTCTGGTCGTGATAAGTGCGGTCCTCCGCCGCCGGCCGTCCACATCGCCGCATTAACATACGGCACGTTATCGACATACCGCACAACACTACTCGCTACATGTCACGCCGGGGGCTGCTGCGGCACATCTCGGAGTTACTATACTCACTGACAATGTTTACGTCGTCGCAACATAATCACAGGTAACTGTAGGTTGCGTCCCAATAACTTACCTGCCTTACCAACTGCTTCAGACAATTTAATTTCAATAAGCCTCCAAATCCACTTTGAGATTGATCAAAGAATCTTTAAAGCTTTTCGTGGAAAGTCCATGACACGGATACAATATCTCAGTTCTAAGTACTGGAGCAGTTCAACAATGTAACTAATTGCAGGACACATCGGAGCCTGCACATGAATATTTCAAACATAATTGACATATCGTGTTCTTACGGCCGTGATCTGGCACGCCCACCACATAAATATCAATCTGTGCGAATAAGTATAGGGTACACTTAATGCGAGTGCATTGACCCCTGTTTGGAACGCTTGCAATTAATGAAGTTGCCAGCTGAGTCCTTCAACAACAATAGTTGTGGCGATGGTCGCAAGTGTAACCGCGGTGTAGTGGTGTGCATTACCCCTCACCCTCCCCCCGGGGGGTGGGGGGGAGAGGTGCTCGCGAAGGGCCCGCAATGGACGTAATGACCTCGAGGAGCTATTGAACGCTGTTGATTGCTCACAGCACGTGTGTGCAAAACGATTAATTTGACACACATCACGATACGCGCAGGGGAGCGTATAACAATTAATTAAATAGGGAGCTGGAGTCAAACTAGAGGACTTCTATACTTTATTGGTGAAAACATCAATTAATAATCTTCTGTTCTGTGTATTGGATATTTAAAAAAATCGCAACATAAAATACTAATAAAGTAATAACAGAATCTAAGACATTATAATGACAATCTCCCATCTTTCTGTAATAAAACAATAAGTTGTTACGTCTGCAATCATAGTAAGCTGTTGAGTGAAGCGCAAGTCGCGCGACTAGGCGATGTCGGGCGCATCTCGGTTTAATTACAACGTCGTCGCGATCGGCCGCAGCTCTCATTACATGTCTCAGAGCAAACCCCACTGAAAGCTGCATGCGACGGTGCGTTATTGTCAACTATTCAATGTGTTGCTGCGAACACAGCTTATTATACCCAGACAACTACATCTTTTACTTTACCCATACAATGTTGCTGGTTGAACATGAATTCACTCAGTCGAACAGGACATTTACTAGACAGGTTAATTATAATCATTTCAATAGTATTTCATATCATATCATTTATTGCATTCCATAATGTACATTTGGTGAAAAATATAAAATGATAGAGATAGTCACAATTATGGACCCTAATGGCAAAATAGTTAGAAGAGAGGAAGGCGTTTAATGTAATATAGTAGTATGTATTTTAAAACAGTACACAATTGTTTCGTATTTCAATGCGCAATAAAGTATCTAGCTCTAGTTGAAAGTAATTCGTTGAGAGCAGTGGGTAACGCGATACAGTTTCAGCGGCGCGATGTTCCGTCAATGTCAGGGTCAGTCGCGTGCCGGTATTTCCAATTACGTCGGCTGCCTCTTGCTCAAATAAATGAACGAAGCTAGAGTTCCCCGTTACATTATACGTGTTACGTGTATTACGTGTAGTGTGTATTGTGTAGTGTCGGTAAGATGACTTAGTAACGCGTAACCGCAGACGCCTCGTGTTGACAGTGCTATGCGCCTAAAGCACTAAGCCTTTAAGCCGTAAGTCTTCTGTTAGCTTTCAAAGTTCAGTTCATTTAATATTTATTTTAGCGTAATATTTGCGGACTTTGAGCATTTCCTCCGAATACTTTAGCCCGAAACGACTGAGACGCAGGAAATTCTCGCTTATTATTCAGTATCACACGTATATCTATGGGTGGGTGATAATTTATAAGCCTTCACGAGCAGTGATGGTTTCAAGTGAAAAATTCAACAGAATTTTGGAATTAGTGATATTAAAAAACACACAAGTTAAAATATAGTATCATTTTCAGTTCCGAACAACATTTAGAATCGCAAAGGTCATATTATAATACTGTTAGTGTACCGTTTGTCCACAAAGTAAACCCGAGCAGTGAGCAAAGCCGACCGCAAGCGGCTGCGGTCGCGTCGCGTTACCGCGCACCACTCGCCTGTACCTCTGTGTACGCGACTGTACCGCACTTTCATACGCAGGGGGATTACCAATGTGGTCTGCTAAAGTATATTGTGGAAAATGTTTACATTATATTTTGTCTATTTTAGTGGAACTTGATAAGTTAGAGAATTTGCATTTCTATATGCATTTGAGTAAGTGTGGCCGCGAGCTCAGTATGCCACAACAAAAGTACCTAAATGAATTTAGTCTTTACTTAATATTTCTTCACTTTCTCACATCTATTCTATAGACGTGTATTCCTAGATGAAACTATGCAAAGCCTCAGCACCTGTAGACTGGCATAAGGTCACCGCGAGCGATAATAAATTCCCGAGACAGCGCCCTCCCAATCTCGTTACGTCACCGTCACGCTGCCGTCACGCTGCCGTCACGTCGCCGTCACGTCGCCGTGACGTTGCCGTCGGCTCGACGCACACGAGACGCATAATTTCCCAGAAGACAGCCACGTTGATGACAGGAGGCGCGCAGAGGAAACTCTACAATGCACGATATTGAAATATAATGATGTTTGAACGCTCACGGCTCGGACGATCTATCGAGTTCAGTTTAGTCTTGCTTATAATTTCGTTTGTAAATGCGACAAGTTTCACAGTAAGGTTTTTTATTTGTGATTTATTTCATAAATAAAGATATTTTTTATACTCAAATTCTGATGAAATAAACTTCAGCACATTAGGTACACAAAGTTCCCTTTACGAAAAATAAACAAAGGCACATGTTGAAGATATAAGAAGTTGTTTGTTGAAGGTAGTTGTTGACCCAGTGCGCGAGGTAGCGCGGGGTGCAACATGCCGCCGACATAAATTACCGACGAGAACAACTTGTCGCACGGTTTCCTCACTTTACAGCTAAGGACCAACATCTGCCGGCTTTTGTTTTTCATAAGAAAGTAACAATGTGGCAAAAGTACGAAAACATAACCATATTTTATCTCCGTGCTACATGCAAAGTTACATTTACCTATGAAGGTGGAAGCTGTTGTGAATATTACTGAAATAACTAAAGTTTAATCTAAATTACAGAGAAATATAACATGATATGGAAATACACACATAACTCATCTCCTAGCACGGTCGAGTACATATTATATTTAAACATACTATGGGAAATCAACGAGTGTCGCCATCTATCGGGTGGAGTAGACACCAGTTGCAGTCCTGGCTGAAGCACGCTCCTTACATGCGGTACAGTCGCGAGCACCACGCGTGCGCCCGTCGCGGGAAAACCGCGCTAGATGGCGCCACTCGAACTTCTACCACTACATACTGCTACCTAATATAAAAGTTGCAACTCGTACGCTAGGAAACTTTATTGAAATTTTAGTGCATTAGGTAGTACGGAATAATGCGCGTACAGTGATCAATAAAAACTTTCATAGTTACGATATTTGTTCGGAAGTTTTTATGTGCTGTCCCAAAGCGCAGTAGTTATGTGGTTTATTTGATTGCAGTTCGTTCGATCGCCGCAAATGTGTTAATTTTATAGCCAGTCATATAGAGTGTTATGGCAATTGGTTATCAATCATCGATGAATGTTTTTATAAGCCGTCGTATGGAGTGCCAACATTGATAGCCAGATGCTGCCATAACTGGCGCATTTGGCTCCAACTCGAGCAATTGTAACTTGATGGATACAGCGGATACCTGCACCTACCTGGAACAATGTAATAGCGCTCACCGGCTATCGATAACGATCAGTAATAGTTCAGAATTAAGCTCGGTTTGCCGTGACCCGACGTCCATCAATTTCAGATCGCCACATAGTCGCTCTAGTTACGAGTACTCAGAAGCCATAAAGTCTGATATCCAGTCGCGTCGCAGGATAACTTGTCACACAGTTACTAGATTGCGGAACTCCGATATCGGTAATCTGTTTATCCGGTCGGACTGGGAGTCGACCTCAATTACGTTGACTTCGATATTTGCATCATGGTCTTATTTTAAAATTCAAATATTCAAATGTATGAAATGGAAAACTGCAGAACTATGCTAAACATGTTAACTGTGGCTAACTTTGTAACAAGCCAACACAATTAACTGTCCACAGCAGGAATTTGCGCAGTGACGTGGCATTTGGTGGAGTATCGTGAATGCCAGCAGACTGGACATCTGTGCAGTAAGTGATCAGCCGGCCGCTGCTCTCGCTGTGGAGTGGCGCGTGACTGCGCGTCCGGTGTGCCACTCGACCACCGGCTATACGTTACGTCAAGTGACGTGCCAGCCGCACACAACAAGCGTAATTATTCAAACGATACTTCCATGTTCATAAGCATTTACAGGTACTCAAGGAAAACAGTACAATGGTTTGCAATAAAGTAATAATAAAGTATGAATCATGAAAACAATGTCTATTTTAAACAACCAACATAAAATATGTCGGCGTAAAGTTAGTAAGTTGGCAACATTTCCGCCATTGTCAAGTATTTCGATTACAGTAAGCTCGGGTATTTCGCGATGACAATTATGATACGCTCCATCAAGCCTATCGCTTTTTCCAGACCCGACTCAATTTAAACTTGGTTACATCTAGACGTCGTAACTAACTCGCTACAGTGTCGACCTCCACCGACAGACAAATGAACCGCTCCCCTAAACTTTACTGAACGTCACGATGATAAGCTAAACGTTTGCTCTCCCTCTTTTAATTCCACCAACAGTTTAGTATTCATAATGAACACTAGGTCGACACCAGTCTAATCAAGTGGTCGCTTCTTCCGCAAACTTGTAAAGTGTGTCAGGCACAAGTTGCGCGCTCGGCAATATCTGGAGTGCTTCAATACGCCGTGAAATTTAACATAAACAACACATTAAGATTAGGAATTCATAAAGTTGTAGAGCTCCGTCCAAGTTGTGCGAGGGCAGCGGAGCAAGTTGCGGGTAGTTAGGAGACGTCGCCGCTGTTTGTTAGGGTTAGTTGCGAGCTTGTAACCGTGATTACATGTCGCTGTTACTTGTTCCACTGCGCTTAGCTCTGCACTCCATGAACGCTGACAGTCACATCGGTTGAAGTTCTTGTTGATATCCAATCGCTATGCTCTAGGTATGAAGTAACTATGTAAAACATACGATACAATTTTCTTATAGTATAGTAAGTCCACAGCATTTGCATGGAGAAATAATGATAGAGCGAAGTTCTTTTTACGTTATTAGGTCGTTGTTCTTAAGATTGAAATCGCAAGTGAAAGGAAATATGTAGTTATGAAATATGCATATTGCAACAACATACCGCTGTAATCTACGGAATGGTTCTCGGTAAACCTACGCTGAATAACTTATTGCCACTTACACACGTACTGTGATAGTCTGTTACTAATATAAGTACCTAGGCGCTAGGCACATTACGCCGCTTCGCATTAACATTGCTAAACTACAACAAATGGAACTCCGTAATGAATGCTAATAAACATATCAGCCAGTAATGAAGTTAGCAATAAGTAGCGACGGCGCTAAGTGATCCGTCATGAGTTGTAGTTAAGTTCAGCTAACTTACAGATAGTATCCGCACGTCTGCGGATATCTGTCCATTTAAGTTGGAGTCACCGATGACGTCACTAGTTAACTAGTTATTAACGAGATGATCAGTTTACTGCTTGCTTATCTTGTTGGCGAGATGCTGGTTCATTATTTGTCAGGGAAACTTTTAATTAATTCTCACTGTTCCTAGACGTCGCGTGTAGGTGCTGGGAGTGTTATGAACACGTGTCTAATTACATGAAAATTTTTTCAACATAGGTAGTTGTGTAGTAAAATTCAGTATGTGCACTTGTGCAGGCTAAGCAATTAGACTTATTTTACAAATAGGAAAAAAGAAATCTTGTTATTATTATCCTGAACAAAGCGGATATTCGCAAAAGCGTGAGACTTCTGCGCCTGATTATACCAAATGAATTTGTGTAGAGTAGATCATAAAGTTGGTAAAGCCAGATAACACAGAGCCTCGTTATAATTGTAATGAGCGCTAATGTGCATTCGCTCGCAATAAACACAATTAGGCTCCCGGCGTATCGGCGCGCCTGCGATCGCTCGAGCCCGGCCAGGGCCGCTCGGGAGCTCCGCCGCTCGGGCAGCGCGCGCGATATAAAACTGAGCTAATCCGCTGGTAATTAGCGCCACATAGCTACTGAAGCTATGCAATCTACACGAGCTATATGTACTACCCCAAGTCTAAGTCAAGTAGAATGTGTATTCTATCATATACCGAGTGCAGTAAGCGACAATGGAGGACTCGCAAGATTCTGCAGTTTATCAAAATGAACATGTATTTCTTTTTTTTCAATTAAATGGATTCTTTGTGATAACACATTATAGCACATACCTACATAAGTACATCCAAGCTGACTGATTACTAATTAATACGCCACATTCATTGTCCATAAGCTCCTTTGTTGTTATTTATATAATTAATCAGCCCTTGTGTAGCTGTGTGCTGCTATTCTGGCAGATATTTACCCACTATTGATTGGATGTGACTAATTACTTCAATGAGCAACTAATCGACAAACTCATTGTGTATTCCATCATCGTCGGCGAACACTTGACGACAACTAGTCTCATTGTAGGCTCGATATGATTGAACGCGTTCTCATTAGCAAAACACTCAATCCCAAGAAGCCTGAACAGAAATTCCTTATTTAACTAAATATATTCTTACTGAGCCCTATTATGCCATAAATAAATACTAAACAATGACCGGATTGCTTGGGAAATATTTATTGGACAAAAGTTTGAAAAGCACTCGTGAAAAATTCATTGATGGAATAGCTCCGGTGGGCGACTTGAATGAAGGTCCATCATGTTGTTAGGGCTAATTAAATAATCTCCTCCGGTAAACAATATTAGCGCAGTTTTCTCAGAGAGTATTGCCTGTAAGCCGGGGAGGTTTATTGGGCCTCTATTTACGTGAAGCGATCGCCGCAAATAGAATGTGGGCCACGGCATCACGTCCTCTACACAATTAGCGACAGACGTGTTGCGTGGCTGTGGTGTAGCTGTGGCGGTGCTGCGGCTACGAGTAGCCACACTGTGTACTGTGTATACTGGTAGCAGATGTGAATACAGGTATTGGTAACTGTTTGAATTGACAGACCTACATACAAGCCATATTGAGATAATTCCCGTTTACCTTGTAGATTTAATTATAGACAATACACAAGTGTTTTTATAAGCCATTTCCTCATATGTATCATAGCCGTGTGTGGGCAGTTCACTGGATAATAAAGTCCCCGGGGCTCATCATATATAAGTAGCTAATGTATGAACAATATCATGTCCTCTTACACGTGTCTATGATACAGCATCGCTCTGTCTCTGTCGCACGCTTTATTAAATTGACGTCAGTTTGGGGCGAGACGACAAACAACAACAAATAAAACATTCTTCAATCAAGTTATTGACAATAACAATTCGATTAAAATTACGACCAGATAACAATAGCATTACACTTTACGGAGGCGTGAAAGGGTAGAATGGGGAACGATCTAATGATTACAGTAAAATAAAGGAAATGAAAAACGAGATTAAAACACGAAGAGAGAGACTGAGTCGAAAACTCGAAAGACACAAAGATAAAGTTTCCTCACACACACACACACAAGCCAAAACTTACTAATGTATCGAACAATCAGATTGTCTGGACACAGACTCGAGGTCATTTCAACGTCCAAGCTATCAACTTTAATGCGCGTGATATAATTAAACGTAACATGAAAGCTTACAAAACGCCGCGACCGCCGCAGATCGACGCCGAGATAACACAATATCGCGAGATATGAATCAAACTATCCGCTCACCCACTATAAATGCCTTGCAATTTCATACGTATTAATACATCAAAGCCAATAAGATTTATGTTCTATATTTGGGTATCAAAAGTGCATGTTTAGGTAATTGTTTGGTGAATGAGCTGAACAGTGTTAGGGGTGAGGTGAGCAGGGCGCAGCTGTGTCGAGACGCGATAACGTCGCACCTAAACCAACACGGCGATCTATCTCACCCAGCGCTGGACTACACCCGCCACGATACTACGCTCGTCATTAATCTGCCTCAAATTGAAGAAAAACAGATAGTTATAGCTGATAGTCAACTGTCACATGAAGTTACAATTTATTGAAGCGTCAAATTTACAAATTTTAAAAGCAATTTTGTATAAGTAAAGCTGTATATCGAAACTGAGATAGATCTACTATCTAGTAACATTGTCTACGTTAACAGCTTAGATGAAGACATGCCACTTATTTATGCACATACAAAAGATTGAGCGAAATGAGTTAGTTATGAAATGCAAGCTCGGCACACTGGGCGGAGTTGTGCAAGTTAACAACTTTATGAATATGAATCTCATAGCGCTCATAATGCTATGCGGAATATATTCGCGACGACGCGCCGTCGTACGTACTGTGTACCTCACACGCCTCGTAAAAGATAGCCTGCTTTAAATCATAGACTATGACCACTCAATCCAGCATCACCCCCTACTGATTACAATATCTAGCAGCAACATTAGTACTCGGGAAGTAGTTTGCATCACAGTTCGAACTCAAGAAATATACGTTCAAATTTTCCAGATAAGTGGCGTAAAAACTGTACGAAGAAGTTCGAGTTGTTTAACTTAGTAATAGCATCCGCGCAGGTGAGCACTCCGCAACTGACTGGACGTGATCAGATTGATCGACCGCCAACTAACGCAACACAGAACATTTGCAGCGTGACGACCAGGGGATAAATCCAGATCATGATTATTGCAAGATGAAGTTGGTGGATGTTGTTGCAATAAACAGGCGTAAGCATCACTCCATACACACGCGTTACATACCGTATCGGCTGTAATTTATTTATCGAGATCGCCGAACATGATACATAATTTAGATTTCAGTTCACCAAACTATTTTGTTATTAATCTGTTTTATTAATGTTTGGAAAATAATTTAATCCAGAAACAACAACAACAAATATTATTTATAGAATCGATCAAAAGCCTAAAACAAACATTGGGAATAGATAATTAGATAATTTGTCATTTCCAACGAGCGAGCGGTGTCGGAGAAACATGAAATAGTTTAATTAATTGCGCAACATTTGTATTGTAAAATTAATTAGGAAATGTATTTCCATTGCAAATTCTAGTACACCTAAATGCATCTGAGCTGATTTATGAATTTGTAAATAGGTAAAGGTCTAAGGCAGCAATTGTCGTTTTTATCATATAAGCATGCGACCCAGAAAGTGTCTACACGGATCTTCATACACATACTAGATTTGTTTACCCAGTGGGATTAAACATGAGCTCACATGCAAGTGCGCGCGAGTGCGTGACGCGGCGAGCTGGCGGGCGCGCGGGGGTGCGGGGTGCGGGGCGCGGGGTGCGGGCGGGGGTGCTGGATGTCACTCAAACCGCGCAAACTTAATTAAAATCCGCACAAATAGTTAGCACAAGCATCGCGCTGCCGCCAACAAATCACGCGCAAGCCATAAGCGGCAGCGGGGTGCGTCTCACACACTGCAAATGATGCACCAATCGTTCATTTATCATATTTTATCTATCAGAATATACAAAGTATTTAATTATTGTTACGTCACATAAACAGCAAAATGCAAGTTATCAAATATTATCATTACAGTTTTCTGATTTGGAAGGTCGAGACAGTGAAACATTCTTGAACTTATATACTCAATTTAAATATCTCAACAAGCAGAATGAATCTGCAGAGAGTAATTACGGGATTGGTAACGAGCTCACATAAAGACGCCTCCCGCCCTATTGTAATTCAAGCTGTCAAATTAGATGACGCTCCATAGATGTTACTTTTATTTACAGCCTATAAATCTTAATGGATTTACTCGAGATAGAAGCAATAACCAATTTAAAGTTTGATGGATTCGTTTCGAGTAATGCGTTTTACAACAATCTGCAGAAGCTTCTGGGAATTCTCCATTATGTTCTGCAAAATATTTTAAAATGAAAAATGCACTAACTGCTTAGTACTAAAGTAATGTATTTGGATCTCTCTGTTAATTAATTTCCACAAATAGCGAGGCCACGTTTTTATTTTCAATCTCATTAAATATTTAATAGACTGTCGCCGCTCGCGTAATACTTGCGCCGCGTCAGGTCCTCCACTATCGTTTGGTAAGTTGCCGAAGCCACTTGAGTCGCTCCTACGATTTGCATAAGTTTTAATCAAAGAAGTGAGTGCGAGTAGCAGTGGACGGGCCTCTCGACACACTCGCTGCCAACACGACTCATCTTTTAATTCCACTCCGGCCGAGTTGACGAGCAAAAACCGTACTTAGTTGCAGAAAGTTCAGCGTTACAAGATGTTCACTAAATGTCCCTTTGAGTGCGGTATAGAGAGTCACGGTATTGCCAGGATTATCCGGCTGCCTGATACGATGCATAGTGCTTTGTGCTACCTACTACTAAGGACTTGATTAAAGGTCGTCGTGATTAACAATGATTGTTTTACATTCAGTATTGTATATTCTTGTTGAGCTTCAATGAGGTCTAGCAAGTAACAATAATGAACGAGGGACTAGTACAATGAAGGGTCAGTGCTGGAGGTGGCTCGAGCTCATGATGTGCGGACAGTCGGACGGCGTGCTCACGTGTGGCTGCCGGCGCGTGCTCCAATTAACTACAAGCTACAAGTCTTACAACTACCCTCAGTTTATGATTTCAACTAAGTTTATACTATGTACAAAGTTATGAGGAAAATCTTACGTTACCTAATAGTCGGGGTTAATACAGTTATTTCACTATTGTACATGATTCTACAAAGATATGTAGACTACAAAGCAGATAATATTCATTACATAGAGTAGATACATAATTTACCGATGAATCCATCATAATCCATTCCGCATGATCATGCATTAAAACCAATCAATGGTTATCTAAATCAAACAGCGTTGGCAATAATCGGCGAACACTCGTAAATAAGCGACGAGTTAGAAATGTAATAACGTGAACACACTTCATGAATATTCATCACGAGCTATCAGCATGTGCCCAAAGTATTCTGTTACCCACTGATTTGTCACTCGATTATTGACTGGCAAAACAACTGACAATAACTACCAACTCGTTGTTATTAAACATATGACATCTTTTAAATGCAAATTCCGAATGTTTGTTACTGACCAACTTTCACACAACTGGATTGTCGTGGTGGCCTAGTGGGCAAAGAATCAACCTCTCGAGTGTGAGGGCGCGGGTTCGATTCCAGGTCAGGCAAGTACCAATGCAACTTTTTCTAAGTTTGTATGTACTTTCTAAGTATATCTTAGACACCAATGACTGTGTTTCGGATGGCACGTTAAACTGTAGGTCCCGGCTGTCATTGAACATCCTTGGCAGTCGTTACGGGTAGTCAGAAGCCAGTAAGTCTGACACCAGTCTAACCATGGGTATCGGGTTGCCCGGGTAACTGGGTTGAGGAGGTCAGATAGGCAGTCGCTTCTTGTAAAGCACTGGTACTCAGCTGAATCCGGTTAGACTGGAAGCCGACCCCAACATAGTTTGGGAAAAAGGCTCGGAGGATGATGATGATGTTACTGACCAACTTACTGGTGTATTGTTCTAGTCAGTAAATGAAAAATGAAGTTAGACTAGCAATTTTATTATAGTATTTGAGCTTAATATACACATAGTAATAGGGAGTGTAGTCGACAAGCACATATTAAGCTGCACTAATCGGTGTGGTCGTGTGAACGCGCCATAAAACTGAACGCGCGGCCGTTGTCACTGCGCTCGCTGTCACCACCACTGACTGAGTGTCTGCTTGTTATAGCGAGGGATCTATCCAACTATTATCAGCCAATATATCAACCACTAAACAGAGCAAAACACACAAATCATAATACACAACCCCCAGGACGCAAATTAGATAAGTTCTGAAGCGAATCTAATTAAGGCCTTATTTAAAATTGTGTCTTCAGCAACCAGCTAACGAGAAACTCAGACTAATTTCTTACTTCACCGAGGGTTTTTTTCGTTAAAATAAGTTCACAACATGAATAATTTCAGTAGGTAAAACATTATATTTGAACAGCTCACAGTTCTCAAACACACACTAATGTGATGATGTTATATTTCACCACTTTTAAGAATCCTTTGTACTGAAATAAGTCTGAAAACACTTTACATATAAATTGTACAAAATCGATGTCTGTCTGTATTACAGCGGCATGTACTTAATAATGAGTTTATTATGTAAAACCGCTGAAGACAACGACACAATCCCGTCACGAGGAGCGCCCCACAGGAAACTTTGAGCATTAAGCTTATTTGTCAGGTGTATAAATAAATAAGGCTTTTCTTTAACACGGGCTCAGCAGATTTTGTGAATTGTTATTAGCTATTTCGGTTTGCGTTTTGTTTCGTCGCGAAAATGGCTATTAGAATTTGTTTTTGTAACAATAATAAAACAAACAAATAGCCTAGCTCTGGCCTTCATACCTACATGCTCTTTGTGAAGAATGCTCGGAAAACTAATGAGGAGAAGTTGTTTAGTGTTATCCTAAAGCATTCCTGACAAGTCAGCGCAGTCGTTTGAGTGCCTCGTGCGTGTATAGCAGCAGGCAGTGTGTGTATGTTTGCGTACAACTCGCACGCGATACATTCGCGCGATATCCTCAGTTGTTTGTGTTGCTTCCGCGTCTACCGATTTATTCCGCTTGTAAATTTAATTAGATTTTAATCTAGATAATTTTGCATTTGTTTGAGTCGCGGGCCGCGGCCTGTGGGATACACTCACAATCTCAGGCGCTCTCATTGTGCGCACTGCTTTACGACTCGTGTTTCACACGCTTCAGATGATACCCTCCTTTACAACTTTGTTTTCCACACAGAACACACGTTGTGTTATGTAGCTCTAATAAGATATTCATAAATAATTTATCTAGGTACTATAAGTCTGCGAATTGCTAGATGTGCTGAAAAATGGCGGCAGCGCCATCGCGGCATGAGATCGTAAAAATATAACAACACAATACCACAGCGGAGCATAAACCCGAGTCTACATAAACTAGATAAAAAGCTCAGCTAGATATATTGTTCTCGAGCAGTTTTTCATGTATTGTGTGTCTCATCTAGATTATTGGAGCAGATAACATATTCATCGTGGTGGGCGAGAGGTTACATCGGAGGCTAAAGTTCAACTACCTTCGATTTATAGACGTCTGTGTTTTTGTCGCCTATTGTAATGTATGCGGTCACTGCTAGCTATTAGTATGCAGCTGACACCGCTTCAACATGTTATTGAGTAAAACTGTCGCACAACGAAAAGCTTAAGCTTCGTAATTAGTTTTGATAGCATTAAATGAGATTAAGTAGTTAAGGTCCTATTTTAAAAAAAGAGTTGTTTTTTTTTAATATTTCATCTCAATTTACGTGACTGGCTTATTATATCTACAAAGGCGTATGACGCTATACTTTGTCGATAGCCGCGTGGTGCAACTGTGCTCGTGTTGTGTACCCGGTGATAGAAGCGACGCGTGCACAAAGGCTGGCCTACACCTGTCGCTGCGGATAAACGACGCATTCTTCTTTAATGAAATATTTTTATACGCTTACACTATCGATTCCAGCAAGCGGTTTTGGAGCACGTCAGATTATATTAAAACTTTTAGAATTTCCACGCCATTTTCTGCCAGTTAATCAGACCGGGTGACAAGAGCGGAGTTAATCCTTTGAGCTGCTTGAAAAATTGGTTTGAATACTATGGTGTGATGCAGTTAATAGATGCATTATATTTTTATAGTTTCTTTTCCTGATTTAGACAGGTATTAAGAGAGATAGAACGCCAGCATGAAAAATTCCCACGGGGAACAAATGAAGCGTCGTGAAGTAGCTAATACTTCAGCAAACGAGACTAATATAGTGGACAGCACGATGAACAGAGGGAAAATATTCTATATACATATATAATGTGCAGTAAAGTTAGTGCAGTTTGTATGGAAACTGAGTGCAGCCACGCTGCAGACGTCGCCGACTTCAGTGAGCCTGTGTGAGAGTGGCGACTCGTGAACACTTCGTTAGCTTACATTCACAAACACTCACAAACACTTGTACACTGGCTAACAACGCGACATTGCACCCCGCCGCGGTTGTCTTCACGTGTTCCTGGTCTGCCAGTTCTATTCCGGTGGACGAACAATGTGACTGTGTACAATTAATACGGTAGGTACCTACGTATGATCCGAGTAGGTAATTATGTTCGTTCTCCTTACTAAACTTGCGGGAAGTTATGGCAACACGATTGCTATTTTGCGGAGCTTTTGAAATTTATTTTAAAACCCACTAAGCGCCTCACATGTACTCTGATATAACTCGAACACGAATATCGATTCCATCACTCCATTTTGGAATTATAATCTAGCTTTAAAAGGCGTGCAGAGGTAAAAAACGCATCGATCTCGGGCGTTGGTATGATGCCTACCTATTACTGCCACATTAGCATACAGTTCCATAAAAAAAACTCATAATCATAACAGTTCATCAAGTACAAATAAAGGAGCCGAGTATAACGAGCTACACTCACAAATTATTCCATATTGACTTGCAAATTACACAAAAAAAATGCTAAAATATGTGATTTATTCGGATGCCCACGCGATCCTAGTCCAATGTGACAAATACACCAATTTTATATTCAACCGTCGCGCACTTCCACAGAGTATTTGTGTCAAACTCCCAGAACGATGGTAGGTATAGTACGTCGGCTAAGTTAATAGTTAGTACCTACTGGCGAGAATATCAAGTGAAGTTGCGTCAAGGACGAGCGGCGCGCGTGCCGACACTCTGCGGCGAGCGGGAATCCCCGACCGACACCGCGGCGCACGCACACAGACAGAACAACCACTTCCTCCACGAAACAACTGTATTAGCTACCCCTAAACTAAAACCGTAGAAGGTACATTATGTAACAGAAAATGTTATTCATTTATGCGGAAAGCGCGTCAATTTACCGAAAAGCCAAAAGGCCTGACCAAAACCACACGTGGGCTATAATAAATGTAACAAATGTGCGCGTTTACCCTATCAAATGAATACCTGTTGCTGAGCAACAAGTTACTGAAGCTAGACTGAAAGGGTGAGACTTGTTAAGAAACTCGCTGTGTAGCACTTACCAGAGTGTGCCTTCTGTAAGTGTACCTGTCTAGCGACGCGATGTGTGCCGAGTGCGGAAAAATTACTGGTCTCACGTGTCGGCGCTTACCTCGCGATAATACACAACTCTGAGGGTAGTTGTGTTTGCTGCGTATTACATAACAACATTACCCAACAGACTATTCGACTTTATGATACACTCAGTTGTATAATAATTGTCAAAAATAAGAAATTAAAGATATTTAAAGGGCCTATAAGAATACATGTAATAAGAGCACTACACGGGTTTACGTCATGTAAACATACAAGGCACGGATAGGGTGTGGATAGGGGCCTCCTATATTCTGTGTATGTATAAGTAAATGTTTATTGGAGTGATCCGCGGCGCACTGATATGACGAGATTGTGTGAGACAATATCATCAGGCGGGTAATAAGCCGCGTGTCGTAAACGCGCTCGCACGGGCGGTTATCGCGGCTCGGCGCGGTGGCGACGCGGCACGACGCGTTACGACCGCGATATGCAACACAATAAATATTATGACTCCATGGAATTACACGCGCTGGGAGACGCGGGGGATGGGGGGTGCGGGGTGTGGGGGACTGGGGGGGGGGGGTACATAAACAGACAACATGTCAAGCTCAGCTGCTGCACAGCATCGCGACAGTACATACCGTAAACATGGATCCTACCACAATTTTCGTCTAAATAGGACGTTAGTTTAGCTACAATTAAATGTATGTAATGTAAATGTTATTATAGGCTTGTCACCCCGGGATCAAACCTTTGTATTTGATACAAATCAATTTCGTCTGCGTTCGACATTTTGAAGAAATCACTTTAGTTTTGCCGAGTCACCGGCGAACAATTATTTGCAGCGTTAACTTTCCTTTGTGTAAACGAAAATGTGATTATTCAAAGAGTGAAATTTATCAGCAGTAGCAGGCGCGGCTCTCGTGGAACTGTATGATTTACGTGCGCTCGCTGCCGCCGCGAGTTATCGCTCTCCATACGTCTCTCGCCTCCCGCGCCGCGCAAACACGCCAACTTACTAACAAAACAACACCCTCACTGCTACTCTCTGCTTGTATGCTTTAAGAACGAACCCATAAAAATACAGAAACGCTTACCTAAATGGAATAACAAACTTCATACACAGGAGAACCTATTCTTGGCTGTCCAGAGGATCACATCTATTTTACCTCGGTCCTCCAAACACTAGACAGTCAGATTTTACGCTCACACTCAATAGAATACGTATAAAATCAATTCAGCTTTCATAGAACATTGAATAAGGTCCTCTACTGGTCCCCAATCTGCGCCATAAAACATTACGATATCTGTGTCGGGGAGCGCGAGGGTCTCAGCAAACTATGTGTAGTGTTGGCGGAGTGTGACGTCACACAGTGCCGCGATAATGAAGCACCCTTTATAACCTGTTGATACGATCAAATTGACCGAATTCATTACGCAGATTACGCGAACAAAGAGTCGCAGCACTCTGCTACATTAATACGTTTAATTGAATGGCGGACATTAATCTGCGCAGTATCGCTCTGCTCGCGCCGCGCTGCAGCACTTCGGATCGTCACGCGGCAACTGTACCCACTATGTCGTTAAGAGATAATGCTCAAATTGATAGCAGCGATAATCGCTTTATTGTAGTGCCTTGAAAGTCAAATCTGTTTCATTTAATACTTTTGACTAGACAAGCTCATCGAATGCTCCAGCAGCGAACAATAGCAATAATCTGTGCTCTAGTTACGCGAGCTATTCTATTATACCCACGTCTCACGTAATTGATGCGTGCATGAAAGATAAACGACTATAAATGAAGCTAATGAGCTATGTAATGATCACAAGCCTAGCCCCCCCCCCCCCCCCCCCACATCACGCCCCGGCGCGAGAATATTCTGCCCCATTAAGCTGAAGAGGACGCGAATAGAATCATGTCTTGTCTGCTAACTTAATAGAGCAAACATATCAATTATGATAAAACATTTGTTTCTTTACGCGGCGATGTTCCTCCACGCTTGCCTGACTTGCGAAGTACAGTCAGCATCATTACGCAACTCGCACACGAATATAATTGCTTCAAGCAAATATAGCATCCGCGCTACATTAGGCTTAGACAATCAGCAGATACACTACACAGTGAGATCAACGCTACGGAACACTGAACCAGGCGAATATAAGCTATTGTAACACTACATGCTAATGAGGATTGCTTCTAATAAAACAAATACGGAATATCTAAAATGCGCACCCTAAAGGATTGCTCGAGAGAGTTACCTTGGCTCGGAAACATAGAAGCTATTATTTTAAAGAACGCGGATATGTTTTTGTAAGAGTCGAACGCCTGCTCTATGCTATTATCTTGACTGATCGTAAGGGTTTACCTATACATAGTGTAACACACGCCACGCACTTAACTTCGCACTTCTGTGGCACAAGTTATAGCACAAAACAATGCGCGTGCGACCGCGCGCAGCGGCGCGGCGGCCTGCGGGAGCGCGGCCCGCGCGAGCGAGGCACTCGGATGTGCCGTACCTACCCTTCGGATGGGCCTTGCAATAATTATCAGAAAATAATACGTTTTTTTGCACTTCATTAAAACGCACTTATTTTTTCAAGAACCAAATTAGAGATAACATTTTTTAAGTGTTCATACATAATGCGGAAGATGAGCTTTCTGCATATTTTACAATTTATTAAGCCGATATGAAAGATGACTGCAATGCTGAATCTATTTGAGCTCTATTTATTGCGGCTTAGAGTTTATTTTTCCATTGACTGCGTTCTGTGGGAGGCTCGAGACTGAAGTGCGCCCTTGACGCGTTCGAGATCATTATCCTGGTAATAATAATATAGATACAGGTTACGTTTCATTCCGACGACGTCTAAGTACGAAAGTAAAAGTCTTTAACTATATCTAGGGTCTTATCAACTTTATAATAATACAAGTTTACGATAAAGCTATGCCGAGAGCTTTCTACCACAACACACTACTGGTGTGTGTGTGGTGTGGTAGATATCTACTGGTGTTGTACAACACGATATTAAAATATACCTAATATTCTATGTATGTATAAATTCACATCCAAAAAATAATCAACACAGGATAAACTCTTCTATCTTCTACGCCATGGCTCAGATATTATAGAACTGATCTGCCTTTAACGAGGCAGTAGACGAATCAGATGTCATTTGCCATGCGAAACAAACATACAATAATCAGTATTCAGACAACAAGACAGACAAGTTCAATCACAGTGATTATAGACAATTATGTTGAGATTCATTCCAATAACTGTGTTCGCGAGCAACAACCTCAATGGACTAGTTTTTGTGCGAAATCACTGGGTGTTATAATAACACGTATTGACGCGATCCGTTCAACACAAATCAAAGTCCACTCGCTAGACAAATGTGCAGAAGGTAGAGTGTACGCGACGCTCGGGAACAAGCTCTCGCCATAACTCTGAGGGAATGCTGAGTGATACGGCGCGTGTAATTTGAATAGTCTCGTACATAACGTCGGCGGAACAATCTATCACACGCCTGTGACGACGCGTACTGCTGCTGCTCGTACAAACACAAAGCGAGAATTCGCACTGCCCTTCAGCAAATTGAGGTTTGTTCATTATTTTCAACTAGGTATATTAATAGGTACATTCTTGTTACTTCATTATTTCCACCCAAATAGAAAAGGTCCTCTATTGATATATTTTTCAAGGTAGGTGTTTATTCAATCGTAAATAAGTATGTGCGTAGCAAATTGATATTCAATGACACTATCAGACACCTGTAATTAGGTAATATTACAGCAGTTCATTAGTTTCCCTTCTGTATGGGCGGATCTAGGTACTTTAAACAGCAGTTAGTATTTTTGTGTGTATGCGCGGGCGGGTGGCGGCGCGGAGATAATGTTCGGCATTGTGTCGGAGACGCGGCCGATATCGCTCCTCATCACTTCTCACTTACCAACATTCGGCTGGCAGTAATGTCGCTCCGTTTGAGCGCTGCCAATCATTTGCACAACAAAACGAGTTTGCTGTTCTAAACCGAAATAGTATAAGAATATTTTTTTGAGGCACGTGAGAACTCTTCTCTTCTTCTTCTCTCTAAAAAAGATAAGACATCAATCGAGCTTACAAAAATAAAAAAATAATTGTTTTTTTTTTACAAGAACGCAAACAAGCGACCCTCAGATCATGACCCCAGCAGCAGCACACCGTAGAGGATTGGAAACAAAGCGTAGTGCACACAGTTTGACACGTGTGCACGCTAATAGTTCAAGTGCAGTACAAATGAACGTTATTGTCGCGAGCAGGTCGCTGACCGCGCGCTGGTTTATGCGCTTTGTCCTGTCAGCGCGCACCGAGCGCTCGCCCGCGCTCCCGGCCGCGCCGCGCACTCACCGCACTGCTCAAAGGGATGAAATAAGCATTTTTAAAAAGGTCGGAAATTGGTCCGACCTCTGGCGAATGATAAGTGCTCCTCGACACAATTATATCGTAACAGAAGGGCCTTTATTGATCCGGCGAGTGTACTTATGTTTGGAATTAGGCTAGTGAATGCGTTGTCAAAGCAAGCGTGTGGGTATCAGAGGCGCGATAATACCTCAGCAGTATGTTAGTGAGACAGTAGTGTGTGACGCGGCCTAAGCAAACGATCAGTGCGTGTATCAACACCCGGCTCTGAGTTAAGCCTCGCTTGTTTGGGAACCGCTTCACATTATGTTCGATTTCACTTGCTCACTGGCAATATACTAGAATTGAAATGATATTGTATTGCGATGTGTTTGTTTTCCGCCGACTAGAAACATACAACTAGTTAACACTCAGCTCCACTCAGGTCTTAGAAAACACGCAATATGAATTCTGTCCACCTGTCTGTTTTCGACATAAATGGAAATAAAGATTATAAAAGCATCACAAAATATCATGTAATTAGACATGTTCACAGTGTTCATTCATAACAATGCGACTCAGGTTCGTTAATCATCTCCACTAATATTAACTATTACTAATATTTTTGCTGAAATGTTTGTTAGCAAAATACTAAATCTAAGTGTGTGTTGTCTGCGCGGCTATTAGTTATGCAAGTTTTTCCGCGCGTCGCGGCGGCATGCGGCGACTCGTCTCGTTAGTGCGGCTGATCACTTTAGTATCGCGCACAAACGAACAAGAACTGCGGCTTGCATCGACGTGCGCGCAAAAACTCAACACCACTCCGAAACTGTAGCCCAAATATGAGTAGTGTACCTGACCTAATTCTCCAGTCTTCAGTTTGTAAATATTTTGCGGAAATTGCTTATGTTTCGGGCACAAGAGGTGATTGAAAACTTTAAATTACCTTGTTTATATAATTTCCCGGTTCATATAGTAATACACTTGCCTAGTAAAATTGAAAGATAATGGCACAGTGCCGACCAGTTCACTGGTGGAACAGTGAACGCTTTGGTTTTGTATCGTCGGCTCACTGAACAAATCATACTGAAAGCTACATTCAACCGTAAAATGTTATCGATGCAGCTCTCGCTCATCGTGTCGTAAAGCGTTACGGCTCGCCAGTGCAGCGCACTGTGCATGTGTATATGCGTGCGTCTCATCAACTGTCATGCACTAATCCTTGCTCAGTGATTGTCAGTGTGAGACTGCTACCAACTGAACGTGAAAATAAATGCACTCGGTACGTAAGTCGACCTTGCGATCCTTAAATAAGAATTTATTTGTCAAATGCTGGTTTTGGGTAAACGCGTGGTGGTGTGGTGGTGCAGTAGGCACATAAATAAACGCCAGCGCCGTGCTGCCGGCGCGAGCTGTCACTGTCGCGCTCATATCTGTGTCGGGCGCACAATCTGTGCCTCATCCCTGTTTGCTGGCAAACTAGCGCTCCACAGGGATGAACACGCAATCACAACGAATAATACTTAATCAAACGGGAACTTAACCTAATACAAAGATAAATATTACATTTAGATTGAGATAGAAAAAACCTTGAGTTGCATTTTAAAATACAAGGCGTCATCTGCGTAGCGCTCGCAGGGAGTTTCCAGGCCATTGGTCGCGGTTATTGTAAAGTTCCCTTTGTTAGTGCCGGCTCATTTACCGCGACTGCTCCTAACGCCCGCCGATGATGAGCTCTCGCACTTGACTTCATTCGGCGCGTCACTCACCGTATGAACACTGAGCACTCGGTTACAGCGTCCCGGAGCACCCTCGGGACACCACACTCGGGATATCCCACTTTTCTATAAGGATATGAAATTCAGTACACAGCGCTGTAATCTGTGCGGATTATTGTAAATAGCAGAGCCTATGTGCCGTGCGAGTGATGGCCCCGGAGGCGCCGAGCGCTCGGGTTTTACCGACTTCTACAAGCGTGTTGAAGTAACACACCTATTGAGGTCATGATCATATATTGCTATAAAAATTGACAGCAACGTATATTGCTTCTGTGTTTAGTAAACTATATTATTATACAACCGGTTATTAGGATACGTCGACTATGCTGTATGCATACTACATTTCACTGGTCTATAGAGCGTTAAAGTGCATATGAACGCAGGTGCACTCGACTGCTGCAGAGCGAGGCTGCCAGGTGACACCGGGAGGACAGTGGGAGTATACCTTCGCATGGCGGACGGCGAGCATGTTGTCGCCCGCGACATCTCCCGCCGACACTACATCACCGACACTGCACACTCGCGACACCGCGACACCGGCGCCGCTGACATTCCGCGACACTCGCGTTTTTCTACTGACCGCGATTCTTGGACATTACCAAAACAAATAGGACGGAGCTTGCGGCGGGACTGTGGCACTTTTTGCGAGTGCCACTACCTCGCAGAACTGGTCGCGCGGGGTGCGGGGCGCGGGGTGCGGGCCGCGGGAGGGGGGGGGGGGGGAGGACCGGTCCGACCGGCGTCTGCGCCGCGCGCCGAATTGTACGCCGCCTGCCGACGTGCTACACCTACAGAAGGCCTATTGCACGACAAAAGCGCCGCGACATGCGACTAGCGTGAACTCAGTGCGGAAACTTGTAGTCGCGGTATCTATACCCCTATGTAAGAAGAAACTTAGAAAGTAAGTCTGTTAATATTGTATATCGAAGACTGGAGAAATCACATAGTTTTCGTATTCGAAAAATAGGCTACCGTAACATTATGGTACTTCATTGGCAGGAAACTTGTTGTGTTTGCTCTTAGCTTTTGCTTGCTATAACCCCGGCGGCTCCCCGCACACGGCGTGAGTGGTGCTTCTGCTCAGCGCGGCGCGGGCGCACTGCGGCTACCACATTCTATGCGAACTGTTGCCATACAGCGCGTGCCTCCATGCTGCCATTGTCTCATAACAAGCACTCATCACCATTAATTATTGAACTTCACTACAACTAATTATTGATACTTGCAGGCAGATGTACCGTAGTGGGCATGCCTGTAACCCTTATGTACTTGTGACATCACGCTCTAGTGTCTAGGTTTATTTGCCTCGAGTTAACGTTGTAGGTACAAAGATCTCATATCTGAGATAAAAGCAATGTGTCGTGTGGATGGTGATCGGCGTCAATCTGATCGTATTCACTGGCGGATCACTAATACATGGAATGGAATCAATCTCAATATATGCGCGTGTCGAGCTCGCACCTGCAGCCACCGGATTGTTTTATCAATGAGATGTCACCGCACACGGCACACGAACCCTTTGCCTCACTCAACCTGCTTACACACGCTGTATTGGAACTACTGAACATTTTCAGGGACTTTAACCTTGACAAACTTAAAAAACGATGCCTAAAACCATACTTAACTCTACGTAGGTAATCGATCTGTAGAGTAGGCAGATAAGCAAGAATAAAATATATGAATTCTAAATTAATGTCAGAAGAAAGAATAAGAACACTAAATAATTCAGTGCATAGAAACACTCGTAAAGTTCACAAAGTGTGAATCAGTTTCAGATGTGAAGAACATTAGCGGAGCGACATGATCGCCAAGTATTCAATAAGCGCGGCGCGTGCTCCGCCGGCAACTAAATCAAACCCCAGCGGTAATGGAATTAAAACGATTCTTTATTACCGCGCACAGGTGCTCGTTATATGCTAAGTTATCACTAATATGCACATTAGAGATGCCATCCACGCGGCTGCGGCATCGGGCGTCAGGCACATGTGACGTCACGCCGCCCTCAACATATAAACTGGGATTGCCTTCGTATTGTCAGCTCTATAAAAGATTTTTCTCCAACTACAATAAAGACTCCTTTCATATAAAAGCTATCCTATTATCCGGTCTAATAGTAACGTCAGTTAGAGCGAGCAACTGAACAAATCATAGAGGTAAGCCGCTGTATTTACAGCTTACCCAGCACATACGACTGGGTTGCACGAGTTGTGCGCGAGCCCCTACTGCCGAGAACACACGATACATCACACGCCTCACACTGCATAACTGGGTCGTGCCCAGATTGGATCACAATGTACAGATTCAACAAAATACCCACCTATTTTTGGAATGAGTATCATAAAAGATAAGGTCACATGCTGGCCTACTGTACAGAAATCGACTGTGATATTTGGCTCCGAACCACCAAACAGCGTTCAAAACGCGTGTGTACAACGACGTGTCGTATTTCATCGCATTGTGCCATTAACACAACACCGAGCGGGAGATCAACACCACATTATAATGTAATTGTCGCGACACAACGCATAAAACGCCGATCGAATTTTGGAACGATTTTATGCTCGCTTTGAATAAAGATTTGTCTGTGAATTGCGCGGCTTTACGACTCGCTCGTAAACACGAATGTGAAACAAACACCACCGCGCCCACACGTCTCTTATATAAATACGATCACTGACCACGGGTTTAAAGCTAGTAGGTAGCTTCAACTAAGTTACTTGTTTATTTTACAATCTGAAAAGTGTCACAATTCGCCGCCCTTACCTCGAGATAAGCACGAAGAGAGTTCTGTAATACTCAAATTTTCAATCTTAAAGCGAGGCCTAATATAATCAAATTGTTCTCGTCATAAAACGTCAGTGATAAGGCAGGTCTTAATCGTGTGCTTAGGTATGTGTTATCGCGGCGCACCGGAGAATCACTCGCTCCGGGATATAATTCCGGCAATAAATCCGACACTTGATTGTAACGAATGTAGCCTGAAGTGAGAGCGGAGCGAGCAGTGCGAGCGCGGGTGGAGCGAGCAGAGCGGACCGAGCGCAGTAACAGGTGTCCGCAGCGCAGTGTCGTGACACGCGCCACTAATCATCATTACAGTTTCACGACTCCAATAAACCTCAAGTAGTTTACATAAAGATACTGCGGGTGATAGCTCGCGCCCGGCCCGCAAAGCCTTGTTCATAACGTTGTGACTTGTAGGCCCACGGGCTAACATCTCACCAAATCCACCATGTTAAGGATAACTTCAACATATTGTACATTAGTAGCTTACACGACATTTCCATAAGCTATGCCGTGCTCGAATCGAACCGCCATCGGCATTTTATATCAATAAGACGATGTATAAGCAGGCCATCTGCTCGCAGCGAAGTAATAACGGCACAATACAATATCTATAAGTCATGTTAATAACACAAGCGTTTACACAGAACTCCAAGTATTTATTTAGTCGCGAAACTTGGGTAATTTATGCGAATACTTCACGCTCCCGGGAAAAATTACTACAGAGCGCCTAGTCTGGCGTATTACCAGTGTACCTATATTAGAGTATTACCAAAGAGCTCCGACACTAGTGTATTAGTTAAGAGAAATAATTTGACAACAGTACGCGGCCGCTAGTTCTTCAAGTTTGTTCTCCTGCTTCAGTCACTGACAAATGTCTTCATTTAACGTTTGTTAACGTTTACGTGAATTTACGTTTGTAATGATTTAGTCCACCAAATAGCTGGAGTCGAGTACTGGGGCAGCTGGAGTCGGAGCAGCAGTCCACAGATTAGATTTGAAGGCGTCGACGTGAACGCTTTTATATCGGCGCACAAATAATATCGCGAGTCACTCTCGGCGCCGCATTATTACAACAATGTACAGTTTAAGCGCTTACCACTATTTACATTTTGAGATGAGTATTCCGATTTTCTACGAGATGTAAAACCCGAGACATGAGTATGTAAATAAAAATTTCCTCGGGGGTGAAATGTGCGAAATATTGTGATGCGGAAAATGGGTAGTGCAAAGCGGCTTACAGATGTCGGCGGCGAGGCGGTGGGGGGGCGAGGGGGAGGGGGTCGGGCGGCGTCGCACGCGTCGCGGCTGTCGCTCCGCGCGGAGACAGCGCGCCGCGCGGAGCGTGCACCGTCAGACATCACACCACGATAAATGGAGATTCCGACCTTTTGTAGCGAGAAACGAAAAGCATTTAATATTTCCCGTTTTATTCCAGACAACAATAAAATGCAAGTGTTCTTATTTTTCGCAACTTGTAGCATTTACAAGATAGCAATTTTGCGATTTATTCAGCAGCTTAAAATTTATCCGTAAAAACTTCAAAAAAACATGCTTCAATCGAATAATACCGGTTATTTCAGTAAGGTTCTGTAATCCTGAAATATGTTTAGTACAGTGTCAGTATTTCGTTGAGTTTGATAGATTTAGTATAAATACTGTTGTTCAGTGGAAATGTCTCGAGCTCTGTACCGAATATTATTTTTCTAACAAACAATAGGAGTAGCCACAGGGGTCCCCGGAGTGCGGACAATGTTTACTTCGCGACAGAGTACATACAAGCTGTGTATGTACGCCATGACACAACCTGCTGTTATTTTCCACTATTTACTTTTTATACGACTAAAACATATTGTGACAAAGAGGGTTCACGCCTTGATTGCGTGATGAAATTCAATAAAAAATCTCACCTGCTTTGTTTTTTCAGTGCAGAGTTTTTCAGAGTTTATGTTTCAAAATGCTGATACGCTGGAGAACATGTTCGTCTACCATTGCAAGGTTTCACTCTAGCAACATGCGGCGGAGACACGCCGACACCGAGACACGCTCTATACACTACAGATCTCTGGAAATCAGTGAGATTGGAATCCAAGGTTCTCATGGATGTACAAGATCTGTGTATAATGCGCTATGTAAGAAAGTGTAACGGATGGAGCACTTAGCTTGTTATACAAG